>WOVY01012846.1:0-238510 GCA_013436015.1 Rhipicephalus annulatus | reverse complement strand
ATCTAAAAAGAGAACACCTACTGAAACAGTGATCATCTAAGCAATCACTTCATCGTCGTCTTCTGAAAAATGAAAATGAAAAATGAGTCAACTGTAGCAAAACCTCGTACATGACAGTCACAAAAAAACTCACAAAAAGCGACGCTCAGGCGTCGATCACATTTGCACAGCACGGGTTTTCTCCAACTCAATGCCGCGATTCTTCGCCAGTCAACTGGAGTTCGGGAGCGTTCAATCTGTCCCTTCAGCGCAGTGATCAGGTACTTGAAACACACAGCATCGCGTACTTGAAACGGCCAATGTTGCTCAAGATTCAGCGTTCATACTTGTGATATTTTCGATTACAAAGCAATTATCGCGCATGTCTGAAAACTATAACAACACGTATATATGCGGCATTTGCGTCTTTTACTACAAATAGGCATATGTAAGCAATTTTAGGACCGTAGCGCTTAGCACGCTGCGCTGACCATACAATGCTTGCACGAACAGCACTGCGTTTTCAACGCTTTGCTAAAATGAGATGGTGGTGGCATCTACCCATCACCTTGCGTTTTACACCTTATTTACTCTGAGACGGGCGCGCACAGACATCTCAGAGCCGCGCGGTTTGCTCTTGAAAAAAACTGCCAAATGGCGGTCGTGTCATTTGGTGCGTTCTTGCCTCCGCTGAATGCTCGAGGCACTCAAATGCAGTGCCTCCAGAATACCATTCACCAATTTCTTGTGCAGAACATCATATAAATGTTTTTGTTCACTCTCTCAATACGCAAAACTATCGTCTTTTGACGACATTTGCAGATTACCACGCAGATACGGAGTCAATTTTTGCTTTTTTTCATTTGCTTGTGGTGGCACCCGTTTGGTGGGCCGTGAGGTCTAAGCAGAGAAAATGTTGCACGCGTTGCAGAACGCCTCTGGCGTTCAAGGTACTGCCAAGTGCAGCTGCAGGGTTGGGGACGTTAGGCACCATCACTTTATGTTGTTGTTATTCACGTAGCTGCGTTTCAGTGCTTGCGCGAATCTCGTAAAGGGCGTGTAAGGTCTGGCATCGCAGGCCAGGGGGGCGAGTCTTCTTTGTCGCAAAAGGGTGTGCTTCCCAAAGAGCCAATTCTCGGGAGACGATAATCCCGGTGTCAGGACACCCATTCTGGTAAGAAGTGCGTGGTCGGTCATCACTTTTAACAACTAGTTAGTTGGTCCTCGTCAGCGGAGTGCCCGCCGGTGATATGAGGACATCCGGTTATCGACACCCATTCATCTGGATTAGAACCCACGGGTGGTTGTCACGCTGGACAGCGTAGTCAGCGCGCAGTAATCGTACGCACCCGCAGCTGAAATGGCGCCACCATCATGTGCGTTCACACAGTTCGCAGAACGTTGGGTGCAGGCCAGTTCTCTCCTCTCGCAGGCCGTCCTTTCGAGGTTGAGTGCTTGAATAAATGAGCGAGAGGAGAGGATGGCAGCAGTGCGTTCTGTCTGTCCAATAAACGAACTGAATTGTTTTGGTGTGCCGTGAGGAGAATATGGAGGGGACCGAGTTGTGAAAACCTGGCTCCCGTTTCCTCATGGTGGTTTTGGAAGCAGCAAACAGTGCTCTGCACTATCGGCTCTGCCGAGGCTACATGCGACGGTTCTAACGATGACGAGTCTGGTAAATTTGTACACAAGTTCCAGTACATAAAGTCGAGTTGTTTCATTGTTCGAAATGTGCTGGTCTCGATTCCTGAACAAGCAGCGCAGCACCACGACAAGACAAGACGTACACCATGCAGCCAACCTTCCACTCTATTCTGTAGCAACAGCTGCTACGCAGCCGAGAGAGCTGTGTTCTAGAGAACAGAGGCAGTGAGTACAATATTGAGTTTTAATAGGGTGTACGTTCATTCAAACCGGATAAACAGAATTCCGGTTTCTTTAAATCCGGATATCCGGATAAAGCTATCAAGGCTGAATTCGCTTTTTTCTGGTTGACAGGATTGGCAATATGGTGGGTACTTGCAAGCCCTAGTACCAACGCCTCAAGTCGCGAGGATAGCTCCTCTATTCCCCGGGGGCAATGCAGTGAAGGAAAGACGACAATGGAAGACACGAGCAAGCAAGCACCAGCTTTCAATGCCGTTTGCTATTATATTCAGGCAACCAAGCGTATACCTTTGTGATCTTCAATCAAAAAAATTATGTATTACTCCCAGGGCACAGTGAAGTAAACGCAGCTGAGTAGTAATCATAATACCAAATCTCAAAATTGCTCAACTTGATTTTTTTCGTTTGATCTTTTTATGTTGTTTTTATTTTTACATTAGACCTATTATATTACCAATTCATTACACATAGTTAAAATTATCACAGAAAAACCGCACTACACTTTCTTGGCCAATCCCCCTGAGTGGGTATGAGCCAACATCCCAGGGAAACAAAACAAACAAAACATAACAGCGCCAGACACAAGCTCGCGCTTGCCCGCATTTTGGCTACTTGACGCCCGCTGCCCCTCGACGCTTCACGTTGAACGTTTATCGAGCTTCCCTGATGTCTAGCGTCAATAAATCGCGCCACATTTTTATATATATTGCCACAGCTCGACCATCGCAGAAGACGCGTGCCACGATTCGCGTTCGTAAAAGCCGCCAAGCAAGTAGCAAGAAAGCCGCGCCATGGAACGCCGTCCTGCATGCGCCACGATGCTACGCCACGGGACCGGCACGAGACTCGAGGGGCAGAGGAAGAGACTGACGAAGTTGTAGTCATCGAGCAAGAGACATTTTTGGCTGACCATTTTCAGTTTTGAGTTTACGTGCACAAGTTCACCCTAAATAAAGAGTTTTTATAGTACCAGGTGATATTTTATTCGTAACAATCTGGTGGAGGTTCTAGGTTTGATTCCAAGCCCACCACAGGCAAGGGAGAGAAGCTCAGATCCCAGAAGATTGGAGCCAGCAGAATTGACACCTGTGCACCAATGCACGAGTTGCCGACTACCTGGTGAGCAGCCCGAGTTTGTCTTCCTAATTATAATGATGATGCTTATAACACATTCATGACGTTATTGAATACTAGCTATGATGCGGCATTCCACTTCAGGAGCGCTCACGTGGCAGCATAAGCAATGCAGAAAGCCTTGGATAAATCGTATCTTTACCGGCACATAAAAATAAAGAATAAATTGTATCATGATTTCATCCGTTCGCGGAACACAGACGTCTTAGCTGAGTACAAGAATACAGAAACGTTTTAAATTCAGAATACGGAAGGCTAAACAGAACTACTATGAAAATTATTTGAAGCATTATACAATGACCAGAGGAAGCTATGGGAGGTCATAAATGGGCTTACGAACAGAAAAAAAGGGTTTAATTGTACACAGGACCTAACAATTAATGGTCAGACTTTTCAGTGGTGAAAGGTTGGCCAATGTCATGAATGAACATTTTATAAATGCGGGTCTTTATTTTAACGGATGAAAGCGAGATAATGCTCCAACTCCTGATCAATCTCCTTTGCCGTATTCTATTTTTCTCGCCACCCACAGATTCGGTGTGAGTCAAAGAATAATTAGAAAACTTAAAGCAATGTTGCATCATGGATTGTATGAGATAGGTTCTGTTGAGTATAAAATGGTCTGTCACCATTGATATCTAATGTTTTGGGCCTATATTATCAACCTTCACCCTGACTAACGGTGTATTTCCAGAGCAGCTAAAAGTAGCAAAAGTCACTGCAGTACATTAAAGGTGGTGATATCAATACTTAAGCGAACTATCGACCTCGTATCCGTGCTTCCAACAATATCGAAAATATTGAAGGGGTTATTTATGATAGACTCTCCATCCGTTCTTTGATACGCACCAAATAATAAAAAAAGTAGTCAGTATGGTTTCAAAAAAATAAAATCAACAGAACACGCTCTACTGTACTATCACAGATAAGATAATGAAAATAGGAAAACAAAAAAATATACTCTTGGGCTTCTTCCTCGATCTTCAAAGGCATTTGACTCCATACAATTCAATCATTGATTCATAAATTATCAAGCCTAAGGGGTGCGTGGAGTTGCACTACAACTGTTTAAAAGTTACCTAGAAGATCGTTATCAATATGTAAAACTGAATAACACTATTTCTGCAAAGATAAAGTTGAAACCAAGGAGTCCCCCAGGGGTCTATTCTGGGGCCTTTATTGTTCCTTGTCTATATAAATGATATTGTCGATATACCTCATTCTCCTGAACTCTATAATGTACGCTGACGATACGAATGTTTTCTTTTCATCAGACAATCTAATATCACTTGAGGTCAGTGTAAATAATTATCCTAAGCAATCTTTTCAAATTGGTTAGGCAAAATGGACTGCGCTTGAATGCAAAAAAACAACCTATATGATATTCCGACCAATAAACAAGCCTATTGGTAACATAGCTGTAAAATTCGAAGATAATTGCATCGCACATGTTAGGGAACAAAGTTTCTTGGTGTATGGTTTTCAGGAGGAATTATACTGGAATACACATGTAAATCATCTGATCACCGCATTAGCGCGAATAGTTGGTTGTTTTTTTAGAACAATGCCCTTAATCCCATTGAGGTTAAAAATAAGTATGTACTATGCACTCTTCCATTCTAAAGTAAGTTATGGGATGTTAGTCTGGGGAACGACATCACAAGGGAATTACCATAAGTTAATAACTATACAAAAGAAATATTGCGCTGCTTTGAAAATTACAGGGGGAATCTACAAGACTTGCGCACTGCTCCACTATTCATTAAACATTCAATACTCAGAATTGATCAATTATATCATTCTAAATTACTTCAGTTAATACAAAAGACCAAGCTATATGAAGAAAGTTGCACCGAAAGACACACTACAGTATGCGAGAACAAAAGAAGCGAGCTCCTAGAACAAGAACCAAGTATGGAAAACAAAGTATTGCTTACCAGGTACCTCAGGTTTTAAATACCCTTGCAGATCAATTGAACTTCAGGGCTAGTAGTGCGACTTTCAAGAAACAAATAAATAACTTATTCATAACCACCGGTCTACACTATCGAAACTACGTAATGGAGTCTCATGCCTCTGCAAATGCTTAAATTGTTTATAAACCTATATGTCAAATATACGAGTGTATACTGCGGAATTCATTGTATTCACATGCATCTTATGTCTGTTTTTGAGTTGTTTCATTGATATTGTTTAATTGTGAATTATAACGAGAGTGACCTCTAATTCTTGAAATGTGTTATGTAAACTTCTTATGCTATTTATGTTTGAATTTTGTGTTTACAATTGCCGGTTTGCTTGAAACAAATGTATTGAATATATATATTGTTTAAGCTTTGCACTGTCACGGACTGCGGAGGGACAAGGGCCTTTGTCAGGCTGTTCGCCCTTAGCCCTTTGCCCCCTGCAGTGAGCTCTGTATCTGGCTTACTGTAAATAAAAATACTACTACTACTACTACTACTACTAATTCACCCATCAAGACCTGTGGAGACCTCAAGCACTAGCGTCACTGCAATGGCCACCCAGTCGAGTACCATCTACATCTCACCTCATTGTGGATTCGCCACGTACACCAGAGGTCTTCCACGGTGAGCCCTTGGAAGATGCCGAGGACTGGATGGAAGGCTTCGAGCGCGTTGCACGTTTGAATGGTTGGGACGAAAACCCGAAAACTTCGTTACGTTTACGTTGCCCTGCAAGATTCGGCACGTACGTGGTTTGGGAACCACGAAGCGTCCTTGCTGTCGTGGGTCGACTTCCGAGGAGAGCTAATCGCAACCTATCCGAACATGAACCGCAAAGAGAAGGCAGAGGCTGCTCTTCAGGCGAGGAACCAACGAAATTACGAGGGCGTGGACATGTACATAGAAGACAAGTCACGGCTCTTCCGCCGAGCCGACCAAAACATGGCCGAGGAGAAGTTGCGGCATCTAATGCGCGGGTAAGTAGAAGACATTTTTTGCAGGCCTGGTGCGTAATCCACCGCGAACTGTGGCGGAGTTCTGGTACGAGGCAACGACCATAGAAAAGACACTACAACAACGTGCGCCCCTGTACAAACATAGATTTTAGCGTCTCTTCAGTCAGGGCGGAGTCAACAACCCTCCCCACCAACGTTGACGTTCTCCGGGAAATGGTGAGGGCTATTGTTGGGGAGGAGCTCCAGAAACTGCAACTTCCCCAAAGTCCTCAAGCAATGCCCTCAATCGCGGGCGTTGTACGTGAAGAAGTGCAGCAAGCAATTATTCAACCGCAGCCTCAGGTGTCACACCACACGCAACCGGAACCTCAGCCACAGCTGTCGTACGCGCAAGTCGTACGGCAAGACATGAGACGCCCGAGCTTTGCACAAGCTCCCGTTATGCCACCGACTTTTCCTCGCAGTACGCCACCGCCGATGCCAGAAGCGAGACCCCGCAAAAGTGATGTATGGCACACGGCAGACCGGCGGACCCTCTGCTACCAATGTGGGGAGGCAGGTCATCTTTATCGGACATGCCACAACTGTTGGGTCGGGCTACATGGCTTCCCAGTGAATGCACCCAGCCCTCGTAACGGTGAGCGCCCTTACGAAATCAAAGAATATTATCTTCGCGCTATGCCTATCCAAACACTCAGTGACATGATTCGCGCTCGATTGCACCAATGCGCAATAGGTCGCCAAGTCCACACCCATCATCTAATTTTCCGAGGCGTCGTTCACCAAGCCCGTGACCGGACAACTTGAACCACTGATCTGTGAAGGCAGGACCGCTGAGTTTCGGAAAACTGAAAACCCTCCATCGCTAACCGGATCAAACGACGACACTGACAAAATTACGGAGAAGCGCAGTAATGGTGGCGTGACATCCGAGCTACAAGTCAGAATCGACGACGTCGAAACCGTAGCGTTAATAGACACAGGTGCAGACTACTCAGTATTAAGTAGCATGCTCGCAAAGAAGCTGAAGAAAGTGCTCACTCATGTGAACGGGCCGCAGATACGCACCGCCGGAGGGTATTTAGCCAGCCCCGTAGGATTGTGCACAGCGAGAGTGGAAATAAGAGGCCATGTGTATGTCTGCAGTTTTATTGTTCTCCCCGAACGTTCCCGTGAGGCAATTCTGGGCATGGACTTCATGCAAGCAAACAGTGCCATCATCGACTTGCCGAAATCCCAAGTTTTCTTCCTCTACAGAGAACGCTGTTGCCGTGTGTCATGCGGAGCAACCAATTGTTTCGTCTCTTCGTATTGTGGATGAAGGTGTGACAGTGCCGCCACGTAGCAGCGTGACAGTTTCTGTGAAAAGCGACGTTTTTCGTGAATATGCCAGACTAGCTGGTGGAAATATCGAACTGCTACTCACAAAGGTGATACGCGTGGCGAGAGGTCTAGTGAACCTGCGGAGCGGATATACTGATGTGCTATTGACTAACTTTACCAACGAGGTACAGCATGTGGCGAAGGGAGCAGCCATAGCATCACTTCATGACTACGTACACGTCTCAGATATTTGCCCCATAGTAAAAGTACCCCACAACGCCCTCAACAGTGGACAGTGTGCTCGAGTAAATTGATATTGACTGAGAGCTTTCCTCTCTGCAGAAAGACCTCTTTCGTTCAGCCAAACAGAAGGGAAGCCAATGCGCATGGGAAAAATACTATGTAGCCGAACATGACTACCTAGGAAATAGATGCGAAGCGAAACACTTTATAACTATAACTTGCCGACCATTCTAAAAAGTGATCCAGGCAAGTTTTTTGAAATAATCAACCCTCACCCCACGCAGTGTACTAATCTCACCGACGATGCCGGTAGACCTGTAAGTGACGTTGATTGCGCAAATATTTTTAGTAGCGCATTTAGATCAGTGTTCACAAAAGAAACAGACCTTTCATTTTACATGCCGACTTCCACTATCGAACTCTTGATGCCACCCGTCACATTTTCCGTGTCTGGTATAATATCTATAATTAACAGCCTAAAGCTATCGTCCTCCGCGGGTGTAGACAATATTAACTCCAAGTTTCTTGAAAACACAGTAGATGTCTTTGTCAAATATCTATGTTTATTGTTTTCGCAGTCACTTGCCACAGGCCAACTGCCCGACGATTGGAAAAAAGGGAAGGTCATTCCAGTCTTCAAAGCTGGTAACAAAAACTCGCCTCTAAACTATCATTCCATGTCATTAACTTCAGTGCCTTGCGAAATCATGGAACACGTCATATTCACTCACATTATCAGTTTTCTTGACAAGGTTATATTTTTTCATCCTGCACATCATGGCTTCCGAAAAGGGTTTTCATGCGAAACTCAACTAGCACTTTTCGTTCATGACCTTCATTCCAATCTCGATAATAACCTTCAAACCAACGCCATATTTCTAGATTTCACCAAAGCATTTGATAAGGTACCTCATAAACACTGTTACTGAAACTTTCCCACTTAAACTTACACCCCGCAGTCTTAATCTGGATCCAAGAATTCTTACATAACCGTTCCCAATCTGTCCTTGTAAATGATCAGCTCTACAACTTTATTCCAGTTACATCAGGTGTCCTTCAGGGTTCCGTGCTTGGCCCCTTGATATTTCTAATATATATTAATGACCTACCAACGAACTTAACTTGTAACATACGCATGTTTGCAGATGACTGCGTTTTGTACCGCACATTAACGAATGTATCTGATCAAATTAGCCTCCAAAGTGACATTAACCAAGTGCAGCGTTGGTGTGAACGGCGGCAAATGGAACTTAATCATAACAAATGTAAACTTGTGTCGTTTCAGCGTCGCCATAACCCGCTCACCACTTCCTACGTAATCTCTAACACTCCTGTTCAACTTGTGCAATCCTACAAATACCTTGGCCTAACTTTGTGCAGTGACATAACTTGGGCTGAGCACATCCGGACTATCATCGCAGCTGCTAATCGTACTTTCGGCTTCCTAAAACGTCATGTGCGCAGCGCACTCCGCCATGTAAATTTATTAGCATATTAGTATCTCGTAAGAAGCAAGCTTGAATATGCATCGTCAATTTGGAGCCCACAACACGCGTATCTCATTACTGCACTCGAATCACTTCAAGACCGTGCTACTAGATTCATTCATTCCTCATATGCCTATCACATTAGCGTGTCATCTTTAAAAGAAGAAATTGGCCTGTCCCCTCTATCTTCCCGCCACCGCATTGCCACCCTTTGCTTGTTTCATAAACTTTTTCACAGTCCACTTGCAATCGAACCTTACATTTCCCCCCCCCATTTCGCAGTTCATATCGCATTGGCCATGTCTTTCAAGTAGCCCGTCAACGCTACCGCACCATTACTTTTGCTGCCTCATTTTTTCTTCGTGCAGCAAAAAAACTGGAATGACCTCCCCCACCATATAGCAACAATCACCTGTCCATCAATTTTATGCATAGCGTCACAAGCCATTTTTCAAGCTAATTCATAGCTTTTTTGTACATTTTTTGTAACCCCACCCCTTATGTAATGTCCTCCTGGGGACATTTAAGGTAATAAAATGAAATGAAACGAAATGAAATCACATTGTTGAGTTGATCAAGGAATTCGCAGAGTGTTTTTTCTCTTCGTCGAAAGTCGGACGTACGCCTGTTGCAAAGCACCGCGTTGTAATCAAAGGGCATGTTAGACCAGTATGTCAGCATCCATACCGAGTAGCTCCGAAAGAAAGGGAGGCGATAAAGAAGCAAGTACAGGAGATGCTCGACGATGATGTCATACAGCCCTCCAAAAGCCCATGGGCATCGCTGGTAGTACTGGTGAAGAAGAAGGACAACACCATGCGGTTTTATGTTGATTACAGAACACTCAACCTCGTCACGAAGCGAGACATGTACCCCACTCCCACGAGTCGACGATACATGAGATAAACTACGCAATGCTCACTTTTTTATCGTTGGATCTAAAGAGCGGGTACTGGCAAATAGAAATCGACGAACGAGATTGTGAAAGACGGCGTTTGTGACACCCGACGGACTCTACGAGTTCAAAGTACTCCCATTTGGTTTGTGTTCTGCTCCCGCTACCCTCCAGAGGAAGATGAACACTGTGTTTTCCGGTTTCAAACGGCAGTCATGTCTTGTCTATCTTGATGACGTAGTAATTTTTTTCACTACGTTCGAGCAGCACGTACAGAGATTTAGAACGGTACTAGACGCTATTCGCATGGCTGCACTTACGATCAAACCTGAAAAGGGCCACTTTGGATTCCGGGAGCTTCGGTTCCTCGGGCTCATTGTCAGTTCTCACGGTGTCCGCCCAGATCCGGATAAGATCACTGCAGTTAAAAATTCCCCAAGGCCAAGAGACAAAAAAGCTATGCAAAATTTCCTGGGGCTTTGTGCCTACTATAGGCGCTTCGTTTAAAACTTCTCCTAGATTGCGGAACCACTGACACGGCTTACGAAGGAAGGTTTGCCATTCATCTGGCACCAAGAGCAAGAAGATGCCTTCTCTGAGTTATGACGGCGTTTGCAGTGACCTCCCATACTGGCTCATTTTGACGAAGATGCCAAAACAGACATTCCTACGGACGCCCGCAACGTTGGCCTCGGTGCTATTCTTGTTCAATGACAGAACAGGGAAGAAAAAGTTATTGCATATTCAAGCCACACTCTTTCGAAAGCTGAGTATAATTATTCAGCTACGGAAAAAGAATGTATCGCAGTTATATGGGCCATCAGTAAGTTACGTCCATATTTATACAGTAGACCATTCCGAGCCATCAGTGACCATCATTCATTGTGCTGTCTTGCAAACCTCTAGGATCCTTCCGGAAGACTTGCTAGATGGAGCCTGCGTCTACAAGAATATAACATCACCGTAGTCTTTAAGTCTGGCCACAAGCACAATGACGCGGATTGCTTGTCACGAGCACCAGTCCAGACTTCGTCTCCTGAGCATGAACAAGACTTCGCATTTCTTGAAGCTGTGAATGTGTCGGAGATGGCCCATGATCAGCGAATGGACCCAGAAATACTTCTGCTCATTCAATACTTAGAGGGGCAGCAAGTCGAAGTACCGCGAGTTTTCGTCCGACGACTACGTTCCTACGTCCTCCGCAACAACGTTCTCTACAAGAGAAACTTTCAACACACCGGTGAAACGTTCCTACTGCTGATACCATCATCACTGCGAGCGGAATTTCAGAAGAGTGCCATGATGACCCATCGGCAGGTCACTTGGGCATTAGTAGGACTTTAGCGAGAATCCGCCAGAGATATTACTGGCCAAAATTGATGGATTCAGTACAGCACTATGTCGGATCACGCCGAGAATAACAAAGACACAAAGTACCGCCCCTGAAGCCAGCAGGTCTTTTGAATCCGATAGAGCCACCGAAAGTGCCGTTTGAGCAGGTTGGAAAGGATTTGCTAGGACCATTTCCTACGTCATCATTTGGGAAGCGCTGGATAGTTGTAGCAACCAGCTACATGACCCGGTATGTCGAGACGTCATCTCTCACAAAAGGAACGGCAAATGAAGTGGCTCAGTTTTTGTGACCCAGATAGTGCTGCGACATGGTGCACCTAAAGTCCTTATAACTGACAAAGGAACTGCGTTCACTGCCAGGCTAGTACAGTCTGTCATAAAACTAACGCACACCGACCACAGAAGAACTACCACATACCATCCGCAAACTAACAGGTTAACTGAAAGGCTCAACAGGACGCTTGCTGACATGATCGCGATGTATGTGGACGTCGAGCATCGGACTTGGGACACCTTATTACCGTATGTTAAATTTGCATACAATACCGCAGTACAAGAGACAACCCACTTCACGCCATTTCAACTTGTTTATGGTCGGACAGTAATAACGACATTAGACGCGATGCTGCCTGTCAACAGCACGAATGAAGAGGACCCTGACATAAGCGATTATGTAGAAAGGGCAGAAGAGGCGCGACAACTAGCACGGAACCGCATCTTTCAACAGCAGGACGTCGACGCGCATTGTTACAATCCAAGACGAAGGGACGTTCAGTACTCCCCTGGAGACCAAGTGTGGGTCTGGACGCCTGTACGTGCACGTGGCCTATCAGAAAAGCTTATGCGGTGCTATTTTTGCCCTTACAGGGTACTTCGTCAGCTAGGCCCATTAAACTACAAAGTGATCCCTGAATGTCAAGTATGCACAACACGACGCCGGAATCTCCCGGAAGTTGTACATGTAGTACGGATGAAACCGTACTACGACAGGAACTGAACAAGTGAACTGACTCACGTTGTCTAACACAAGGACAAGTCCTATTATTTAGAAACTCTCAGCCGGCTCTACGCATCGGGGCGATGCGTGATAGGAGGTGGACTAATGCCACAGCTCGACCATCACAGAAGACGCGTGCCACAATTCGCGTTCGTAAAAGCCGCCAAGCAAGTAGCAAGAAAGCCGTGCCATGGAACGCCATCCTGCACGCGCCACGATGCTACGCCGCGGGAGACCGGCACGAGACTCGAGGGGCAGAGAAAGAGACCGACGAAGTTGTAGTCAGCGAGCAAGAGACATTTTTGGCTGACCATTTTTAGTTTTGAGTTTACGGACACAAGTTCACCCTAAAGAAGGAGTTTATATAGTACCAGGTGCTATATTTATTCGTAACAATATATATATATATATATATATATATATATATATATATATATATATATATATATATATATATATATATATATATATATATATATATCTTTCTCAGTGTCGACAGTGGTTCTTCCTCTTTTTTACTTTCTTTCTTTTCTTTCTTTTTCATTTTTCATTTTTTCTTTTAGTCTTTTTTCTTCCCTTTTTTCTTTCTTTTTTTAGTTCCCTCTCACTCGCAAACATTTTTGAAGGCGAGAGGAACGCGGCAGCAACGAAGTTTGGAAGTTGTATAACTCAACCCCTGAGGAAGGGAGGACCCCTCCCGAAACTGTTGGGAAATAAATATATTTATCCTTGTTGACAACGCTCCCGTTGTGCCATATCCCATACCTTCACGAAGACTAACTGGCCCATTGAACTATTACTCCCACTATATATATACATATATATATATATATATATACATATATACATATATATATATATTTATATATATATATATATATATATAGTGCCACCTAGAGTTGTGAGCCGGAAAGCCCTACCGAGCCAAAAAGGGCAAGGAGAAAGAAGAGGAAGTGTGGTTAGCGCCTTGTTTTGTAGATACACGCACGTGTCTTTTCTGCGCTGCTGTTCCTGTCTTGTCTCTACGGCTCTTGGTTCGTGACAAACTGATGAACGTGCTGCGTGCTGGGTATTCTATGCACCGTACCCCTCCACATAGCAGGAACACAAGCGTCATACCGGTGGTCACTCCTGTGCATCATGCTAGCAGAAGAATCCGAGGGCAATCCCCTGAGTTTATACTGCTCGCAAACAACATGGCAGCTCTGACCAGCTTTACCGACACCAACCCAATTGGTAGGAACAGTGCAATGCCGCTTCATTGCACCTTACTCACACCATGAACGCCAAATCCCTTTCATGGCACCGCACTTCAGGATGTCGAAGATTGGCTTGTTCATTACGAGTTCGTTGCCGTGCACAACCAGTGGGACGACACAGACAAACTGCAGCACTATTTCAGTCTTTTGGACGGCGCACGTGTCTGGTATGAGAACCGGGCTGGTATTCTTACATCTTGTGAAGATTTCAAACGCCGACTTCTTGGGACATATGCCCGCCCTGACTGTCAGGAGAGAGCTGAGCGCGATCTGCAGTCCCGCATACAACTGCCGAATGAAGGTGTTGCGACGTATGTCGAGGAAACGACGCGCCTTTTTCACCGAGCTGACCCCGTCATGCCAGAAGAAAAGATTTTATGGTGCCTCATGCGCGAGGTGAAAGAGCAGCTTTTCGGTGGGCTTGTACGCAGTTCACCCAAGACTGTGTCAGAATTTCTCACGGAAGCCGTCACCATCGAAAGCACTCTTGGGCACAGGGCCCCGTCATACGAACGGCACGTCAACGCTTCAACTACGGACTACTTAGGAGCTTTCAGTGGCCAAATTGATTTCATTCAAGAGCTCATACGTTCAGTCATCCGCGAAGAACTCCAGTCAGCGCCCTCGCAGGCCACTACCTCATCGTTGTCCAGCGTTGTCCGAGATAAATTCCAGCTTGCCTTAAGAGAACCGCCTTACATGCGGGTTTATCAACCACCCGGTGACTTTCCCCGCATGTCGTATGCTCAAGCTTTGCGGCAACCTGTTACACCTGATTCAGCATCCCACCGTGGCCCCAGCCATGCTGCAGATGGTCCAAGCGGTGCCTTATAACAGCGAACCTCGCCTGATCTCGCGGAAATCAGACGCCTGGCGTGCGCCAGATCGACGTTCTCTCTGCTTCCACTGTGGTGAAGCTGGGCACCTGTATCGACAGTGTCCTTACCGACAACTTGGACTACGCGGATTTTCGACAAACTCACCAGCACCCAGCTTCGGTCAGCGGCCCCCTGAAATTTAAGAGTATGTGGCTCAGCAGCGCGGAACTTCGTCATCTTTGCACCAGTCAAGCTCCCCGTCACCCGGCAATTTTATTCGGGCATGGTGCAGAGTCATATACGCCATGCCCGCACATATTCGGGCATGGCGCAGAGTCGGTCACCCGGTACACACCGGGAAAACTAACCACAGCGACCTTCGGGGGCGAGGCCGCTCATAATGGACAAGCTCAAGGCCTCCTACGGACGCTTTCGCAAACTGACGATTACCCGATGACGACGACACCAGCTGGTTCCGCAATGATTTCATTAGACATTCGAGTGCTGCTCGACGGTCGCTAAGTCAGTGCTTTAGTTGACACGGGTGCGGATTTTTCAATGATAAATGAAATACAGGCTGCTCTCCTAAAGAAAGTGACGATGCCTTGGAACCTCAGGCCAATTCTTACTGCTGGCGAGCACATCGTCATGCCACTCGGCGTTTGCGTAGCACGAATACAGATTCGTGGTTCTACCTTCGTTGTCAGCTTGAGCGTTCTCTGTCAGTGTTCTCGAGACCTGATTTTTGGCGTGGACTTCCTGAGAGAGCACGGTGCTATCATCGACATTCGACAACGCCTCGTCACGTTCTCAACAAAAAGCGACACACCAGAGCATAATCCCAGCCACGATCGAGTGTGTCTGTGGGTAATTGACGATGCTCTGACAATACCACCGCGCTCATGTGTTATACTTCAAGAGGCGTGCAAAAAATCAGCACACGGTGAAATGGTGGCGGAGAGCAATCAATCCCTACTCTTTTCCCAAGGTGTCTGCGTAGCAGGAAGCCTAGTAGACCTACAGGTTGATCACTGCGAGGTACTTGTTATGAACTTCAGCTATGAGCGCCGACACCTTTTCCCTGGTACTGTCATCGTCTATGTCTATCCAGTAACCAATGTAACTGCGTGTTTTGCTTCCGAGGCAACCGATAATGCTGAAGCACCTCTCCGGGGCGTCGATATAAATCCAACGCTTTCTGACGAACACAAACGAAGGCTTAACGACCTGTTGATAGAATTACACGCCTGTTTTGCACTTTCATCGAGAATCCGTCAGACATCGATTACCAAACATCGTATTATCACCTACGGCGACGCGCACCCTATATGGCAACAGCCTTACCACGTTTCACCAACCGAACGAAGCGCGATTCAAAAGCAAAAGAACGAAATACTTCAAGACGGTGTAATACAGCCATCAAGTAGCCCTTGGTCATCGCCAGTGGTCCTTGTAAAAAAGAAGGATGGTACACTTCACGTTTGTGTCGATTGTAGAAGCTAAATAACGTCACAAAGAAAGACGTGTACCCGTTGCCTCGAGTGGACGATTCTCTTGACAGGCTGAGGCGAGCAAAGTACTTTTCCTCAACCTAATTCAACAGCGGTTATTGGCAAATAAAGTTAATGAACGTGACCACAAAAAAAAACGGTTTTTGTAACTCCTGACGGCCTGTATGAATTCCGAGTGCTCCCATTCGGCCTCTTTTCCACTCCAGCCACATTCCAACGAATGATGGATACCGTTCTCGCTGACCTCAAGTAGAAAAGTTGCCCCGTCTATCTACATGATATCGTTCTCTTTTCAAAAACGTTTTACGAGCACCTTTGTCGCCTTTGGAGTGTTTTTGAAGCCACACAATGCGCTGGTCTTACCCTCAAGCTAGAGCAGGGCCATTTCGGCTAGAATGAACAGAAGTTCTTGGGACACGTTGTGGGTGTTGCAGGCGTTCGGCCCGATTTCGAGAAGACTGCCGCTGTGGCCGCTTTTCCAGCTCCGACAGACAAAAAAGTCTTCGGCGATTACTAGGGCTCTGCGCATACTATCGCCGCTTCATTGAAAACTTTATAAGGTTGCGGAACCTCTCATCAGACTTACGCGTGACGATGCTGCATCTCAGTGGACTGAAGAACAAGCGACTGCCTTTGCGGAACTGCAACATTGATTTTCTTCACCTCCTGTACTCGGTCATTTCGATGAGGACGCCGACACAGAGGTGTGCACTGACGCAAGCAATATTGGTCTCGGAGCTATCCTGGTGCAAACACATGATGATATCAAAGGTGTGATTGCCTTCGCGAGCCGCACTCTATCACGTGCCGAAATCAACTATTCAACGTCAGAGAAGGGATATCTCGCGGTAATATGGGCAATTACAAAGTTCAGGCCTTATCTCTATGGGCGCCCATTCAAAGTTGTGACTGATCACCACGCTTTATGTTGGTTGGCTAACCTCCGAGACCCCTCTGGGCGAATAGCACGATGAAGTCTCCGGCTTCAGGAGTTCGATGTCACTATCGTATACAAGTCGGGTAGAGAGCATGAAGACGTCGAAACGCTACCAAGAGCACCTCTGGAATCCGACCATACAGTGGTAGAAGACGACAGCGCCTTCCTGGGAACTCTCAGTGGGGCGGAACTCTTCAGTAAGCAACGAGCGGACTTCGAGTAAAGGTCCATCATCGATCATTTAGAAGGCAGCACCGAGGCTGTTCCTCGTCCACTATCCCTTACGTTGCTGTCATTTTGCTTACGACATGGCATATTATAAAAAAACACCAGTGTTGGCAGCAGATCTTATCTTATAGTCGTCCCTCAAGACCTCCGTGATGACATCCTATTAGCCTGTCACAATGAGCCGACATCCGGCCATCTGAGATACTTATGAACGCTCGACCGAGTTCGACAGCTATATTTCTGGCCAACACTCGCAGCTTGTGCCAAACGCTACGTGAAAGGATGCCGCGAATGTCAGCGTCGCGAGTCACCACCTGTAAAGCCTGCCGGTCTCTTACAACCCATCGATTTACCGCGTACGCCGTTTTACCAAGTTGGGATGGACCTCCTTGGACCGTGTCCTTTGTCTCACTCCGGAAACAAGTGGATCATCGTCGCAACTGATTACTTGACACGTTACGCTGAAACGAAGGCATTGCTACGTGGTACATCATCTGAAGTCGCCCAGTTTTTCACGCACCACATTGTGCTTTGTCACGGCGCCCCATCATTCATCATCACTGACGTAGGGACAGCGTTTACGGCAAAACTGTTGAACGACATCTTCATGCTCAGTTACACGAACCACCGCAAGACAACCATAACCACCCTCCGAGTAATGGCTCAACAGAAAGGCTGAACAAAACGCTGCCGGACATGACTTCTATGTACATAGATGTGCAGCATAAAACGTGGGACGAAATCCTGCCATACGTAACGTTTGCCTACAACACCGCAACCCAGGAAACGACAAGGTTCGCACCATTCCACCTGGTTTACGGTCGATACGTGCGAACCATGCTAGACGCTATGATTCCTTGTGACATCGACCAGAGGGAGCTACCAACTCCTGATGTCAACGATTACATTCAGCATGCAGAGGAAGTGCATCAATTAGCTCGCGTGCACATAAGATCGCACTAATGTGAAGACGTCCGTAGGTACAATATCCACCACCGACAGGCCTCCTATCAATCTGGCGACCAAGTGTGGGTTTGGACTCCTGTTAGACGGCGAGGTCTGAGCGAAAACCTCCAGAGCAAGTACTTCGGACTCTACAAAATATTACGGTGGTTGAACGAGGTCAACTATGAAGTTATTCCAGACGGAGGCTCGGCAACGACCCAACGCCACTCACCCCGAACAGAAATTGTGCATGTCGTCCGCCTAAAACCTTATATTACGCGGTGATACTCGCCTTATTGTGCCCGGGAAGCAAACATTTTCTTTTTTTCGCATTGTCTGTTGGGTTTCAAATGAACTGTGAACTCTGTTGCTGGTTTTTTCTCTTATGACCAACCTTAGACAATTTTTTTGCACCTGCATACGCCCTGTGCAGAATAGGTAGCGTTTCTTTCTTTCTTTTTTTCCTTATTGGGCCTGCCGTCCCATTGTGTATGAGCGTCGGGTCGATGCTCAAATGGGAGGGGGAATAATGCCACCTATATATATATATATATATATATATATATATATATATATATATTGTCCAAATGTAGTCATGGCATTTAGGTAGAACGACATTTCGTCCGTCTCATTGGTGGCCGCACGAATTTACTTCTGACGAACTTTAGTGTGGAGCGCCAGCACCTTTCGAAGTGCACAGCTAATCGCTTCATGCGACAATATTGTAGAAATGCGAGGCAGTTTATGTTTGTCGGTATTGGACGAAGCGCATAATCAAGAATCAGAACCCGTTCTCGGTGTTGGCACCACTCTTTCAAAGGACGAGCGACAGAGACTTCTTCAGCTGCTAGCCGAATTCCGCGACTGGTTTTCAACGACATCTCGAGTTGGTCGAACACCTTTGACAAAGAACGGAATAATCACCGAGGACACGGTGAGACCTATCCACCAGAACGCTTATCGTGTAGCTTCAAAGGAACGCGAAGCCATACAACAAGTCGCGAAAATGCTTCCAGATGACGTCATTCAACCGTCACAGAGCCCCTAGGCATCGCCTGTAGTGCTAGTAAAGAAAAAGGATGGCACCCTGCGTTTTTGCGTGGACTACAGGAAGCCTAATTGGGTGACCAAGAAAGATGTGTACCCGCTCCTACGTATTGATGACTCCCTTGACAGACTTCGGCACGCTCGCTACTTTTCTTCCATGGACTTGAGGAAAGGATACTGGCAGATCGAGGTAGACCCAAGAGACCGAGAGAAAACCGCTTTTGTGACGCAAGATGATTTATACGAATTTAAAGTCTTGCCTTTCGGTTTGTGCTCCACGCCCGCGACTTTTCAAAGGCTTATGGACACGGTACTTTCGGGATTGAAGTGGAAAACGTGCCTAGTCTATGTGGACGACGTTATAGTGTTTTCGACCACTTTTGACGAGCATCTCAAAAGGCTGGAAGTTGTTTTACGTGCCATACGGTTCGCGGGCCTAACATTGAAATCAGAAAAGTGCTATTTCTGGTTTCACGAACTTCAGTTTCTCGGTCACCTCGTCAGCAACGCAGGCGTCCGGCCCGATCCTGGAAAAATTGCCGCCGTCACACAGTTCCCAGTTCACTCCAATAAGAAGGCTGTCAGACGCTTCCTAGGCCTTTGTGCCTATTATCGCCGGTTTATCGCAGACTTTGCCCGCATCGTGTCGCCACTAACTCGTCTCACAAAAGACGATGTTGCCTTTGAGTAGAATGAAGAACAGGAGGCTGCCTTTAATGACCTGCGTCAACGTCTTCAAACGCCCCCTGTGCTGTGTGAAGCCCCGACGATGCTTCACACAGACGCTAGCAATGTAGGTCTTCGGGCTGTGCTTGTGCAACGGCAAGAGGACACAGAAAGAGTGATCGCCTACGCAAGCCGAACGCTAACACGCGCAGAGGCTAACTATTCAAAAACAGAGAAAGAATGCCTCGCTGTAGTATGGGCTATAATGAAATTTCGCCTGTACTTGTACGGCCGTCACTTCAAACTTGATTGATATGTGGGGTTTAACGTCCCAAAACCACTATATGATTATGAGAGACGCCGTAGTGGAGGGCTCCGGAAATTTAAACCACCTGGGGTTCTTTAACGTGCACCCAAATCTGAGCACACGGGCCTACAACATCTCCGCCTCCATCGGAAATGCAGCCGCCGCAGCCGGGATTCGAACCCGCGCCCTGCGGGTCAGCAGCCGAGTACCTTAGCCACTAGACCACCGCGGCGGGGCGTCACTTCAAACTTATTAGTGACCATCACTCTCTTTGCTGGTTAACTAATCTAAAAGATCCCACCAGCCGATTAGCGCGTTGGAGCCTAAAAAAGCAAGAGTTTGACATGACGGTTGTGCACAAGTCAGGCAAGCGACATACGGACGCTGACTGTCTGGCCCATTCATCCATTGAGTCGGCAACCCTACCTGAGGAGGAGGAAACGGCATTTCTCGGTGTCCTCGACACGACCGCCATTGCGCAGCAACAACGTGACGACACTGAGTTGCTTGGCCTAATTAACTACTTGGAAGGCAGATCTCAGAAGGCGCCAAGAATTTTCGCAAGAGTGTTGTCATCGTTTTGTTGGCGGGGCGGAGTACTCTACAAAAGAAACTTTTCGTCGACAGGATCCGCCTATCCGCTCGTCATACCAGCAGCCCTTCGTACCGAAGTACTCAAAGCATGTCACAACGAGGTGACCTCTGGCCATTTGGGTTACAAGAGAACGTTGGCCAGAGTGCAGCAAAGGTATTACTGGCCGAGACTAACCACAGCCGTGAAGCACCACGTTCGTACCTGTCTCGACTGCCAGCGACGCAAGTCACCACTGACTAAACCAGCTGGCCTCCTGCAACCCGTGCAGGTCCCTACAGCTCCATTCTACCAGATAGGCATGGACATTTTTGACCCATTTCCTATTTATACTGCAGGGAACCGCTGGGTTATCGTCGCGACAGATTATCTGACCCGTTATGCCGAGACAAAGGCTATCAATAGAGGTACAGCAGCGGAGGTGGCAAGATTTTTCATCGAAAATATTGTACTGAGGCATGGTGCACCAACCGTCATGATCACAGACAGAGGAACCGCATTTACGGCAGCTCTTTTGGATCACGTTCTGATGCTGAGTGGAACAACGCATCGTAAGACCAATGCCTACCACCCACAAACAAACGGGCTGACGGAGCGTCTGACGAAACCGTTGAAGACATGCTTTCAATGTACGTAGACATTGAACACGAAAATTGGTATGAAATCGTGCCATACATAACGTTTGCGTACAACACGGCCAAGCAACAAACGATCCGCATGACCCCGTTCAGCCTCGTTCATGGACGAGAAGTACGAACTATGTTAGATGCAATGCTACCGCACGAAAGCGATGACATCGACCCAGACGCCAACACGTTTACGGAAGGCGCGAAAGAAGCTAGACAACTGGCACGTTTACGGATCCGCCAGCAGCAAGAGTACAATGCAGGCCGCTACAATGCTCACCGCAAAGTGGTTGTCTATCAATCTGGCGACAAAGTATGAATTTGGACACCCGTACGGAAACGACGACTATCAAAAAAGCTCTTAAGAAGACACTTTGGGCCATACCTAGTGCTGCGAAAAATGAGTGAGGTCACTTACGAAGTTGTTCCCGACAATTCGTGTGGTACCAAGCGTCGCCAGCACCATCCGGAACTCGTTCACGTAGTGCGCATGAAGCCTTACGTCAGTGAGTGATTGCGTGAGACTTATCTTTTAACAAAAACTGCATTATTGACTTCGCATCGGGTCGATGCTCTTTGAGAGGGAGGCAAATTACGCGTGTCTACATGTGGAAAAAAACTATGATGGGGGGATTTAGCGGACACCAGGTAGTGGGCCTCTGACATGACGCGAGAACAAAGAAGATCTTGCGGCTCAGCTGTTGAGAACACGCTGCTTTCGCTGCCTCAAGGAGTACTTGTGCTTTGTTCGCGTTGTACTGCGACTTTATATATATATATATATATATATATATATATATATATATATATATATATATATATATTATATATATATATATATGTGTATATATATATATGTATATATATATATATATATATATATATATATATATATATATATATATATATATTCCTGCATGCCTGCTATCAGTGACTGCCTTCTTACGTCACAGTATTCCCACTCCTCCCAAAAAAGCGCGAGATACAATCAATAAGACAACCAAAAGCATCGTGTTATAGTGAAGCTGGCGAAATGCGCAGTAGTTCAATTTCCAACGGTAGTTCCTTAACTCATACAAAAACATTCAGCAGAGGGCAGCAGTCCGGCTATATTTAAGGGTGCTCTAGTGGAGAAGGCTGGTTGTTGTGCTCTGGATAGCCTAACACCACCCTGCACATCTGCACTGATGATGACACGACTTGAGGCCTGGTGAAAAACGATGAAGGCTGGAAATCCGCTTAGCATTGGATGTACGAATGTCTCCGGCATTGGATCCTGCGTCATCGTGGCAACAGACACTTTGATTCTAGTCAATGTGTGTGAGAACCGAAGCTAAAAGGACGGTGTATATATTGCTGTGTTGTACACGTGGCAGCTTCATGTCTCTTTCGTAACTTTCTGTGGCGTTCCCTCAGCTTGTTGGATCATAGGCATGGCCTTGAGAACTGGTGAAGAAAACTTTGTCGACATTGCTTTCTGCGAAGATGACTTAGGCATTGACTTTGTTTTGGCTTCTTTAATTGGTGTTGTTTCTGATGACCTTTAGGCCACAAGTGTAGTCGTGATGTGGTTTCTGTGACTGGGGCTCATAAAGTTGCCTTTGTTGAAATTCTCGTTTTGTTTTGAAAGTTGCTCAAATAGGCGTCTTTCAGGAACATGAGTCTTCTTTTCTTTCAACGATGATGTGATCAGTAAATAGTCGGTAGTGTACACTCTACTGCAGGGCTTGTCTTTTAGTGAAAGCACCTTGGCAGGCTGATGCGAAAGCTCCCCAGATGGTGTTTAGTCATGCTTCATTGTAAATGCTCCTGTCAGTTCACAATGCGCCAGCTTCAGGTGATTAAGTTCTCTAGTGCTTCGACTCATATGTGTGTCATCACTTGACGATGAGAGCAAAGCAGACGTTGCTTGAGGCGGTTCTGATGGCGTATGCTTTCTTTTAGCAGGTAATTCAGACGGGAATTTCTTTCGAAAGCGTCTGGTCTGAAACGTGAGGGTGTAGGCTGGTATTGTGATAATTCACCATCTCGTCACGCGTAAATGCCGTCACGCGACCGAAGTCGTATGGGCCATGTGTGTGACACGAAGTATCAAGTCAATCGGGTGGTTCAGTAACACCTGAAGTCTTATGAGGCAGTGAACAAGTTCAAAATGCCGACATAATCGGCCCTGTGGAAGCCCGCCGTAGGATCGGATTTTTGGCGAAATGGTCTAGATTCCTTTCTGTTTACGAAGGCTTTGCCTTGTCTGTTGCAACGCGCGTTACAAGTGAGTTTTCGAATGCGGGATGTGTATTCGGAAGAACCATATGATCGTAGAATGGTGGAAAAGTTTCTTCGAAATTTTGTTTGGAAATTACGCTTACTGTGGGAAAACATCTCGTTACTGTGATTGGCGAGTTGAAAAGCTTTCAGATTATCCGTTATGGACTATTCTTCGTATATGAAAGATTGAACGATAATTTTCTCTGATTTTTTTATTGATGTGTTCGAATATGCATGTGTGTCAGATAAAACTTGAATGCCTCACCGCTGAGGTATTTGTTGAAGTTGGCAACCATCTCACGTTGCGTTCAGGATGCAGCAGTAGCGTGGCTTAGGAGAGGTCAAAGAGGTCCTCTACGGACCAGTTGTCCACTGATCCTGTGTACTTCGATTTTTTGAGGCCTGTTAGTGATTACGCCATGGTGTGAGTCTCGGCGTCCAGTGAGAATTCGTTTCTGCAGTTCACATACGGTTAATACGCCATGTTGAGGGCTTCGTTGATGATGTGTGGCTGGTGAAGTGGCTGCCAAATTTTTAACTTGTCGACTTGAGCGACGCTTGATGCAGGAGACCTGGCCTGGCTCATACATCATGTTTATTCCATTCATACTGCATCCCCCTCCACTTTTACCATCATCAGTCACTGCCTTCCTACGTCACATATTGCCACGTTCCATTTCCCAAGTCAGATGTCACAGGGTCATGACGTTGCCGAAGACAGGATACTTTGTTTTGGAATTTAACTGTTTATTTGGGTGAACCTGTTCCCGGTAAACGGAAAGTCCGATTACTGTAGCAGTCTTGGACTAATAGCGGCAAACGGAGCGTCAGCCGTCCATCAACTACTGACAAGCGGCGAAGCACGTCGGCATTTATACTCTTGCCGTCGAATGTTCCAGCGCTATCGCTGGTGGTGGCGCCGGTTCCAGAATAATCTGTACAGTTCGCAGAGTAGGCGTGATCCTATAGAAGTGATCTACTACAGTTCGGAAGCTTCTTGAAAACTTCAGGCGCGGTTTGCGCTGAGAATTGTGTAGTGTTTTGGGATGATAACAAAACTTGGGAAATGGAACGTGGCAAAGTCTCCTGTTTTCGGCATTTCGCAACCCCGTGACATCTGGTGGAGGTGCTGCTTCTTTGATGTTCCGGACGCCCCCTTCAAGCCACGACCCCAGACCAAGGGGCGAAGAAGACACGGACGCTAACCCTGAACAAAAAACAAGCCTCAGGCAGAGAAGACTACAACATGAGTTCGGGCCCCTTCCTGAAGCAGCCAGGTAGACCCCGATCCCGACATCAACTACTGCAACCATGACCGCCCCTATGCAGCCTGCACCACTCGTGCTCCGGCAACTCAAAGAGCCGCCTACTTTCCGCGGTTCGCCACTAGAAGACCCAGAAAGCTGGATCGAAAGGTTCCACCGCGTCGCCGCCTTGAATAACTGGACAGACGATGACAAGCTCCGGCATGTGTATATCGCCTTAGAAGATGCTGCTCGGACCTGGTTCGAGAATCAAGAGCGAAGCCTTACAACGTGGGACGTCTTTCGCGCCATGTTCCTCACTACTTTCGCAAGTGTGGTGCGCACAAGGAGAAGGCCGCAGCTCTTCTCGAAACCTGCATGCAGATGCCAAACGAAAGCGTGGCGCTATTCACGGGCCCCTTCCTGAAGCAGCCAGGTAGACCCGGATCCCGACATCAACTACTGCAACCATGACCGCCCCTATGCAGCCTGCACCACTCGTGCTCCGGCAACCCAAAGAGCCACCTACTTTCCGCGGTTCACCACTAGAAGACCCAGAAAGCTGGATCGAAAGGTTCCACCGCGTCGCCGCCTAGAATAACTGGACAGACGATGACAAGCTCCGGCATGTGTATATCGCCTTAGAAGATGCTGCTCGGACCTGGTTCGAGAATCAAGAGCGAAGCCTTACAACGTGGGACGTCTTTCGCGCCATGTTCCTCACTACTTTCGCAAGTGTGGTGCGCACAAGGAGAAGGCCGCAGCTCTTCTCGAAACCTGCATGCAGATGCCAAACGAAAGCGTGGCGCTATTCACGGGCCCCTTCCTGAAGCAGCCAGGTAGACCCGGATCCCGACATCAACTACTGCAACCATGACCGCCCCTATGCAGCCTGCACCACTCGTGCTCCGGCAACCCAAAGAGCCACCTACTTTCCGCGGTTCACCACTAGAAGACCCAGAAAGCTGGATCGAAAGGTTCCACCGCGTCGCCGCCTAGAATAACTGGACAGACGATGACAAGCTCCGGCATGTGTATATCGCCTTAGAAGATGCTGCTCGGACCTGGTTCGAGAATCAAGAGCGAAGCCTTACAACGTGGGACGTCTTTCGCGCCATGTTCCTCACTACTTTCGCAAGTGTGGTGCGCACAAGGAGAAGGCCGCAGCTCTTCTCGAAACCTGCATGCAGATGCCAAACGAAAGCGTGGCGCTATTCACGGAAGATAAGATTAAACTTTTCCGCCACGCTGACTCCGACATGTCCGAGGAGAAGAAGGTCCGTCTGCTCATGCGAGGAGTAAAGCAGGAACTCTTCGCCGGGCTAATTAGAAACCCGCCAAAGACGGTCGCCGAAATCATTTCAGAAGCATCTACGATAGAAAAGACTATCGAGATGCGCACGCGGCAATATAACCGTAACTTCTCGTCAACAAGCTACGCCGGCATTCAAGCGCTTGGAACCACTGGCTTGCGTGAGACAATCCGAGCGATCGTGCAAGAAGAGCTGCGAAAATTACTTCCTTCAGCGCAGCCTCACGTGGAATCCATCGCGCACGTCGTACGCCAGGAGATCCAGCAATCGCTTGGCGTTTGTCAGCCTCAAGGGCCTCAGCTGTAAGCCATGAGCTATGCTGCTGCAGCGCGTCGCCACGCCCCTCCTCCACGCGCATGCCAAAACGCTGCCCCCTCGCCCTTCCGTCGCCAGACGCCACTGCCGCCACCGCCCCCACAAACATCCTACCGTTCGCCAGCGGCCCAGCGCAGTGCGCCGAGGAAGACTGACGTCTGGCGAACTCCTGACCACCCCCGGCTCTGCTACCACTGCGGCGAGGCCAGACACACACACCGCCGTCGCCAGTACCGACAGATGAAACTGCGTAGCTTCGCCGTCAATGCACCGCGGCCACAGCCAGAAGAACGGCCACGTGATATCGCCGACTACTTGACAGGAACTCAGTGGGCACCACGAAGCCCTTCTCGTTCGCCGTCACCCAGCCGCCACATGTCACCGCACCACCGGCAGTACTCTGGCCCAATGCGGCGCCGGTCTCCTAGCCCGTTTCTGGGAAACTAAGGGCAGCAACCGAT
Organism: Rhipicephalus annulatus; assembly: GCA_013436015.1. Lineage (NCBI taxonomy): Eukaryota > Metazoa > Arthropoda > Arachnida > Ixodida > Ixodidae > Rhipicephalus > Rhipicephalus annulatus. Next base: position 211,755 of record WOVY01012846.1, on the reverse strand, counting down.
GGAGGTGCGGTTGCTGTGCGATGAACTACCGCAGATCCTCCGATGACGACGACGCTGCGACGGAGCTTTCCGAACACAACGCCAACCAGGCAAAGCCCTGACGGCGAAACCTTACTTACCGATGGTGACCTGACGATGCAACATGAAAGCAGCGGAACAAGCAGACGCAGCCGTGACCTGAGGCCACGCCCCAACTGTAATGCGAGACGGCGAACTAGCGACCTCGATGTTCTTATCGACGGCCACAGTGTCACCGCTCTCGTCGATACAGGAGCCGACTACTCCGTCATCAGTGGGTCGTTCGCCGCGAAGTTCAAGAAAGTTAGGACAGCTTGGGAAGGCCCTGAAATCCACACAGCCGGAGGTCATCTCGTAACGCCTGCAGGAATCTGCACAGCGAAAGTCACTATTAACGGCCGTATTTCTCCTGCCGACTTCGTAGTCCTACAGAGCTGCTCGAGAGATGTCATCCTTGGCATGAACTTCTTATGCCTCCATGGTGCTGTCATCAACCTAAAAACAAAGTTGATAACGTTATCCACAGAAGAAGCACTACTGCCGCGCACACCGTCAGGAAACCATGCCTTGAATGTGCTGAAAGAACAAGTCACCATTCCGCCTCGCTCAAGCGTCATTATTTAAGTCGGCGCTCCTAAATCTCCTGACTTGGAAGGCTTTGTTGAAGGCAGTCAGCATCTGTTGGTCACCCGAAAAATTTGCGTCGCAAGAGAAATTGCAGAGCTGCGGGAAGGCAAAGCAACGGTTATGCTCACGAATTTCAGCAATGAGTACAAACATATGAACAAAGGAACAACGGTCGCATACATTGAAGAAATTGTCAAAGCCACCAGTGCTTTCGCCCTCACCGATTGTGCGGAACCTGCTCAGAGGAACCAAGCCCCTCCCATAGCTTTCGATGTCAATCTCAGACTTCCGAACCATACGCAAGAACAGCTCAAGGCCCTGCTCCTGCAATACGAAGATGGCCTTTGGTTGTCCTCAAAAATTCGGCAGACCCCAGTCACGAAACATCGCATCATAACCGAAGAAAATGCCAGACCCATCCGTCAGAGTCCGTACAGGGTTTCGACGCGAGAACGTGAGGCCATGAAGAGACAAGTTGATGGAATGCTGCGAGATGGCAGTATCCAGCCGTCCAAAAGTTCATGTGTATCCCCCGTGGTGTTAGTGAAGAAAAAGAATCGGACCCTACGTTTCTGCGTCAATTATCGCCGCCTCAACAAAATCACAAGAAAAGACGTGTATCTTCTCCCACGAATAGACGACGCACTTGATCGTCTCCATAACGCCAAGTACTTTTCGTCAATGACCTCAAGACTGGCTATTGGCAAATCGTAGTCGACGAAAGAGACCGAGAGAAGACGGCGTTTATAACACCGGACGGCCTCTTCAAGTTTAGCGTGATGCCCTTCGGTCTTTTCTCAGCGCCTGCAACTTTTCAACGCGTTATGGATACAGTACTGGCAGGATTGAAGTGGCAGACTTGCCTTGTGTACTTGGACGACGTCGTGCTGTTTTCCTCGAGTTTCGACGAGCATCTTTGGCGCCTTGAAGCTTTACTTAACGTCATCAAGACGTCCGGACACACACGGAAGCCAGAAAAGTGCAGATTTGCGTATGAGGAGCTCTTGTTTCTGGGGCACGTTATAAGCAAGTCTGGAGTTCGTCCCGATCCACGGTAAACAGCCGCCATCGCCGACTTCCCACCGCCCACTGACAAGAAGGCGGTGTGCCGATTTCTGGGCCTGTGTGCTTATTATAGGCAGTTCGTGAAAAACTTCACCCGCTTTGCTGATCCTCTCACTAACATTACTCAGGCCGACGTGGAGTTCAAGTGGGAAACGCCGTAGGAAGACGCTTTCCAGGAGCTTAAACAGCACCTCCAGACGCCTCCGTTACTTGCCCATTTCGACGAATTCGCCGAGACATAAATACACACTGACGCAAGCAGCGTAGGTATTGACGCCGTTTTTCTGCAGAGGGCTGACGGACTTGAAAAGGTTATTAGTTATGCCAGCCGATCGCTATAAAAGCAGAAGCCAATCATTGCACAAGAAAAAAAAATGTTTGGCCATCATCTGGTCTACGTCAAAATTTCGCCCCTAGCTCTACGGCAGGCCCTTCAAAGTTGTGAGCGACCATCACGCCTTGTGTTGGCTAGCCATCTTGAAGGACCCTTCAGGTCGCCTAGCACGATGGAGCCTGAGACTTCAAGAATATGACATTACCGTCATTTACAAGTCCGCAAGAAACACTCCGACGCCGACTGTCTCTCTTGCGCCTTTCGACCAACCACCACCCGACGACCCTAATGACGACCACTTCTTGGGAACGATAACTACCAACGACTTCGCTGAACACAGCGGGCCGACCCGGAACCTAAGGCCCTAAAAGAATACCTCGAAGGCAGGACCACATAAGTCCCAAAAGTATTCAAGCGCGCACTTGCGTCAATCTTCCTGCGAAACGGTCTTCTACAAAAGAAAAACTTTTCACCGCTTCGAGCTAAGTACCTCCTCGTGGTGCCTTCAGCTCTGCGACCAGAACACCTGCAAGCCCTGCACGACGATCCGACTGCAGGACACCTCGGTGTTTCTCGCACGCTCGTGAGGATACAAGAAAGGTACTACTGACCACGTCTTACCACCGACGTCATTCGTTATATGAGGACATGCCGGGACTGTCAGTGACGCAAGACACCGCCGACAAGGCCAGCGGGACTTCTGCAGCCATTTGAACCACCTTCCTGACCTTTGCAGCAGAGTGGTATGGATCTACTGGGGCCGTTACCGATGCTGGCTTTCGGAAACAAGTGGATCGTGGTAGCTACCGACTACCTCACCCGCTACGCCGAGAATCAAGCGCTTCCCATAGGCATTGTATCCGAGGTAGCTACGTTCTTCGTCAAAAATATCGTCCTACGTCACGGTGCCCTGGAGGTCCTTATCACCGACCGAGGAACGGCATTTACTGCCGACTTAACTCAAGCGATTTTGGCATACAGCCAGACAAACCACCACCGGATGACAGCGTACCACCCACAGACCAACGGCTTCAACGAACGGCTTAACAAGCCGATCGCCGACATGCTGGCAATGTACGTCGATGTCGAACACAAGACGTGGGATGCAATTCTTCTGTACGTGACCTTCGCATACTACACGGCGGTGCAGGAGACGACGCAGATATCTCCATACAAATTGGTCTATGGAAGAAGCCCGGCAATGACGCTCGATTCCATGTTACCGAACGTCACCGACGAAGAAAAACCTCGAAGTGAGCTAGTACCTTCAACGCGCCGAAGAAGCCGGACAGCTCGCACGTCTTCGTATCAAGAATTGATTTGTGGGGTTTAACGTCCCAAAACCACCATATGATTATGAGAGACGCCGTTGTGGAGGGTTCCGGAAATTTCGACCACCTGGGGTTTTTTAACGTGCACTCAAATCTGACCACATGGGCCTACAACATTTCCGCCTCCATCGGAAATTCAGCCGCCGCAGCCGGGAATCGAACCCGCGACCTGCGGGTCAGCAGCCGAGTACCTTAGCCACTAGACCACCGCGGCGGGGCTTCGTATCAAGAATCAACAGATGACAGCCGCCGTTACAATCTTCGACGACGCTTCGTGAAATACCAGCCCGGTGAACGTGTTGGAGTGGGAATGCCGATACGCCGACATGGACTAAGAGAAAAGCTTCTGCGACGGTACTTCGGACCGTACAAGGTGGTTCGACGTCTCGGCTCACTTGATTACGAGGTTGCGCCGACGGCATCACGAACTCAGGGCGAGCCAGGCACGCACAGATCGACAGTATGCTCATCCCACGTGTCACTTGCAGGTTACAGACGCTGTTCCTGGCGGCACGGCATCACTGCACGTGCCGGTGAACACAGCTATCTACGTATGAAAGCCGCCTCGGCAATCTCGGAGGTGACATCAGCGAGGGGATGCTCTGCCTCTTCTGCGCCGACTCCGGGATGAAGGTTCACAGCATATAAACCAGCCGTGCCTGCAGGCCAGGCATCACAACTCAGGGCGACCCAGGCACGCACAGATCGACAGTGCGCTCATCCCTCGTGTCACTTGCAGGTTACAGACGCTGTTCCTGGCGGCGCGGCATCACTGCACGTACCGGAGAAGACAGCTATCTACGTACAGAAGCCGCCTCGGCTATCTCGGAGGTGACATCAGCGAGGGGATGCTCTGCCTCTTCTGCGCCGACTCCGGGATGAAGGTTCACAGCATATAAATCAGCCGTGTCTGCAGGCCAGGCATCACAACTCAGGGCGACCCAGGCACGCACAGATCGACAGTATGCTCATCCCTCGTGTCACTTGCAGGTTACAGACGCTGTTCCTGGCGGCGCAGCATCACTGCACGTGCCGGAGAAGACAGCTATCTACGTACGGAAGCCGCCTCGGCTATCTCAGAGGTGACATCAGCGAGGGGATGCTCTGCCTCTTCTGCGCCGACTCCGGGATGAAGGTTCACAGCATATAAACCAGCCGTGTCGGCAGGCCAGGCATCACAGCTAAGGGCGACCCAGGTACGCACAGATCGACAGTACGCTCATCCCTCGTGTCACTTGCAGGTGTGTAGCAATTCTATAGTGTGAAATCAATACATTATTCGCTTGTGCCAGAGTCGCCCTGAGGCAATGGGGGATCCGCAGCATGACGGGAAGAAGGCAGCCGGGGAAAAACTTTTTGACAAGGTTCCCAATACAGTAAAAGAGCTAGCATGCCTGGTTGTGAAACTCAATACTAAGATTGAAGAAATGGATTCCCACATTCATGAGGAACTTGGTAGCCTTCAAAAATCAGTTGACCTTATGAGCAAGGGCTTTGACCTTTTTATGAAAACCTTAGATGACACGCAGAAAGAGCTGCGTGGCCTGAAAGCAGAAATTGTCAGACTGGTAAAAGAAAACTGTGAGTTAACTAAGCAAATCACGGAAACCAAAGATGACCTAGCTGAGCTTCAACAGTACAGCCGCAGGGCTAACCTAGAATTAAAAGGCATTCCTAAATCAACCGAAAAGACAGTGACCGAGTTTGTTACCGCGCTTAGCACGAACGTTGGAGTAACGCTATCTCCAGCTGATATTGATGTAGTCCACTGGGTACCGACTAAGGACAGAAATGTGTCAAACATTGTCATAAAATTCTTGTCCTGCGCCACCCGCGATAAGCTGCTTTATGCTACAAAAAAATGCGACTGAATACATCTGACCATGGAATTGCCGGATCGACGCCTGTGTATCTTAACGAGCATGTCTGTCCTACGTTTAAAGCCCTACTGAGAAAAGCCATTGCCACGAAAAAACGTCACAATTGGCGACACGCTTGGGTTGCAAACGGACGCATATTGATGAAAAAAGCCGACAACTCGGACACTATCCGCATCCGCAACGAAGCCGATCTTGCGCAGATAGCATAAGCACTTCTGTTATGCTGACTCCATCTGTAGTTGACAACTTCCATAAAACTAAAGGCACACGCTCCATACTTCACTGTAATATTAGAAGAGTTTCAAAAAACAGCGATGCTCTTTGCTCCCTTCTTACCCAGCATTAATGTTTGTACGATGTTATTGCGCACAGAAACCTGGTTGATCCCTGGCGAAAGCTATAACATTCCTAATTACTTGTTTATATCCCACCCTCGAGAGCAAATAATAGGGGAGGAGGAGTAGGAATATATATTAGGAAGCCTCTCGCATATAAAAAATGTTCATACTTACCTGCTGCTACTAGTTGTGAATACTTATTTGTAGAAATGATGTCATTTACGGTGCTGTATATAGACCCCCGCAGTCGCATCGCAAGAAGTTTCTGAAAGACCTTGAAAGTATTTTCTTTTACATAAACGACAATCATAAGAATACAGTAGTTGTGGGTGATATGAACATCAATATCTTAGGTGACAACTGTGATGACTATCAAAACTTGCTAAATTCTTATGGCTTCCGAAATGTCATTTCATATCCCACTCGCATCACTTCAGACACCTCTGCATGCTTGGATCATGTCCTATGCAACTTCAAACCTGTCAGTTCCCTTTCAAGAACATACGACATTCCTGTAGCTGACCACTTCCCAATAGCATTCAAATATCGCCTCGGCAACAACCACATAACCAGCAATAATTTTCATGGCTATACTACACGGCTTGATTACGACAGGGTTTCGCAGCTGCTCTCTGCAGCCAATTTTGAGGACCTTTACGGTATGGATGTTACCGAATATGTCGGACCCTAGTCGAACGGATAAAGTTGATTATCAAGGACTGCAGTAAAAAAATAAAGAAAACATACCATACCCATCCAATATGTCCATGGATGACAGCTAACGTACTAAATGCTATAAAAACGCGAGATTTCTGGTACACCAAAATAAAAAAAAAAAACAGAGGGAAGACCTATTACAATAACCAGTTTAGAATATATAGAAACAAAGCAGTTGCAGCTATGCGTAAACAGAAGTGACTCTACTACAAGAAACAAGTAACTTCAACTTCCAATGAGTGGCGAACTTTGGAAAGTTATTAACTCTATTATACAGCCATCTCCATCAAAAAAAGTCCTCCCTGAAATGCTGCAAATGCAGAATCTTGCAAATCAGTTCAACGAGCACTTGCGTTCTGTCGGTTCAAACCTGCATAGTGGCCTAAGTTCACAAAAATAACCTTCTTTACCTCCTTGGCATGGTCCGTCATTTGGTTACATCGACATAACTGAAACAGAGGTTATAGCAACTGCTAAAAATTTGAATTCAGGGAAGGCTAAAGGCATTGATGGCATACCTATTTCAGTCCTTACAAAAAATATAGGAATCCTAGCTCCAACCTTAGTATTACTTTTTAACGAAGCGTTCCATACGGGTATATATCCTGAAATTCTAAAAATAGCTAAAGTAATCCCAATCTATAAAACTGGAAACCAAAATGAACTCAACAATTACAGACCTATATCCGTCTTAAGCTGCATTAATACGTTGTTTGAGAAGTTATTAGCGATGCGAGTAAAAAATTTCCTGCATAAAAACGGTATTCTATCGCCGGACCAACATGGCTTTCAGAAAATCAAATCAACTCTATCTGCAGTACTTTCCGTGACAGATGTAATTAATGAGGCCTTCAACAACAACCAATTTGCTATAGGTGTGTTTCTAGACATTAGAAAAGCGTTTGATACAGTTCATCTTGAAATATTAAGCCAAAAGCTTGAGCGATACGGATTCAGAGGCCAGTCCCTCCAGTTGTTTAAAAGTTATCTAAATGGGCGATACCAAAGGGTAGGTATTGACGAGCATGTTTCCAGTTTAAGACCAGTAGATGCGGGAGTACCACAGGGCTCCGTTCTCGGACCAATTCTTTTTACGTTATATATTAACGATTTAACCAATTGTCTTTCTAGGGTAAGTGCTGTAATGTACGCGGATGACACAGCGCTAGTTTTCACCACCCCGTCACTTCATACTGCGGCACATATTTTAAACGACGAACTTTTAAAAATCAGCGAGTGGTTCACAACGAATAGGCTTACTTTAAACACCGATAAAAACGAATATATAGTTTTTAAATCCCCTTGCAAGCCTGCAGACTTCACTATGGGCAAGCTGAAGATCAATGATAAAGAAATAGAAAAAGTCAGTAGGATCTCATATTTAGGCGTAATGCTGGACGATGCGTTAAACTGGAAGCCCCATTCAGACACACTGGGGAAGAAACTTTCCTCTGTCTGTTTAACCCTGATCAAAGCTCGACAGCATTTTGAAACTGATATCTTACGCACCATCTACTTTTTTCTCTTCCAATCTCAGATAACATATTGCATCGAGTGTTGGGGATTCACCTATCACACATACATCAAGCACATAATATGCCTACAAAAGGGAGCCTTGAGAATAATAAACCATGTTCCCCCTCGTCCACCCTCTCAGCCTCTATTTTCCAAAACCGCAATAATGCCCGTGCTTACGCTACGAGATTATCGTATAACTCTCTTGGTATATAAAATAAATTGTAACAACTTCCCCTTTCCAAGAACTATTTTCCAAACACCAGGTAAAAGTAGTCGCTCTGCCTCCGAAGGCAAATTTTTAATCCCTCTCTCTCATAACACATACGGACAACGCCGTCTCAAGTACGCCGGGGTTAAAGTTTGGAATGATCTCCCGTCATCCGTTTTACACTCAACCAGGGTAGATCAGGCGTTAAAAGACTTTTCTTGCATCACAAAACATCCAGCTTATCGGAGAACAAAAAGTAGGAAAATTACATCAACTTATAATAACTTGTACATGCTTTTCCTACTGCTGCTGTTTTGGGGACGACGATAAAAATTTGCATCCTCTACCACTGACATTGTACTGCAGTCCTGACGTGTGGTCTTCTGTATGTGTGTTATTGCAATGAGAACTATACACAGCTGTCTTGTTTATAGTTTTTGTATGAACCGAGCATTTGTTTTTAGCACTGTAATTTATCTTGAATGTATCTTTCCTACTCATACACATGCTTTTTATGCACAATTTTTTGAACACCTGTATATACTACATTTCCCCCATACATGTGATTGTACATACATAGCCCCTGATTCATATGTATTATGTTTTTAATGGATCCATTACTAGCCAATAGGCTAAGGATCCAGACATTCATGCATGTATTTGGTGAAAATGAGAGAGACAATAAACAATCTTCAATCTTCAACTCTCAACGACACCAATCTTGACCTCAAGCCGTTTCATGCGCGTTAACGAACTGAAAAAGTCTTTTTGTATTAATATTTTATTGTAATTTAATCATTGTACGTTCTTGTAATATTATTGTACCTTCATCTTTAGGTAAAGCATCGGGACGACGCCTTTTTCAGAGGGAGGCAGTGGCACGTTCTATTTCCCAAGTTTTGTTATCGTTCCAAAACACTACTCAATTCTCAGCGCAAACCGCGCCTGCAGTTTTCGAGAAGCTTCTGGACTGTAGTACATCATTTATATAAGATCACGCCCTCTCTGCGAACTGTACAGATTATTCTGGAACCTGCGCCACCACCAGCGATAGGGCTAGAACATTCGACGGCAAGAACATAAATGCCGACGCGCTTCGCCACTTGTCAGTAGTTGATCGACGACCGACACTCCGTTCACCGCTATCAGTCCAAGACTGCTACTGTAATCGGACTTTCCGTTTACCGGGCACAGGTTCGCCCGAATAAACAGTTAAATTCCAACACAAAGTCTCCTGTCTTCGGCCACGTCACGACCCCGTGACAATATATATATATATATATATATATATATATATATATATATATATATATATATATATATAGTCGAGTAGATCCTCTGTGAGTGGTCACAACGTGGTTTATATCGAGGTTTTGGCCTGGAGACTGGCCTTCATCTCAATCCTGATCTTGCTCTACGTCGTATACATGCTATTCACAAAGGTAATTGCTAATGCTCTTAAGCGAATATTAGAATTGAATCAAACAAAGGAGCAAGCATGACTTCGAGCAGAGTACACAACGATCGACGAACTTCATACTATCAATCAGAATAGAAAGAAATACTCAGAATACAGCCGACTACCATACATAACCTTCATAGGTTACGAAAAGGAGTTCGATTCAGCAGAAGTATCCGCAGTCTTACAGACACTCCTGAATCAAGGCGTCGACTAAGCATATATAAACATCCTGGAAGAAATCTGCGGAGGATGAATTGCTACCATAGTGCTTCATAAAGAAAGCGACAAAATAGCAATCGCGGAGGGTGTAAGGCAGGACGATACAATCTCCCCAATGCTAATTACCGCGTGCTTACAGGTTTTTGAGAGGCCTAGAATGGGAAGAGTAAGGAATAAGTGTTCATGTAGAGTACCTTTGTACCCTGCGATTTGTCGACGACATTGCAATGCTGTGTATCACAGAGGACGAATTGCAACTGGTGATTACAGAGTTAGGCAAGAGCAGAAAGATAGGTCTTAAAATTAATCTGCAGAAAACGAACGTAATGTACAACAACCTCGGAAGAGAACAGAGCTCCAAGATCGGTAATTGAGCACTTAAAGTTGTAAAAGACTCTATCTACGTAGGATAGGTAATAATTGCGATCTGTTCAAACGATGTTGTAGTAGGTGCTATTCATTGGTTTGAGGAGCCCGGCTGGTTTGGTGGGGAGTGTTTTTTTGACGTTGGCATTCCCGACATGTTCGCACGTAGTGCGAAACGTCTGCTGCAAGGCGAGGCCAGTAGTATTTTGCCCGAATCCTTGACAGGATCCGCATGACGCCAAGGTGTACGGATAACGGCTCGTCATGACAGGCCCACAGAGATTTCGACTGCGAGGATGGGGCAATGCCAATGTACGCTGCACTGGTGGATTCGCAGTTATTCACCAAAATACCATTGTCTAAACAGAACGTTGAAGCATTGCGTTTGAAAAGTCATGGAATATCTTCTCTGCTTCCTTCAAGATACTCGATGATGCTGCGTAGTTCCGGGTCATTACATTGTTTTGTGGTGAGGCTTGAGCTTGTTACTACGCCGAGGAAATTCCAGGCGTCATCGTTGGCCGAAGTCTGCTTTGTGTGTGCTCGTGACAAACAGCCCCCGTCGGAATGTTTTGTACTATTCTTGTGTACAACGGTCATTTCAAACTAGTGTAGGCGTAAACTTCATCTAGCGAGACATCCTACCGGGTCTTTGATGCTTGTTAACCAGAAGAGGGAATGGTGATTCGTAACGACACTGAATGGTTTGCCTTAGCTGTATGGTCAAAATTTGGATGTGGCCCACAATATGGCCCGGCATTCTCTCATGGTTGTATAATAATTTACCGCTGCTTTTGCCAAGGAGCAGCTGGCGTAAGAGATCACTCGTTTTTGGCCGTTCTGTTTTGCACAAGTCTCGACACGTCACCACGCCACGCTGTATATCTCTGGTTTCAAGATAGTCACGACTAACACACGACAGCAACAGTAGGGAAGGCAAATATGGTGGCCCAGAAGACAACAGGCCTATCAGATTAAGACTTCAGTGCCACTTAGGGCAAAAAACAGCGCTGGATTTTAAGGCAAGTAGGTTATCAGTCTTTACTTTACTTGTCGCGTGTGCGATACGGATCACGCTTGCCGGCAACGGGCTCAGTCGTGTTGTAATTACACGCACGAAATGCATCGCGAAGGTCAGCTTCGGCGTCTGCAGTTCGCCTGTGCTTTGCGACCACTTGGAAATTGGCCGCCATTGCCCTCGGCCTCCCGTACGCTCGCTCGCCGGGTGATCACCTGTCTTCGCCGCCGCAATGAGCTCCGGGCTGACGATATTGGGCTGAGACCTCGTCCTCATGTTGGGAGTCGTCGAAAACACGTTGCGGGTTCTCGTAAAAAGCTTGGCTGTAGTATGCCACGCGCTGTAAGTGCACCAGCACGGGCTGGCGAGGCTTTCGCTAGCGTCTGAACTCACTGAAAATTGGTCGCCATTACAGTTAGCTTTCCCGTCAGTCGGTCGCAAGCAGGTCGACTCCATCCATTGGCCGCGGCGGCGGACTCGTGTTTGCGCGCTGCACTCGCTCGAGTTTGTGGAAAAGGGCCGCATTACCGTCGATTTCTTGGGCGCTAGCTCCAAACCAGCTTGGCGCTGTTCGTGGCGGTGGCCAAGCGTACGCTCGTTCTCCTGTTCAAAGTTCGCTGGCGGCAGACACTCCGCGTGCAGCGCCGTGTTTAGTCTCGCGTTCGCTTGCTCGAGCTGAACAACGTCGCTCGCTTAGGACTCGCCGACTTGTTAGCGGCACGGTGGTTCGCGGAGTTTTCGCTGTGGCCGCCGCTCCTAAGCTGCTGCGCTACATAAATCGAAATGAGTACTCGGCGATGTGTGACATCACGGCGAAATTGTTAGCATGTCATATCTCACGTATGTTTTCATTTCACTTTGAACTTATTTTTCATATGCGTTTGTATTCATCCCCTGTCACCTGTAATGGTATAAGCCCGTGTACTCAGATTTAGGTGCATGTTAAAGAACCCCTGGTGATCGAAGTTACCGGAGCCCTCCAATACGGCGTCTCTCATAATCATATGGTGGTTTTGAGACGTTAAACACAGCAAATCAATGAATCAATCATCCTCAGTCACGTGTGACTCACTATTTTACATACTTATTGTGCAGCCGTTGGCACACACCGTGCTGAAGACTGTGCGCGCTGGCGTCTGCGATGCCTGTCATCCATTTCTTTCGTCAGAGCCGCTTTAGAAGGACTGTGCGAGATGTAAAGGTAAAGTTATTTGTGTGCCATATTTTGACGCTTGTTTTTTTTTATTAACGCCCACGTACTTGTCATATGCGTGTATCTTCATCTTTTGTCACTTGTGTCTAACTATTTGTAATATATAATTGTACGTGCAGTCGTGGGAACACAACAGGCAGAAGGCTGCGTGCGCTGGCGTCTGCAATGCCTGTCATTTATCACTTCCTTTGGAGGAGCTCTCCAAGGAGTAAACAAGATTTGACAACGAGACTGGACTTGTAAACTTCACCATGAATTCACTTAAACGAATGGAGAAACTACATGTGTATGTAGAAAAATAGGATTTCGATGTCTCACTTTTGTCTTTTGTTGTTGCCGTGACTGCGAAAGCAGTTACACATAGGTGGCTAACTTCTTTATCGCGTGTTTTTTTTCTGCGCAATTTGTTGCTCACGGCGCACAAAAACAGGCGAGAAAAGTATTAGGCCTTGGGAAATAAACAAAACATTGTTTGAACTGGGGACAAAAAGTTCATCTGATTGGAGCATTTGAGTGGATAAACCGTTCGTCTGGCAAGGTGCAAATGTGAGGACTAACGGTAGCCAGGTAAGGTGTAAATGTGGGGATTAACAGCTGCCCTATAAGGTGCAAATGTGTGGATTGAATATTAGTCCTTTGAGGTGAAACTGTGGGACTAACGCTTACTCACTAAGGTGTAAATGTGAGGACTAAATGTTAGTCCCTTGAGCTCGTCTGTGGGGACTAACTGTTAGACCCGGTGCCGTTATAGTTAAAGGGATTAATGCTTGTGGCAGCCCCTTTAGTCCCCAAAAGCACTAACAACACACACTTTTAACACCCTTTTGCCTTAAAGTGTACGATGGTGTCTTGAGTGAGATTCCAGCATTCCGGCCCAGAGTTTCTGATTATTACGTGCATTTCCCGGCAGATATGTGAGTGACGCCTCTTGCCACAGAAATGTCCTGACTGAGGAGTAAGCCAAGGTGAGCCTCGACAATTTCATCAATGTCCGTGGAATTGGCGTTGCCCACAAGAGCTAGAACAGCTGAAAACAGTGGTAGTGTAACCTACTAGTCGAGAATTGCCACATAGATGCGCATGGGAGCATTCTGTTCCTCGTTAATGACGTTGTCGGCTGCGAGGCTAACTGTTCTTGCTTCTAGGTCGATGACAGCTTTGTTTGGTTGAAGGAAGCCGAACCCGAGAACAACCGATCTAATACGACAAAGGCAACTGGGTATACGTGATCTTGAACCGTCAATCTGGCAAGGCACCTATCCTTTTAGTACCACTAGATTGCCACTGCAGTTCTGATTTTCGGATCATCCCTCGTTTTTAGCATCTTCGTCAGTCTAGCTGCAAATTCAGCGCTCAGGACTGAATATCCGGCGCCAGTGTCAATGAGTGCCATTACGTTTTTGTTATCTAGAGCACTTGCAGATCTGAAGAATGTGGCATAACGTTGCAGGTGCGGCATTGTCTGGAGCCACAGCCTCTTCGTAAATCAATCCTTACTTTCCTTGTCGATGTATTGCCATCCAAACCAGTGGATACATCTTGTGCGGCTGTTGCAGGTACTTTTAGTAGATTTTCCTGTACTTGGGGAGGCTCTTCAGCAGTGCGACGAGCAGCAACTGAACCCCCATCAGTTTCTCTCTTCAGTTTCCCATACGTGGGCTCGGGTATCTGCCTCATGCCGCTCCAACATAGCCAGGTTAAGATGGGCGCCGAAATGAAGGTGGGGGTGACCTGTAGTGGTAATGAGCCAATCTTCACCTCTAGAAAGTATTCTTCGACCTCGCGTAGCCTCTGAACTTGTTGGGGCCGAGGGGCGTTGACGGGAACACCATGAAGGACTAGGTCACGGTTGCAGCAGCGGCGGTTCACGTGGTCGGCTTCGCCGCAGTGGAAACAAAGAGGACGGTTGTCAGATGTCCTCCACACTTGGTGCTTTCGCGGGGAAGGCCGATGGTAATAGGCAGAAAGGGTAGGCGGCATTGGAAGTAGCGGCGCTGAAAACTGCGGCTGATGTGGTTGCGCTGGCTACGAAGTACAGCGGCGTAGGATAGCTGCAGCGCCATCAATTTGCAAGGGAGCTCTGTGTTAGACAACGCCGAAGGAGCTTCACGAATTATTTACTCGACTTGTTGCCTAATCAAATCGCCTAACGCTGTCCTGGTGCTGCGATGCCAGGAACCACCATCAGATTCCTTGTACGACCGTACGGATTGTGTCTCGAAGACTATCCGCATCTAATGCATTGTATTCAGCGGCGGAAATTGCATACGCCTGTGCAAGACGTCCATACTGCCTTCTTTGCACGTCGAGCTTCCTTTAGATGGTTGTGGCCTCTGTATTGAAGTCTTCATCACTGTTCAGCGGGTTCCGCATCAACCCCGAAAAAATCTTTTAGGCGCGAAGCCCCTTACGGCGTGGCTTGGGCGTCCCTCGTATGTAACCACCAGTGGCACATACCCGAAATAGGTATAACACTTGACCTCCAAGGTGGTGCCAGTGAGAAATTTCTTCTGTGCGTTGTTTAACAATAAAAAATAGTGCTCAATGTACATGCCAATGGCTGCTAGTTGGGAATGAGAGACATGAGCATTCGGCTTTTAGTCAACGCGCACGCTGAGCTCCCCATTAGCAGCCTTTGGCATGTACATTGAGCACTATCGGACAAGAAAGGAATGCTACATTATACTCGCTGGGTGTAACCTCCTTAGCTTTAGAAAGGTTTAGCGAGCGTTGAGCCGCAGTGCCATGAATACAATGAACTTGTATATACCATGAATGAACTCAAGGTGGTTAAAAATGAGAAGTAGATACGAAGCGCAAGCCGTAAGAAAGTAAAAGCCGAATTCTCCTGTCTCTCATTTCTCATTAGCAGCCATTGGCATGTAAATTGAGCCCTATCTGACAGGGAAAGGTTGCTACGTTATACTCGCTGGGCGTAACCTCTTTGGTTTTCGAAAGGTTTAGCGAGCGTTTGGTCGCAGTGCCAGGAATACAGTGAACTAGCATATACCATGAACTCGAGGTGGTTAAAGGTGGGAAGTGGACCCAAAGTGCAGGCCGTAAGAAAGTGTGCGTGTGCCACCTCTCGTTTAGTCCTTGGAATGTCCGCTGGTTGGCGGTGCTTCTATATGGGGAATATATGATAAAAAGATGCGAGATGGTGGGACTTGGAGTGTTGAATAGATGAACGAACGGACACACAAACAGATGCATGGATGGACGCATGAACGGACGCAGGGGCGGATGCACGAAAGAACGCAGGGATGGGCGCACAAACAGACGCATGGCGGTCACACAGACGGACGCATGGACGGACGAATGCTTCACCCCACTCTCCATCATTCACTCCGTGGATATGCTGCCATTTTTTTCTTTTCACCCATCTGAGCAGGTATCGAAGTTTTTTTAGGGGCGAAGCTCCTTATGGCGTGACTTGGGCGTCCCTCGTATGTAACCACCAGTGGCACATACCCGAAATAGGTATAACACTTGACCTCCAAGGTGGTGCCAGTGAGAGATTTCTTCTGTGCGTTGTTTAACAATAAAAAATAGTGCTCAATGTACATGCCAATGGCTACTAATGGGGAATGAGAGACATGAACATTCGGCTTTTAGTCAACGCGCACGCTGCGATCCCCATTAGCAGCCATTGTCATGTACATTGAGCACTATCGGACAAGAAAAAGATGCTACATTATACTCGCTGGGTGTAACCTCCTTAGCTTTAGAAAGGTTTAGCGAGCGTTGAGCCGCAGTGCCATGAATACAATGAACTTGTATATACCATGAATGAACTCAAGGTGGTTAAAAATGAGAAGTAGATACGAAGCGCAAGCCGTAAGAAAGTAAAAGCCGAATTCTCCTGTCTCTCATTTCTCATTAGCAGCCATTGGCATGTAAATTGAGCCCTATCTGACAGGGAAAGGTTGCTACGTTATACTCGCTGGGCGTAACCTCCTTGGTTTTCGAAAGGTTTAGCGAGCGTTTGGTCGCAGTGCCATGAATACAGTGAACTAGAATGTACCATGAACTCGAGGTGGTTAAGGTAAGAAGTCGACCCAAAGCGCAGGCCATAAGAAAGTGTGCGTGTGCCACCTCTCGTTTAGTCCTTGGAATGTCCGCTGGATGGCGGTGCTTCTATATGGGGAATATATGATAAAAAGATGCGAGATGGTGGGACTTGGAGTGTTGAATAGATGAACGAACGGACACACAAACAGATGCATGGATGGACGCATGAACGGACGCAGGGGCGGATGCATGAAAGAACGCAGGGACGGGCGCACAAACAGACGCATCGACCGTCACACAGACGGACGCATGGACGGACGAATACTTCGCCCCACTCTCCATCATTCACTCCGTGGATATGCTGTCATTTTTTTTTCTCTTCTGGCATCGCGGGATCCGCCCTCTTAAAAGGCACTTCATCTCTTCAACAAATATTCTCACACCTTTGTTCGAGTGCTAGAGTCTCAACTGGAGTAGCATTTCTGCTCTTTCCTTCTCTACCACACTAGAGAACGTGCGCAGGAGGCTGCTCTTGAATAAGTCCCTTGACGTGATCGAGGACTCTTGGTTTACAAACCAAGTACGCGCAGACCCAGCGAGAGCGAAGTATACATGACGCAACTTGTCGTCTTCAATCTAATGGTTAAATGCTGCCACATGCTTGAAATTTTAAAGCCTGTCCTGCGGATCGTTGCACAGCACGCCATGAAAAGTCGGAGGTTCTCGTGGCTGCCTCAGTAGAAAGGCAGTCGGTGGCGAAGGTTCACCCATTTCAGCTGTGGCGGTGTTCAGCTTCGCTTGAATTTTCTCCGGCAATTGTCCGCACTCAGGTGGCAGACCCTTGTTTCGGCGACTTCCCCTCAGCTCTTCTTCGTCGTAGTTTGAATTTAGCTTATTGCTCGAAGAACGAGACTCCAACATACCCAGCACCTCCATCAGGTATGTCACGTACGGCACGCACATGAAGTAGACTGACGATGCAGGTGCAAGCAAACAAGGTAGTTTATTCGCAGCGAACTTGTGCTCCCTCAACGAAAAGCAAATACAGTCCAACGGCTCCACCGCAAGCATAGCCAGCGCCCATATACTCAAAAAGAAAAAGAAACCTAATATGTTCACTGCCTGCAGCTCATTTTGAAAACGAGTCGCTTGAGACTGGTCACCGCCCGTCTATCGCGAAATTTGATAAGACGTGAAAGTCATAATTTATGGGAAATACCCTGTGCGATCCTGAATAAGGCAAGGGAAAGCCATAGTCGTTGTCACTTCATAACCCGTCGAACGATACACACATGGTAATATGAACACTCTCGGCTAGTTTTTGCCGTTGCTACCACCGTAATTCTAGTATACGTATGTGCATGTATAATGTATACGAGGAAAATGCGCTAGCCTGCTCTCTCTGAGGACTGAACACCGGCATTTCAGCCGGTGTAGTCTGCGCGCGCACTTATCTCGTGATCGAACAGGTGAAAGGGCGCTCATGGTGGCCACTCTATCGCAGCAACAAGAAAAGCGCGACTTGCGCCCACACAGCAGGTGGGAGCTTCTATGGACTGCGCAATCAACACGAAAATACGATGCCAAATGAGTATATGGAGCGGCCGTATTCGGTTAAGGCGCGTTTACAATAGAGAGACATGACACCGATTTTGTCTACCGACTGTTTTCGGGAGTGTCTTTTGTCTTGTCGTCATAATTGCTCTACAATGACACAAACAGTCCACCGATGGTCTTTGGAAGACTCCGTTCGTGCCTTGTCGTGCTCACAGCCATTCGTTGGCTAATTCTGTAGTGTACACGCACGGCGCCGAATAAACTTGCACACCTGCGCCTCTTATTGAGCCACGTTTTCTGCTCTGACATTCATTGTTCCTCTTCGACTATGCGGCGGAGCCCCCGCCATAATCCATGGCGTCAAAGGAGAGGGTGGGGATACACAAAAGGGAAGAGAAGAAAAGATTTCCGTGGAATACGCAAGATGTCAATTCAAACGTCGAGGAAGCCTTGCAGAGGGTATTGTCATTCCCCCAAGACTTTCCCTTCGTGGTCGTTTGAAGCAAACTCGTGGGCAAATTTTTGCTCAGCCGCAGATCTCCCAACGACACGCTGACGACAGGTCTGCCGATGCGTTTTGCTGCTGTTTTTGCTGTGTTATGTTACATTACGACGACAGAATGTCTTTAGAAGCATCGTCATCACCGTCGGCCTAGTGTGACCATTGGGTCTGGCGAATACGTTGGCCGGTGACTCATCAACCGATAATTTTTGTCGGTGTCGTGTCTTAGTCAGGGTCATATCAGTGTCATGTGGCTCTAGTATAACAGTCCCTTTACACCATCGTATTGTAGAATTACGTGAGATCACATGCTAGCCTTGCTTCGTAAAACATTCGAATAAGTTGCTATCTCCTCAATTGTTTCGTCCTTTCGGCGAAACTGAATTTGTTTCGTTCACGTCCCCACTGTTGAAGCCGGCTATTCAGTCGTACATCTCCAGCCAGCTTTGTGGACCTTCAAACGATGATCCCTGGAAAGTCGGAGGCTTCTTGGGCAGCCGAAGAAGAATCGCTGCAGGCTGTGTAGTGTCCGTCATTGTATCTGCTGTCACAGGGTTTTGAGGCGGACGAAGGGAGCAGACTTCAGGTTAAACTTTTTGTTGGACCGAACTTGTGGCCGCGTAAACGAAAAGTCGTACAACAGCAAGACAATGGCACTTAAAGCGGCGGAGAAAGCGTGGGCAGTCGATGTGAAGCACGGCAGCATTTATACACGTGCCGTCAATTATTGCAGCCTTATCCCTGGTCTTCACGCAAGCTCTTGAATAATTTCGAGTGTTCGCGTCTTGCGGGCAATCGTATCAGAACCAGCGCCGCCTTCATTTCTTTAAATGCCAGCGCGAACGCGTGTTTTTCCTCGGCAGCCGTCGGTCAACTACAGTTCAAGGAGTGGTCATTATGTGACACCAACGTTTTGCGACGCTACATGAAGGGTTGCGCTGCTTGCGTCACACGTGCTTCTGAGCGCTTTCCCCCAGAGATGCGGTAGACGTGTCTCCCGCTCTCACATCATACGTAAATCAGATTTTATCCTTCGGCTCCTTCTTTGTTACTCGAAGCATCACCGCCACGGCATCACAGCGCAGCGGATGCTGTAGCGTTGCATTGACGCTTCCCCATTGGCTGTTCGCATAGTGCCTTGAAAGGCGACACGCTATCTCAAAACATAGTGTCGTTTACAGAGCCAGTGTGACCGCCAATATTGTGAACACGAGGAATTCAAGACGCCGCTCCACGGATCTCTATACAACTGAACAAAAAATTACTTGATATGAATTGTGTAGTGAGGCACTGAATGAAAGGTTTTCTCCCCCGAGACCGTAAATCGTACGCGAAGGCTAAGCGATGGCATAGAGCAGGAAAGAACTAGGAGTGAGAGTGGGGAACGAATGGATTCGGTGCATCTGGTTGGCATTGATAAAATAGAGGAGGCATTCCCAGAACGTTCTACTATGATTGCGAACCTTCTCAAAATTTGAGGCACAATTTTCGCTGAGCATTCCTGACCAAGGCTATGTGGGCGAAAACTTAATCAAACAAAAGGTAAAATAAGAAACGCGTGTAGTTCTGCAGATGATGTCGAAATTTTTCGGTGCCTGGTTTTTTCCGGAATCAGCCGGCACTCTGGCTCTTTTCATTTCTGTTGCGATTAAAGGTTTTCCAGCTCACTTTAGTCTAAGTACCAGCTTAAATAATCCGCGCACGCCATTGAGATAATCTGAGCGCCAAGCTATTTAATTCATATGTCAGAAGTTTAACCAAGCACCAACATAATTAATCCAAGCGTCAACTCAATTAGGCCGAGTGCCACTGAATATAATCCCACTGCCACCATGTTTATTCTTATTGCCATCGGCTTTAATTATTGTGCCATTCAGTTAAGGTACCTTTCAATTCATGCCCAAAAAGCAGAGTACAGGTTGTAAAAATGGCAGAACATTTGAAAGGAAGTTGGTACAACATATCAGATATTAGTCCCAAAGTATACGATAATAGTAATACTTGTATTCGCTGCTAGTATTTGTGATAAAAAATAATGCCATTGTTCACTTGAGCTTCCTTTGTACCATGCTGTGTACAAATTCGCAGATGATTGCTTGGCCAGGGTGGAGTCATTTTGATGGCAATAAAAGAAAAAGCGGGCACATGTTAGCGAATATTTCGTGTTCGTTACTAAAGTTCATATTTGTATATATATAGCATTACAGCACCTGGACAGGTCATGTATACGGAAAAACCGACTGGTTATTGGAGTGCCGTAATATACCAAGATATTGAAAACCTGGCCGTGGGCAGCGATGGGTCAAAATCAGGTACATTCTCAAGAAACTAGGAGGTCCTTATAGGGCAGACCAAACTACAGATAACTCGAAGAGGTTTTTGTTCAGTCTGCACATAAGAAGTAAACTTAGGATTAGGATGTGGATAAAGGAAGTCATAATTTACATTCATATCAGCTGCTATTTTTTATTCAAACAAAACTAGGCATGTCCGATAATACACGTGTGTTTCAAGCAAACATGCTTCAGCAACCCTAGCGTCATCTGTTAAATGAAAACAGGAGTATCCACTTTGATGCTTTTATAAAAAACTTAATTACACATAACCCAAATAAATGCGAATTCCATTTTTTAATTGTTTTTCTTTACTTTAGGAACAGAGGATTATTATCTATCGGTCACCAGTCTTCTCGCCTCGGCTGAGCAGACGACTGCAAACGCCTCAGCGAATAAGCAGCCAAATGCAGTCTGCTGAGCAGACGACATGAGTCTCTGCATAGGTGATGGTGTAGATAATCAGCCGGAGTAATGCGAGAGCGATTAAGGATAGACTAATATAAACTGTATGAGCAAATGGATTAGGCACCCGTAAATTCAATCAATGGGCACTGTTCTTTTCTTCAATTTGAAGCTATGGCACCAAAATGTAAGATGAAAATATCACTGCACCTAATTTCTTAAGCGCTAGCATCAGAAGTTTTTCCTATCGCTCCATGTTTAGATTATTCCGACATTTGTATTATGTAAAGTGGCAAACCATGTGCTTCTGGTGCATGAATGAAACTGACTATCACCTGAATTATAGCCATTGGCAATTGGGTTAAACTTGGTGGTACTTGGATTAAGCTCACTGGCACGCGGCCTAACGGAGTTGGCGTTTGGCATAAATATGTTGGCGCGTCTCGTCGTCTGCGCATCGATAAGATGAAAGCCATGAAATTCATCATTTTCACTGGTATAGCGCACCATGGCAAGGACACACACAAAGGAGAAAAGCACACACACAAAGCGCGATGAGCTATACCAGTGAAACCAGTATAGTATAGTGAAACCAGTATAGTATACCAGTATAGCTATACCAGTGAAAATGATGAATCTCAACCAACTAGCCCGGCAACGTGCCCTAGCCGTGGAAGCGAAAGTAACACTCCTACGCGTTCACGCACTCATCCTGTTCATGTGTAGGTGGTTTAAAGGTCACAAGCGTTGTACCATAGAAAACGTGTTGTTATGGTGCCTCAGATATACACGATATTTGCTTTTTAATTGACAATCGCGCGAGTATGAACGCTAAATCTTGAGCAACATTGGTGGACGCTGCGGATGGGGTCGTCTGATTAGAGTATCGCTTGGTGCTGTTTAAGGTATTGTTAAAGGTGGACAAACAGACGATTGCAGAGACAGACAAACCACAATTTTTGCGTTGAAGGTCCCCAAGAAAGACTATTGTCTCTGAAAAAAGCCAACCGCTGTTTGGGGGTTGGGTTGCTTCGGGTATGGCATATGCACGTGAGCTCTTGGTCAGATGCCGGGGAATGTAGGGAAGAGATTCTGCTTGCGAAGGCTACATGGCGCAGCAGCAAGAATCTCGAGCTCGCCTCCTCACATGCTTCTTGCACGCCGCTTTAAAGAAAGTATTTTTTCAGCTCGTAATGAACCGATTGAAAAACGTTTTGTGGCAAAATGTTCCTCGTTTCACACACAATAAAGTACATGGTCTAGCTAAAATGTGTTATGGGGTCTGGTGAGTGGCCCTACAAGGTTTCAGTGCGATAGCGATATCCTTTAGTGCGTACTTCAACCGCTTAGTTTATTGCATGGTGTTTCTCAATAAGTATAACTACTAAAATGTAAATGATAAAGTTTAAAGTGGATTGTGTAAGTAAAGCTTTCACGTATACACGTGAAATATTTTGGAACTTGGTGTTCACCTACTACCTCGCCATAAGAAAATACGCGCTGTAATGTCTGTGCCATTTATAATGGGCGGTAAGCTTTAAAGATTGAAGAAATCATAATAATCAAATGTATTAACACCCGATGGCAATATACGAATGTACCACGCATTAGTACAGCAATAAAACATCGTTTAGTGTGAAGCCCGGGCACCGGACGCACGAGTTTGTAAAGCGTTCATGTTATTTTTCCCGCATTTCTAAGCAGAGGAAGTTAATTTCACTGTATTTCCAAGCCGACGCGCGGCTGCGTCGTAGCACACCTACTTGCATCGCGAACGGCCTAAGTTAAATTCCAACTCACTCCCGGAAAATTTAATATATTTACATCTGTCTCGATTTTCAAATTTCTTAACGAACTGTGGTTACTTTGAGCGTGTCTATCTATCTATCTATCTATCTATCTATCTATCTATCTATCTATCTATCTATCTATCTATCTATCTATCTATCTATCTATCTATCTATCTATCTATCTATCTATCTATCTATCTATCTATCTATCTATCTATCTATCTATCTATCTATCTATCTATCTATCTATCTATCTATCTATCTATCTATCTATCTATCTATCTATCTATCTATCTATCTATCTATCTATCTATCTATCTATCTATCTATCTATCTATCTATATTCGGCTTACGTTTGGGTGCTCTCGTGGTCACCCCCTTTAACTCGGCGTGAACCGAAATTAGCATGGGAGGGTAATATTGTTTGACGAACATCACGCACTGGTCACGACATGAATAATCTCACAATCCAGTCGCGTGCGTCGTCAAACACTTTCCGCTAGAAAGCGGAACATATCCACGGGTGGGTATGAACCGCTGGTATATGGGTATATGCCACAGATGACTGACACTTAGTATCGAATTAGGAACGACGAGAAAGTACATGGGCAATTTTAACGCGTAAGCGTTAGAAAATACATGATGTACAGGTGTATGCATAGATTGACGACGTCGCATTTTTTGCTACAGCTACAGATATACATACATTATATCATATGCTAGTTTTATATGAACGCTCTGGACACATGGTTAGACGACAATAATCTATCAATAAATATCAGGAAAAGTGCAGTCGTAGTTTTTCAGATAAGCGTTCCAGTGCAGATTTCCATACATTACAGACAGGACATTATCTCGCAGGTGAAATCGATTAAATACTTGGGAGTGACATATACTGAAAACCTAAATTGGAGTCCGCATATAGAAAATATGGCTGCTAAAGGAGCACAGGCGCTTGAGATGCTTCGTAGACTCAACAATAAACGTTGTGGTTTACGTCGTGATGTGCTAGTAATGGTATATTGCATGTATATTCGCCCAATATTGGAGTTTCGCTGTGTCTTGTTTTCTGGAGCACCCACCTACACAATTTCACCACTGGTACTACTAGAATGCGAAGCGTTACCTTCACTTAGAAGTGTGGCAGCGTGGGCTAGTTGGTATTGTGAAGTCATTGTCGAGGCCGCGCAGATGGCACGTGAACAGGTCCTTTGTATTAGCAAGCCCTCCGGGGCTCTATGCGAGAAGGAACTCGGGTTGCTCTAAGGTTTGGGTGCGCGCAGGTAGTTATATTATCTTTACCTTTCTGTTTCGTTTTATTATAGATTTTTCTTTGCCGTTTTTCTGTGCTTTATTTTTGTGTTTTTTGCCTTTGTTTTTCTCTTACTCATGTTCTGCTCTTTGTGCTATATGATTTTTACCACGTGGTTACTGTCTCCTCTATATATTTTCGTGCTCTGCGCAATAAACTCAGTTGGAAGTTAGCGCTCGTGTCTTTCGTGTCCTTGTTGTCTCTGTGTCGTCGTTTTGTTCTCACGCTATAACTATTGTTACGTTTACGTCTTGGGCACCCTAAATTTGTCGCAATTAATATTTTATAAAAGGAAGCGCGCATTCCTTCTCTTCGTGCTAGGTTCCAAATGCTAGCAGTACGTACCTTCCTAAAAATATACGCATCCCCAGATGGGAGGTCACAATAAGTTTTCATGAACGAGCCGACGTCCTTTTTTAACCAACAGTGGTCTAGATTAATGTGTCCACAAGACATCGTCGTACAGAAGCTCTTGGAAACCTTACATGTTAACCTTCGTGAAGTACGGGATTTAAGAACACCTATTCAAACAATGAAAATAGAATTTGACAATATTTTTTCTAATTATTGCGAAACTCTTCTCCAGTATATATCTAAATGCCATTTTGAAAGACCACCTGGCAAGATTAGACACAAAGATTAAAGTAGCGACTCATGCATCAGTTCGAGAAGAGAAGGCAGGAGTCGGAATCGAATCTTCAGTGTTGGATTGGTCTTTTTCGAATCGTATACCTGAGTACTAGAAATATATTGTAGTAAGACGGTAAGTTGATTGGGCCAGTTGGTTAGACCGACCGACCGACCGACCGATAAGTGACAGGCAGTGAATGGGACGAGCCTGTAGCTCCTGAACGTGAGCAGAGTGATTATCGCACACTGCACGCGGACATTGAGAAGGAACGACAATCAGCGTTCCCTAGTTTTGTCCGTGTGTCAGTCGGTGCTAGAAAAAGGTAATGCAATATATTCATACCAGCTGGCTCGTCTATCAGTAAGAGAGATTATGGCAGTTGTGCTCGTGTTGATGATGCAGAGCTACTGCACAGCCTAGTGCGGCATAGACCAAGAATAGGGCAAATAATATCGAGGCACCAATTAGGAAGAGCTAGTTATTCTTAGTTTATACAAATTTAGACTACCAAACACACCACGATGAGCCACCTTTATTTTGGGCTAATTGGTCCTCCTTCACACTTGATCTCTCTTACCCCTAAACAGTATTGTTTATACAGCACCTAGAAGCTCGCAGAGACCACTGCAACTGGCACCCACATGATACACTCTTTTCTCTTTCACATCACTCTTGGGACCTATATACTCGTGACAAAGCCGCCACGTGTGTCTCAACGACGCCTTTTACTAAGAAAGGCACTCGCTCTTGGTTCTAGAGTAAAGGCTTGCTCTCACAGCAAGATGGCCATGGGCGCCGATTGAGTAAGCGTCCGAAATTGAAATAAGTGATGCATCACGTGTGCTTTGGAGTCCAAACTGCCAATAGATGTCCTACTGTCTTTGTCTGAAATAGCTTGAGTGTAGGGCGACTTCACCGAGAAAGCAGCCAGACGGCACTTCTAGGTGAAGTCCGAACGAAAGGAAGATTCCTCCGCCAACTGTTGGCCAATAAATGAACGTTTCTTTCACTGTTCAAGTTGACTGTGCCATAACTCATAAAGTCTGTAGTTTGCTCAGGCCAAGCAACGTCGTGAGCACGAACATTTTTTCGACCACTGTAGCCCACAAACGTAATCCTTATATGTCACAGCACCTGCGTTTTGTCTTAAGTGCGTTTGAGAATCAACAACTCTACTGCTGCATTAGCGTTCACAGTTTCAGCGGTGCTGAAGGCGTTAAAAACACGGCAAACCAGGACATTGCAGACAAAGCGCACACGAGACCCGATTTATTGAAGCGAAAAGACTAAGACTAAAAAAAGGCGCAAAAGACTGGTGCAACACAGAGATGAAATGGAAGAACTGCAGATGTACGATTGCTGTCAGGGAAATTCGGCGCATGCAGAACAATGTTTAATCACCACACATGTTATATCTTGGGTACAGATATAATACAGTGTAAACAGAAAGTTCGAGAGGATAAATACACATGCTTTCAGGTAGTTAGCACCTATAGTGGCTCATGCCTAATTTGCTTATAGTGTCCATTCTGTTGCATGTTCCCAGCCCCTTTTCAGTGTTTTCTTTTCAATATCAATTATTTAGTTGCTCGACTGCACTTCGTCTGTGCCGTCTCTGTTTTCAACTTTTCAGCACTACCTTTAGCATTCAGTATGGTTCATCTTGCTCCACCACAAGCTCTCATAATTTCAGGGTACTTATACGCGCCTTCCTCTTAAGTGAAAAATACAAGAAATGGTACGTACAGGTGAATTACGAATGCTCGAAACCATTCGTATTCCTAGCATTGTCAGGGCGTTCAGCAGAAAGTCACATTATTAACTAACAGGTAACGTCTCGCCATTATCGTGCAATCGCTTATTTTTACTATCTTTAACATGAAAACGTGTTATGCCGGGGTCAAACAAGGCTTTATCGACTAATTTCCGTCATGCATTTAACGTTGTAAAATTGACTTTACCAAATGAGAAAGCAAGACCAATGAAGAAAGGGTCCCCTGCAGGGCATGGAACCTCTGACGTTTACCGACACGACGAAAAGTACCTGGTGCCTCATACCGACTTAGCTGTTAGGCCAATCGTTCGCACAATTTGATCTCTCCGTGCTCTCTATTGACGAAGCGCGGCGGTTCCGTCATCGGTGAGGGCTCAAGGAGAGTAATGTGGCATGACGTAGTCAAGTCATGGCGCCCCAGATTGCATGCAAGCCCACAGCCTTGGAGGCCATGATTACAACTTCTCGATAGCAGTGAGAGACTCTCCCCGAGCAGGCATCGATGAGTCGATGACGCATTTATATTCTTTGCATTTGGCTTCGTGCTAGCGCGTGACAGCTTGTTGTTGAAGTCATGCAGATTCCACATGCACCGAACATTGTTTCGCGGTTGACTACTTCGAGAGTGATATCACTGGCTTTTTTATAAAAAAACTGCTGCAGTAAGCACTACAGCAAGGCAACGATGTCTACGGGTGAATGTCGTCCCTTGCTTGAGTGAAACATAGGCCAGCAAGACTTGGAACGCCTGCGCATGTCAGCGGATCAAGCTCCGAACATCTGCGTCCCACGTTCCTGAAGCGCAGTATGTGTGCGAGTAAGTTTCAGGAGCGCGGGCCGCGTTGTTTCTCTCCATTACACATTTCAAGACGCGCTTATCTAGTAGCGGTGCACGTTTATTGTGTGCTTGTTCATGTCATGTTTGTGCATGATTAACGATACGCTGTGTTCAGGTATTTGTTAACAATTTTAGTTACCAGAACGGTTAAATCATGATCATGAGTCGTAGTCCTCACCATCGGGTATAGCTGTGCGCCACCGCACCACGCCCTCGCCGCCTCCAAGTTTCGCTCACACCGCTCGCGCAGCCACCGAGGTCCCGATGGTCGCCAAGCTGCCAGCCGCCACCGCCACGCAGTAATCGCGGTGCGCCGACGCTAGGCCACATTCACAACTGAGAAGTGAAGCGACAACGATAACGCCAGAGCGGCCAGAAAACCATGACTGCGCGCGCTGAAATTCTTCACATTCGTACTGCCCCTGAGGGATGATACCAGCCGCCGCTGCCATTGCTACATTAGAAGTCAATTCAAATTTGCCTGCTTTCTGAGCCCTAAATATTGTACCAAGGTCTAGTGATTAACGCAAACCACTGAGAAGAAACCTTTTCAACCATTGTTTCGGGAGATACGCAAGCAGAAACGACACGAGGAGCGCAGCGACACCGGCGAATTAAGTCGGTTGTGCACAAAAGCGAGACACGTAGGGCCCTGTCAACTTGCCGCTGCTGCACCGTCTACTTCCTAATGCTCTCGGCGATCGTAACCCGAACCAGGCTCTCAAGAGACGTGTCCTTTTATTGCGATAGCAATTATATGAACAATCTAGGCTGCATTTTGCCTCCGGCGTCGGCGTCGGCGTGGACGTCACCGTCACTCACCGTATATGTATGTGACGCAGGAGACGTGATGGCTGTACGATGAACCATTTGTTTGTCTTCGTCTTCCTCCTTCTTTACCATTTCACCATACCGTTCTCGTGTGGTTCGTCACACGCTTCCCCCCTCCCCCAAGAGAAACGTAGATGCAAGGGCGGATGATACAGTTTAAGTCTCCCGACATGAACGATGTCAGTCTGGCGACCGAGAGGAGCCACGCTGCGGTCGATCTCGTAGTTTACTGCCGAAATCTTGCGTTTGATTGTATAGGGTCCTTCCATGATTGCGCTGAGTTTGCCGCGGTTCGGGTGCCAAGGTGCTTCATATAGAACAAATTGATTGATTTGTGGGGTTTAACGTCCCAAAACCACCATATGATTATGAGAGACGCTGTAGTGGGGGGCTCCGGAAATTTCGACCACCTGGGGTTCTTTAACGTGCACCCAAATTTGAGCACACGGGCCTACAACTTTTCCGCTTCCATCGGAAATGCAGCCGCCGCAGCCGGGATTCGAACCCGCGACCTGCGGGTTAGCAGCCGAGTGCCTTAGCCACTAGACCTACGCGGCAGGGCTCACATAGAACAAAGTCTCCCACTTTTAGCTCTAATAGAGGAGGAGGAGGAGGAGGTAAAACTTTATTAGACCAAGGGATTTGGGCACTTACGTCCCAGGGTCCCCGCACGACCCCACTGCGCTATGCGTTCATGAGTTCGTGCAGTTCCATGACGTGGGCGGCCCAGCCAGTGGCGATTTTCTGCTTGGCCGGGTCCGTCGTGCGCGCAAGGTCTCCCATTCCTCCCATGTGGTCAGTGGCTCCGGGCCCCGCGGGGGAGGGTCATAGAATGAACTTCTTGTCATATATGCTCTTGTTCTTCTTGTGATATGCTACTGAACTGCGGACTGCGTTTGTACGAGCTTCCTGCAGATTTTCGGTAACGCCTGAAAGAAGATAGAGATACGATAGTGTGCCATACATATGAAAGCAGGGTGGGTAGCCTATGACTTCGTGAGGTGTTCTATTGTACTTGTCGACAACGTCCGAGAGGAGACGCGGCCACGGTTTTTGGGGTGCGTCGTTGATCTTGCATTGGAGGCGAGTAACAATTGTCTTATTAGTGCGCTCGTTTAGGCCATTACACTGCGGGCGTTGGGAGCTTGTTAAAAGCTGATGAATATTGTTGTGCTTGAGGAACTGCTTAAATTTGCCGGCAGTGAATCCTGTGCTGTGGTCGGAAAGGAACCTCCGAGGCTTTCTAGCAGCGAAGATACCCTTCAGGCAAGAGATGTACGCGTCGCAAGTCTCATTTTTGTGTGCGAAAGGCCAGACATAACGGGTGGCATGATCAACGGCCAAGTGAATGAATCTTTTGGATGAGCCGTAGTTGCCAAAACCTCCGATAGTGTCCAAGGCCAGAAAGGTCAAATGGTTCCTTCTGCTGGTGGCAAAGACTCCTAGGAACCAAATCGTTTGGTCTTCGGTTTCTTCCAGCGCTAGCAAGTATCGCAGTGGCGTATGTACTCGCTCACGTCGGTGATGACGCCGGGCCATTGGTACTGTGGAGAGAGAATTTGCAACGTCTTCTTTACCCCGACATGACCGAAAGCGTCATGAGCTTTTTGGAAAAAAGAAGACCGTAGGGCAAAAGGCACACAGACTTTTCGTATTCCTCTGCGTGTCACTATACTCAGTCCGTTCTCAATGGTATGCATTGCGGGTGGTTTGTCATTGTGATGCTCTCGCAGTTGCTCAGCAGATAGGAGTTGAACTACCGGGCTTCGAGATAGTGCATCAGCTTCAATGTTGTCAATGCGCTTTGCTGTTTGAGCTTCACGTCGTACATAGAGAGTTTCAAGGACCACCGGAAAAGTCAGCCATGGGGATTCTTGATGCTTTTAAGCCATTGCAAAGCTGCGTGATCTGTGATCACAGTGATCACAGTGAAAGGTTTCCCGTGTATATAGCGGTGCCATTTGTCAGTGGCGTCAATAGATGCTAAACATTGCAATTTCTGTGATGGCGTAATTAATTTCGTGTTTTAGTAACTTCCGCGAATGGTATGCAATTGGGTGTTCTCTACCTTCATCATCAGCCTGCTTCAAGACGGCGCCGACATCTCTGTTGGATGCATCGCAGTATAGCACAAAAGGCTTAGTGGCATCGTCCATGTCAAGGATTGGCTCTTCTGTCACGTATTTCTTGAGCTGAGTGAAAGCCAGTTCACACTCCGAATCCTAGTTCCAGGGGGCGTCTTTGCTGAGCAGGCGCTTCATGGGTGAGCGATTTGGCTGAAGTGGTCGATGTATCGACGGTAAACATTGACAGTGCCGAGAAACCGCTGCAACTCTTTAGGCGTGATGGTGTCGGAAACCGTAGGATTGCGTCCGAGTTGCTTTGCTTTGGAGTGATGGTGCCATGCGAAACCTTGTGTCCCAGGTACTATATGACGGTTCGAGCGAATTGACATTTCTTCAATTTCAGCATGACGCCTTCACTTTTGGAAGCGTTCAAAACGTCCTCCAGATGTATCAGATGGTCTGAAAACGTGTCAGTGTAGACAACAATGTCATCGCAGTAATTCGTGACGTTCTGCAAACGGTATTTTGCCAATATGAATTTGACAGCCCGTTCGAAGGTGGCCGGAGCATTCCGAAGCCCAAAAGGCATGACGAGCCACTCGTAGTGACCGGTACGTGGGACAAACGCCGTTTCGGAATGTCATCAGGGTGAATCTTCACGTTCCAGTAACCTGACGTTATGTGTAACGTCGAGAAGTACGTAGATTTCCCCAGAGAATTGAGAACGTCATCGATGCGATGGACTGGGCTGATAATCAGGCACCGTCAATTCGTTCAGCTTGCGGTAGTCGATGCAGAAGCGCGTGCGTTCTTCCCTTTTTTTCTCTGCCAGAAGTGCTGGTGCAGCGTATGGGGAGGTAGATAGTCGTTTGACACCTTGCTTGAGAAGCTCGTTGATCTGTCTATTCATTTCAACGCTGTTGGTTTCTGAGCATCGATAGGGAGCTCTACGAATGGGAACATTATTGGTGAGATGAATGCAATGCATTTCGCCATTGATGCACCCAATGACTGTCTGTGACTTGGAAAAAATGTCATCGTACTTTTGGATAAGCTGCTTCAATGCCAACTGTTTAGTTTTATTTAGATGTAGTACATCGCAAACTTCAACACCTTGCAAAGACGCGCCCTTGTTAGCCGTGGTGTGGTTTTGTGTACGAGAATGGAGGATGTCTTTTCCTTGGCGAAGAGTCATGGTGTGAAGGTCCAGCGAAAAGTAAAAGAGGCAAGCACTACCCAAGCCAAGAAGTAAGGTGCTCTTCATGCCATGTAGAACATGAGCCTGAATTTCTCTTGTTACTTTTCCTATCTGTATCCTTTAGATTAACGCGACCCAAAGTTTTGGTAGATAATGTGACTTGTTGAACTGAGATGCATGAATTCCTCATTATTTGCAGGTGATGTGCCTCAGCACTGCTTCGCTGATACAGGTAATCGTAGCTCCAGTATTAAGAGTAGCGCTGACAGGGTGCCCGTTAATGTGGGCATCAAACTGAAATACATGATATCTGGGTCGCCCTCCTCGTTTCCCTGGTTGGTGGAGAGAGCGGAAATGCTTGCGCGTCGGGGGCATTCATTATGCCAGTGCATCTGCCGGGGTGAGCCATCCATCGCGCAGTATTTGCTCTCGCGCACGGGTGTTCGTACCGGGGTATGACGTGGACGCTGACTAGTCTGTCAATTGTTACGTTAATCTGTGTATTCCGAGCTGATGAAAAGCGATGTAACTTCACTCGCTGCATGGTTGACTCAAAACAAAGTGCTGCTGCATGCCATGCCTCTGGTTTAGACGAGGTAAGCCCAGCAAGCGCCATCTTCATATGCGCAGGAAGGCCGTCGATGAGCCCTGTTATAAGGTGCGTGTCCTTTAGGTCGGCGAGGCGTCCTAGAGACATTTTTTCATTATAGTATTCCTTCAAGCTCTGGCCTGTTCGCAACCGGCAATGAATGAATTGGCGAAAAGGATCGACAACGCCGCTCGCAAAGCGTTCCTTCATGCGTTCACATAAGCTCTCCCAAGACGCGTCTGTGTCGAAAACCTCGGTGAGAAACCATCGGAAAGCCTCAACTTCAAGGTAATCGAAGAAGTAGCACAGCTTGTCTCGCTCGTCCATGCTGCCGCCGCAGTTCTCACATCAAAGAGCCGGAGCCACTTGTCAAAGGGGACGTCCGTAGATGCTCCCGAGTATTTCGGGATGTTGATGACTTTCTTGGATGTCGCCATGATGAAGGACACGGTAGATCCTTTCGACTAGTGTGACGCAGGAGACGTGATGGCTGTGCAATGAACCATTTATTTGTCTTCGTCTTCCTCCTTCTTCTACCATTTTCGTGTGGTTCTTCACATGTATGCGCACCTATATATATGAAAATGCAAAAAAGAAAAAAGAATCCTGAAAAGACACCTGCGCACGCAATCGAACGTGAGACCTCCAAGTTGCGAATGCAACGCGTTAACCACTTAGCCACAAAGAAGCACGTTTTCCAACGTTCAAACGGCAAGCTATAAATATCTACCACTTACCGCTGGTGGTGGGCATCTTGGCGGAGGGGAAACTATGGTGTTTTCAGCATTACCAGCGAGATGGCGCAATGACCGCATGGCGGTGCGTGCTGTCATCTCCCACGCGTAATATGCCCCGCAGACAGGAGAAGGTGGACGCTAGCTCGCGAGCCTTTACCTCGCGGTGGGGAGAATCGTACGTCTTGGCTAGCCTGTGGCTTTCACCGGAACAATTCTGTAGTAGTTACCGGGCGCTTAAAGGTCACTGCAGTCGTTGCACAGTCTCCGTTTCCAAAAAACCGCGCTGAAACACGTTGGTGGGCTAGTTGGTTTGCGTCCATGAAGTGTTAGTAAGCGCGAACAGACAAGGACGTAGAAGAGTGCAGACACGGACAGAGCACTACTTTCAACTAATATTTTATTTTCGCACTAACCGATAAATATATACCGACCGAGCACAAATAGAAAGAACACAGAAAACATTTCGTGGATTCACATCGTTGAACCGAGTACGTGTACAGTAAATTATCACGACACAAAAAAATTCAGGTCACTGGGCCACCGCACACAGGCCACCACTTTGCGTCTACTTCAAACAAACACGTATCCTTCACCTGCCCGCTTTCACCTCATATTCCGGACATGTACACGACCTCCCACTGCCGGTGCTGCGGCACTCACCCAGCTCTGCTTCCGCACATGCTGTGGGATTTACCGGCATAGTACAGACACACTAACTCCACGACCCTTTCGTGGAAGCTCCATGAGGCTCTGTGGCGCCCCGCTCTTTACGACCAATTCTGGGTGACCCAGCACGCCCGTGAGGAAGCGTCGAGGCAAGCCCTTGACGTCCCCTCATAGAAGGCGTAGGTCCGGCCAACTAAACCTGCTGGTTTCTTATAAAAAAGTTTATTCCTCCTCCTCCTGCGTGAAATCAAGGTAATGGAGCTTTTTTTGAGAAAGCGATACTGACAGTTGGCTAACGCACATGTCTGATATGTCAATTTCATACGCCTCCATAATCTCCTTTGTTATCTTTGTAGGTGCCTTAAATAAGATTGCCGTTCTTTCGAACAAGGGCTTGCTTTTACTATCTCGGCTATGAATGCGCAAATGACCTGAGATATCTTTCGTGACATTATAATGCTGCTCTTTCAATTGTTGATTGATGCATCAGCCAGCCTGACCAACATACATTTTTTCCACAGGAAAGCAGAATAGCACAAACAACATCGCAAATGCAGTTTACAAAAAATGTTCTATGATTCATGAGGCAAGAATTTGCACTGTTACAACGTGAATTGACGGGTCGACACAACTTTTGTAGACGTTCGGGAGCTCAAACGATCACATCCACCCTGACTTTCCCGCGATCCTTCTGAGATTGTGCGAAACACCACGCAAATATGGCACGACGGCCACTTTTTTTTGTTGCTGTATGATCACTATCGTCTTTAGGTTGGCGTTTTAGCTTTCTCCTCAAGCCCTTTGTGACCGAGCTCAGCACACATACTGGGTAACCTGACTCGACCAAGCACTTGCCTTGGTTCAGAAAACTGCCTTCAACCTTGTGGTTGCAGAACTTCATAAGGAAGTTACTAAAACAGACTTGATAAAATGATGGGGGTGCTACAGATACTAGCAAGAAAAAAAGGGAGACAGAATAGACCGCCGGACTTTCAACTCGTTTATTTTCTTCGCATCACGCAAATATATATGCTTCAACAATGAGCACAAGAAGGGGGCGCAGCACAAGCGACTGTCAATTCACACACACGAAAACCTAAACAGAAGAAAGCTGTTGCACAACGCTATCTAGAAACAGGTCTTCCTTCTTGTACAAAGTGATCGATGGGACACTGACGCATTCGTTTTCCTTCCTTTGTATGTGGTATGCCTCCAGTACTTCAGGTGCTAACGTATCCCTGCTTCGTCCTAACACATTCGTCTCTGGTAATAGTGGTGTGTAGCCACACGAAGTACAATGTAACGGCAGGTGTGAGCCCAATTCATTTTTAAATGATAAGATATGCTACCTAATGAGATCGTTAACACAGCATTCAGTTTGGCCAATATACACCTTGCCACAGCTCGACGGAATTAAGTAAACAACGCCCATTATGCAACGCAAAACTGGCCGCGCGTGCTTCTGTTCGCATGAAAGTTTAGCTTTCTGCGAACAAATGCGGGTACAGATCTTCGACAGCTGGTTGGGTGCTGAGAAGACCACTATAACGTCATGCCTGTTTGCACCTTTCTTCAAATTGTGGGCAATTTGGTGTTTGTAAAGGCAGAACCAGTGGTTTCTTTTTCCGCACCGCCTCGGGCTGTCTGCTGCATCTTTCAAGCTTCCCGAGCAGAGTTTCGGACACACTGGCAAGGTGTAGACTGGCCAAACAAGACGCTGTGTTAATGATCGCCTTATGCGCATGTCTTTCTCTGGTGTTTTTATTGCGCCATCAGCGGCGTTAAGTTTAAGGTAACGGCAAGAAGACAATCGGTGAAGGGAGAGAGAAAGAATATCAAAAAGGTGGGGTGGGGAGGTTAACTAGATTAGGTTCAGTTTCTTCCCTACACGGGTGAGAGGGAAATGATGAAGAAAAGAGAGAGAGGAGGAGATACACCTTGCACTTAACACACACCACACAGGCAGCTTAGGTTTTACTGGCGGTCGCACAGTGATGTTGCCCTCAAGAATTGTAGGCGGGCTCGTGTGGCTTTTTGGGCCGAAGTACTTGAAGGTACGCACACAAGATCTTCTCCAGAGTAAAGGGTCAATCATTAAGAACCTTAAAGCACACTGCAGAGTCCAGTGATATTCTTTGAAATCTGGACAATGGCAGAGGACATGGTAGAAAGTTTCTATGAAATGAAAGTTATTACAGTTGGGGGAATAAGCCATAATATTGCAATACCTGAATGCATTGATAGCGATGCCGACTTAACACCAACCCAACATTCTAGGGTCCTGTGGCGAAGTCTTTGATGACACCTGTAATTGGAGTAAAGAATCCAGGTTCTTTGGGTGTCGAGTGGAGTTCAGTGGTAAATTCCAATGCGTAAGTGTGGCATTATGCGCGATGCGGCGATGTTTTCTTGCGGCGTCAACCGTCAACAGGGGAATGAGCAGTGTGGGCGCTCCGTCGTTGGCACATCGGGCAGCGTAGTCAGCAAAGTGGTTACCACCAATGCCACAATGACCCGGCTGTCATTGAAAGGATATGTCATGTCCTTTTGGTTAGCGGCGCGATGACAGATTTTAATAATTTGAGACACCGTCTGATGACAGATGCCGCGTCGTAGAATTCGCTGAACATAACCCACTCAACATAGCCAGTCACTGATCATAGCCGCTTACCAGGGGATTCTCGCACAACAAATGTAATTGTACCCAGAAGGGTGACGAGCTCAGAGCTCAGAGCCCATTCATGTTGCGATGTTTGAAGCCTTGAAATTCACTGTGATTGACCGAGATGCGACTACAATTACGCCCGTCGAACTTCGCGAGACTGAACCGTCCGCATCAGTATGAGTTCGGTGTGCATACTATACGGGCAAAAGGTCCGATGAGGTCTGCTCGAAGACTGCAGATGACAGGATAGCCTTTTTGTATATCCTCGGCACTTCAAGGTGTGAGGGGGTCTTAGTAGGCACCACTTTGTCCATAGTGGTGTGGTTGCGGGTAAGAACCTCCAGGAGATTGTATGCTGGTTAGCCGCAGCCACTCTGGAGAACTCTGGTATTGGTCTTTCTAGTGGCAGGCTAGCAAGGTGGTAATTAAGCAGTCTGGATATATGGCGAATATGTCCGTAGTGTGTCGACAGTTATATGTGCCGTATTCGGGTTGTTTTTAGCAATGGCTATTGTTGCGACCGTGTTGGCAAACCTAGGTAATCCCAAGCAAGTGCGAAAAACTTGTCCTTAAATGCTCTGTAGGATCCGGATGTTGTTTCCCCGGCATCTGAAAGCAGGGGTGTGCTATACCACAAAGACCCAAAAAAGAGCGGTCTGTACAGTTCAAGCATGACTGACACGAATGTGGCCCATGTTTTCCCGGCGAGAAATTTCAGCGCATAGGCGACAAATATGAGCCTCTTCTTCACGTGCGAGATGTGTACTCTCCACGAAAGAGCTCCGTATATAACGATGCCCTGGAATCGATGACATCTCGTATACGAAATTATGACATTCTCGGCGGAAACGGGACACAAGAACATCGGCTGGGGAATTAAAGGAAGTAAGGCACATTCCTGGGGGGAATTCTGAACACTCGAGCGCGAAGATACTTCGACGCTGTTGTCGCTGCTTTTTAGAGCATTGACGTACCTGGGCTTGTGTCAATGCGGAAGCCCAGATGCACATGTATTCAGCGTTGACTGATTGTATTCAGGTGACTGATGTATTCAAGTTGACTGATTGAAGCAGAACTCGGGCAAGTCCAATAGTCGTGATGTTAAACAGAGTAGGGCTGAGAACCCCCCCCCCCCCCTATGTGGGACGCCACACAAAAGGTGTAATGGCCTAGGGTGCAGCCTTCTGCAGTATGCATGAAGAAAAATATCCTCAATAAGTAGCTCCGAATTCATTGAAACATTTCCCCGCTGGTTTCAATGTTTTCAGTGGCATCGAGAATGGCGTCGTACACCACGTTGTCGAAGGCCCTTTTCACTTCGAGCAGCATACCAACGGATATGCGCTTGAGGTATTTATGTTTTTGCACAAAGGTCTCAAGGTCGATTCCATGGTCTCTAAAAGGTGTCAGAGGACCATCTTTTCTATTACTTTTCCCACGCAGCTAGACGACACAATAGGTCGGTATAATGCGAGGTCAAGTGGCTACATTCCAGGCTTTATAACCATTACCAAATGGCTGGATTTCCACTTATGTAGAGCGGCGCCATCAGTTCATGACCGGTAGTAGCATTCCAGGAGCAGATCTCGGCCAAATCCTCCACGATGGCATAAAGCAGCATATGTGATGCCATCCGGCACAGGGGACGATGAGCGCCTGCAGGTAGCTAGGGCCGTGTCCAGTTCCTGAAGTGAGAAAAGCACATTCACTTCAGGGATAGTCTCACCTGTCGCCAAGCCTCTCCTTTTAGCATCGCCCCAGGAAGGCTGCAGGCCACAGAAAAGGCGTGATACTTTCAGTGGTAGGTAAGCATTCTTCACCGAAAAGGCATGAAGCCTGGCTTTGCTTGTCACATCAAAGATCAAACTAATGCACGCCTGTCTCTAACAGCCAGGGAACAAAAAAGCCCGATTTACTTGAAATATACTGCAAAATAGTGGCTCCTTGGGCTGGTTGGTATTGCATTTCTGAAAGAAATATAATTTTAGTGCGCAGGGTACGTTTCAGAAAGAATATAGACAGTACAAAGCGCACGGTCACCACCCATTTATTGCACAGAAAGCGGAAATATACACTCTACGAAAAAAAAGAACCAAAAGGGGTATGGAGGTCACTCTCTTTGCGGATCAACTGGTATCTTACAGCAATTCGTCCTTTTGGAGACTAACTATAAGAGAATTAACAGTTAGTTCTTGAAGTATTAACTACAATCAGACTAAGGGATGTTTCTGAGAGGACTAGTGCTTACTCCTGTAAGGACTAAGAGCACACGTAAATACTGATAAGAGTCCAATATATTTTTTGCCCTTTCGACCAGGCAGAATGATATATATCTTGAATTGAAATGGCAGTTTCTTCGAACACGGTTAAAATTGCTGTTTAGAATTTGCATAATAATATTATAATACCAATATACAAATAGGATTTTAGAGGCGCATACGTTTTGTTTCAAGAAGATAACTGCAAACGGCATCAAATGCATTCCTGTTGCTGTACCCCAGAACCTAAACACCAAAGGAGAGTATATTCTCAATGGTGCAGGGCAGCCCAAAGTTGCAAATGAGATGACAAGGAGACATTTTCTTAATTATCTCTAACGGCGACATGACAAAAGTGATGGTATATTGATTCCAGATCTGCACAAAAGCTGTATAAGGGAGGTATTCCCAGACCAGCCCTGTATGAATATAGATTTAAAGGGGGCACGTGACATCGCAGTCTTGTTAGAATGACTTCTAGGTGTCTATTATGACATCAGCTGGAGTTCCTTCGATATTTTAAGTGTTTAAATTTAGTGCACGGTGTTACTGATGCTATGGCATCATCCCTAAGTGAACATTTTCGATATTTTATCACCGTTATAGTGGACAGCACCGGAAGCACAGTAATTATTGGGCCATTTAATGCCAATCGAGGTAACGATTCCACCATTTCTTTTAACTTTAACCCGCAATGTCCAGGTACATATAATAATATTAAGATCCTCAGCTGTGGAAAAATTAGCGTAGAAATGTCCTTAAGGGATCAGATTGAGATGAAGCTGTCAGTGACGTACATACGGACACGGAGTCTGTTTTATTATTATAGCAGTGTAGGTGTCCAAAGTTAGTTTTTGTAGTGCTAGAACATTTGCCAAAAGTTCTGCTTCAAA
This sequence comes from Rhipicephalus annulatus, assembly GCA_013436015.1. Classification (NCBI taxonomy): domain Eukaryota; kingdom Metazoa; phylum Arthropoda; class Arachnida; order Ixodida; family Ixodidae; genus Rhipicephalus; species Rhipicephalus annulatus. The sequence goes on along the minus strand of WOVY01012846.1, from coordinate 172,385 downwards.
AGTAGGTGTGAAGTCTGGTAGTCTTACTGAAAACGAACAGTCAAGTGAAGAAAAGTAAATACCTACTCCTGCCTTTTCGTCTATTACTGAAGCATCAGCGGTTCTTACACTATTTGTTTTCACTTGTTCAAGGCAATCCTGCATATGGCTATTTAGGAACCTGTGGGATTAAAACTTGGGCTTGCAGGGAAAAATCTCATCATATTTTATGACATGATTTTGATTTCGCACGTTTGCTGCTGGTATATCTGAAATTTCCACGATTATTTTGTGTAGTTGCTTCTGAACAAAATTAATTTGTGGTGTATGAAAACGTCGCCAATCAGCAAGAAAAAAAATCTGGGTCGTTGATGAATACACATGCTGATCGTCTTAACAAATAGCTATAAAATTTCACGTAAGCCTGAACCATCGGGATACGGAATCGACAAGGCAAGGTTGGTAAGCGCGCCTCCTGATACAAAACATTGTTTGCAACAAACTTAGAGAGCCCTAGGCATAGTCACAGGGCCTCACGCTCTTAAACAATCAAAGGCTTAAGTTTATAAGATGGGCCACCTGAGAATAACACGCATCGAAAGTCTAGTATTGTATATACATTTATAAATTATAGCCAGGGTGTCCGTGTGTAGAAACTGCTGGTTAATCTGCGAATCATGCCTAAGGCACGTTTGGCCTTACGTTCCATACTCTCTAGTACAGTTTATTCATCTTTAAAATCACTCCCAAATATTTCAGTGAATCAACTTGCAATAGGCCCTTCTTTAAAACAAATAATAATTGAGATATGATCTGTTAACGGAAATATCAAAATTGTACTTTTGTTTACATTTAGTGAGATGCATATTGTTTTTAGCCACCCTTCTAGCATATTCATATACCTCTGAAATTTTGGATATAAGGAATGAATGTCAATGTTTGCTGCAAATAAGGCAATGTCATCAGCATACACATATATATGCACATCCTGGCTGTAAGAGAATGAAGTCATTAAGATAACGAAGAATATTGGAGATAAAAAAGCTCCTTGGGGAACTCCGCGAGTTTGTTTAAATTTTTGTCGAAGCGCAGCCAGTTTTAGATCAATAAAATTCTCATTCCCTTAAAAATTCTATCAGCCAAGCAATAATGTAATTCGGGAAATTCTGGCTTAGCAGTACCTCTGATATCACAGAAGATTCCACACTGTCATACGCTTTGGCTATGTCCAAAGTCACTAGAGCAGCATGTTGCCTTCTTCTGCGAGCAAGTCGGATGCGGCTTTCTAAATCAGCATGAGCCCACCATATCGAACACTGTTCGCTGTAGCCACTTTGGTTAGGGTTTAAAATTATTTTCTCTCATCCTGCTTGTCATTCTCTTATGAAGCACCCTCTCAAGAATCTTTACCATAATAAAGTAAGGGAAATTGGTCGTATGTTTTTTATGGTATAGCCTAAATCTTGTTTTGTCTGTATTGGAATTGTTTTGCTAATTTCCAATCATATGGAGTCCAAACGTGTCTTAACGAATAATTTACAGTGTTCAGGAGGCCCCCTGGCAATAACTTAAATATTAATTTTATCATGGCAGCTGTAATTCTGTCTTCAGCAAGAGCTGATGAGAGTAAATTCCGAACATTCTGAGCTAATTCTTCCAATGTAACTCCTGTCAAATTCGTTATTACCATGGGAGGTCTGGTTATTACCATGGGAGGTCTGGTTATTACCATGGGAGGTCGATGTGAATTGACACTCTAGTTCTTTTGCTATGATTCCCAAAGATTTCTTCATATGATTGGGCGACATCATTTTCCATTCTGCATTAGTTGGAGGTGGCAGAATTTTACGCGATTTGCGGAACCTAAACAGGGCACTTTTTGCTCTTAGGGTTGGACAGATAGTCATAATAATTTTTATCATATTCGTCTTTAGCTGAGCAAACTGTGCTTAAAATTTGTGCACAAAACTTGTATTCAGACCAACTACTTGGACACTGATAATACAAAAGTTTTTTTTTCCACGTGGCCTGTCGTCGTCGGTAATTCCGTGCTCACTCAGGGTTCCACCACGGACTGTGATTTGTGCTCTTTGCAGACTTAACTACGAATTCAGCCTTTTTATAGGTTCTTTTTAGCAACGCACGTTGTCTCATAGCTTTTGCGTCTTCTGTCTCTTCAGAATGAGTGGTCAAGGCAGATTCGAGATCTTGTTTAAATTTATTATAATTCATGTACACTCGGTTCTGACTGCATGATGGTGTTGTAGGACAAAGAATATCAAATATTTGAAAATTTTTTGAAGCGCACTAAAAAACGGACGGACAGAAAAGTTTGACAAGTGCAGGCTGTCCGTGCGTTTTTTAGCGCGCTTCAACAAAATTTTTCAATTATTACCGCAATCAAACTGGCCCAACTTGCGATCTTGCTGCAATATAAAATATTACTGGCAAGTGATCACTGTTCGTGGCACAATGGAAGACAGTCCAAGACGAACTAGTGAGGGAAGAACTAACAAAACTTAAATTCATTGCTGAGCGAGACATGCCACAAATAAAAGGAAGTGTTGGGAAATCGAGGAACGATAAATCGTTATATACTGTCCACTCCCACAATCGTTTACCACAACCATCAGTTAGAAAACTCCAACAGGTATGGTGGAAATTGAAATCTCCCACCAGACTTTCATTTCTAACACAAGATATAAGTGCAACGTAAACATCGTATGTCTACAACACTTGTAGAGAAATATGCATTGACTAGTAAGAAAGACAGGACACCCGTCAAAGTGATTTTAAGGAGAAAATTTCGCTTTCCAGTTACATATGCTTATACGCAGTTTCAGCCTTTAGGCTTATTTTATTATTAATAAAAATGCCGTATATCCACCTTTGGATGGACGGCTCAGACGGGAAGATTTATATTTATTGAAAGGTCTGATGTGTTGAAAGCCAGGTTTCTTGTAATGCTATTATATCTGGATTGAATTTCGATGCTAAGAATGATAAATCGGTTACTGCTGACTGAATTGATCGGCAATTTCAGTGAAGAAACTCAAGTGGCCTTATGGTTAGGCTAAAGTAGTTTTGGTGACTGCCTCATTTAAGATACTTTCTTTTATAAAGTCGGCTTTATATGGGCTTTCCTTTTGGTATTTCGTGAATATTAAGTGGCTAAGCTGAGTACCTTTTTTGCTTAAAGGGGATCTAGAGCACTTTAGTGGTCAGCGGTCCATTTACATTTCATTTGATTTCGACATGTCTTCCCTGGTAGCTTTGATTTGACCCAGTGTGCGTTCAGCAGATGCACTCTCGACTTGAGCACCCTGTGACGAGATATCTGCGACTACCTATTTCGAAGGTCTTTTACTTTCGCTGTTGTGAGTAGGTTGGCTGAAATTTTCAGCTTTGCCCAATAATTGGGTTATCTGGCACGTGATTATAGGGGTCAATGTCTCATAAAGGCTTCCAGCTAGGCGTTCCATCGCCTTTTTTGTTGCTTTATTAATTGATTCCGCAATAGAAGCAGAGAGGGACCCTTCCATTGCTGATATATGACGAGCTGTAATGCTAGCATAATCCGAGAGCATCGCCTACGTTCAGCTGTTTTAAGAATTTGTAGTTCACGAGCCATTGCAGGACAGTTTGAAAAGTCTGCAGCCTGACTCCCTGACATAAGCAACACTCTTCGTTGTTACCTTGACACTCTTTAGAATCCTGCCATTCTCCTCATACTCTGCACCTGACAGCAAACCTGCAATCTTTTATAGTGTGTCCATAACGCCAGCACTTCACGCATTGGAGAGGGCGAGGCTAAAGAGGTTCGACTTGGTAAATGATAGGCCATGCTCTATTTCTGATGGATGGATTGTTCCCGCAAATGTCACTATGACGGACTCGGTTGGTATTTTCTGTTTGTCAGCAACGCGTGCGCACCGATAAACTGAAATAAAACCTGCTGGTGAAAAGAGTACTAGAATTTCTGTTGGTGTCATGTTGACGTCAACGCCACTAATTAGACCTCTAGAACATGCTAAATGTGGTAAATTAAACGCGCTCTTTGGACTAGTTGCGAACATCTTGCACTTTAGAAGATCTTGTACGCAGAACTGGTCAGGGTAAAAACAGAGTATACCCCCTTTGCCGAACTGGCGGACCTCGGTGATGGTCTGGATGTGGGCCGTCGCTGCTCGCAACTCCGTTTGTATCGCCTTCGGGTTATTCATCCGAATTATTTCCTCATTGGTAGGAACTAGTGCCACAGGAACAGACGATATGACGTTGCGCAAGAAAACATCCACTAGCAGCTCCTGCGGAGAAATGGAAGCAGAGCAGAGGAAAGTTCCTCGTCCCGGCGACGAATAGGGCATTCTGTCTGGTTCAAACTGCACATAAAATGTTTCTCGACCAATTATTAGACTCTAAATAACTAGGAAAGCCCTATAAAACAAAGCACTACTCAATTCTTGGCCAATATTCCTCGTTAAAGCCTCGTTCTCGACGTCGTCGCTTCTTCTCAGTCGAAAGCTAGAAGAACGACCTTTGAGAGCCTTGTTCGTTTGTCTGCCTGGGCTCATGGCTCACACCCACTCAGGGGAATCGGCAAGAAAGCGTAGTTCATTTTTTCTTTGAGCATTATAACTATGTGTGAGGAATTTGTATTGTAATATTACTAATGTAAGGAAAACCACATAAAAAGAAAGCAAACGAAAAAAGAAAAAAATGAAAAAGTCAAGCTGAGAAAGTTTTGAGATTACAAGAGCTGTGACTACCACTCAGCTGCGTTTACGTAACCTCACCATTCAGAATATTTTTCTTGCGGGGGGTACTAAATCTAATAATTATTTCATAGAAGATCACAAAGGTATACGTATGGATGCCAGAATGTAATCGCAAACGGCATTGAAAGCATCCCTGTGGCAATGTCCCAAAAGTGAGGCACCAAAGCTTAGTGCAGTGTCCACGGTCAATCTAACGCCTATTTTCAGAAATGGAATAAATAGAAGTATATTTTCTAAGTATAGCGTAGCGGCGACAATACAAAAAGTAATGTTTTATTGATTCCATTTCTCCGCTAAATTGCGCAGAGGGGTGATATTGTCTGACCAGCTCTGTGTACATACAGGTTTAGGGCGGGGGATACATCAGCGTAATTTAGTAATTAAAACTTTGAGCTTTCTGTACTGGCTACAGTAGAGTCGCCGTGGATAGTTGAGGTGGTTATATTCTGTCCATGTAGTTACTTTTTCCATCTAACAGTGCAGATTGCTGATTTTCGATATCATATTGCTGTAATATATGCAACATCTGGCAGTATGAATAAAATTAGGCCATCAAGTGTGGCTCGTGCTAAGAAATCGTCCAGTTATTTAATACTATTCGACAGTGTCCCGGAACCCATAGTCACCTCAAGAGTCTTAACTTCGTTGGTACTAATGTTCTGAATGTCCTTAGAATTCGAGAGTTCTCAGAGCTACACAACCTGAATGAGAATCCGTCATTATGACGGCGTTTTTTTTAATTTGGCGGAAGTTATCGAAGAGCTAAAATAACCGCCATGAGCTCCACTTAAAAAACTGGAGTAAAATCACTCAGTCTCACTTAGAAGCACCAGTCAAGCGAATCAGAGACAATGCCTACACCTGCCTTTTGATTATTTACTGGAGCAGCTGTGGCTATTATCTCTTTAGTTTCTGCATGCTCCAAGTAAAATAATAATACGTTATTTAAAAATTTGAGAGATTGTAACTTGGCGTATCATCTAGTTCAATTATAACATGACAATTCGAGTCATTAGTCTCAATTATATTTGGAATGTTCACAATTATACATTGTAGATTTTTTTGTACAAAAATTATCTGGTTTGTGTGAAAATGTGGCCGTTGAGCAAGAAAAAAGGCGTCTGGGTTTGTGTTAAAAGCATATTGAGATTTTTCTTGCCAGTAAGCTCTAAAATTTTGAAAATGCTTGTACTGTCAAAACCCGAAATTGACAAAGTAGTGTAGGCAGGCGCGCTTCCTGGTACAGTACTTTGATAGCCACAAACCTAGGAACTCCCAGACACATTCGCAGTGTTTCTCTCTACAAGACAACTGGAGGCTTTCTTTTATAAGCAGGACAACCCAAATATAGTATGCGTCCAAATCCCAAGATGAGGCGCATGTATATCTTGCACAACACTATGAAGGTGTGCCTCCGTAACCCATATTTCTGGTTACATAGCTTGTGCAGTAAGCCCGAGGACCGTTGTGCCTACTAGATATATATTCTATGTGTGAACTCCAGTTATGTTTGTCATTATAAAGGATTCCCAAATATTTTATAGAGACTACTCGCTGGGCCGGTTCCTGTTTATATTGAATTGAAATATTGAAATTGAAATTGGGTCTGCAAGCGGAAACACCAAGAGCGCACTTTTGTTGACTTTTAACGATAATGAAATCGACTGCCACCAAATTCCTAACATGTTAATGTATCTTTTAAATTAAATTATAATGAGTAAAATCACAGTCAGCCGCAGAGATTTCGATGTCATCAACATAAATGTAGACAGTAACTTCTTGATCTCTTGAAATTGTGCTCATTAAAGCAATAAATAATACTGCAGCTAACACTGCTCCTTGGGGAACTCCGCGCGTTTGTTTAATTGTAGATAAGGAACATCCACGCTTGACGCAGTAGAATACTCTTGATTTTACAAATTCTGCCATCCACTCAAAAAATATTGCGGGAAATTCAATCTCTTCAGCGTATTTAACAAACCTACGTGCTCCACGCTGTCATACTCCTTGCCTATGTCAAACGTTACTAAAGCAGCGTAATGCCTTCTTTTTCGAGCGAGCTGTATTCGAATCTCCAAATCAGCTTGGGCACACCAACTAGATAAATCACTAAGAAAGTCGATTTGGTTCGGTTCTATTACTAAATTGTCTACAATTCAGATACTTATACGGCTATGTAGGATCATTTTTACTAGTTTGACCATGTTAAATGCTAGGGAGGTGGGTCTGATATTACCGACTGTTAATCCTAAACCTGAATTTTTTAGCATAGGAATGACCATCGCTAACCTCCAGTATTGCAGCACTCATGAGTTTTTAAGGAGTAGTTTAAAACATTGGCGACGTCATTAGGAAATAAATTGACCAGAATTTTAATCATGGGTACTGTGATTTCAGCTGGGCCAGGAGACGCTAAGCGTAAATCTGCTTTCAGAGCCTTTTCTACTTTTCTTCTTCTCCTCTTCTCATGGCTCTTACCCAAAGAAGGGGATCGGCCAATTGTTAGGTGAATTTGTTTTTTTAAGTATTCCTTCGCGATACCTCTCGTATAAGCTAGGAATAGGTAATACAACAAACCTAATTACTGGATACTTGTATTTATATGTTTAAAAGGATAAAGAATTTAACTCAATATTTTTTTATTGTGATAAATTCATAAATGGCGTAATAAAACATCCTTGTGACCATGGCCCAGAATAGAGGCATGAAATGATAGAACGACTGATTTGAATATTTATAATTCCAAGTTTTGTTGAGGCCGTGCTGCGAATCTTTCCCTCAATGACATGTACCGGCAACAGGATATAAAGTAAAGAGAGATTGTTTCCTCCTCCTTAGAGAAAAGACACAGATGAGACACCACTTGACTTGCTCTATGCAAATAAAAGTTGAGGGAGGTAACGCGGCAGCGAAGTTTGGTTATGGCCACTTCAATTATTCTCGACTGCAATAACTCACTGTTCCACGGAAATAATAGGTGCTTATATTTTGGAGAAGCTGTCAAGACAGTGTCTGATAAGCATTTTTTTGAAATTTAGCGTGCGAAATCATGCAGCTATAATGTATGCTGCCAGTGGGAAATCCGGAATGACTGGCACCAAAAGCACCACCTTTGTCAAGAATCAGCGCGTTCGTTTAAAAACGCAACCTGTCCCTGTACCCAATATAAGTGAAGACATTGAAGGTACGCGGAAACTGGTATTCTGAAAAGCGTTAGAAGAGGTGTTTCACCAGATGCAGAGAGGGACGAACACACAGATAATGAGTCCGTGATTGTAGCTGCTACTGTAATAAACTGGGTAAATTTTAGAGCTGATAATATGGCCACAAACACAGCTATAAAAACTGCCATAAACGACGGAAGTCGTGAAGAAAAATACCACTCAATTTGAGGGCAGAATATTTCTATGTCAGTTTTTTCCTCAGTTTGCGATACATCTGTTGCATTAATCACATTTGTTGGGCAGATTATTTATATGCTCTTGTAACAGACCATTTAAAATTGCTTGAAGTACGTACTAATTTCGCGTGGTTAGGAAAATTATCGTAATAGACAATGTCTGTGAATTTTAGTTGCATAGTCAAAGAACGTTAATGACGATTTTGTACAATTAGGGCCTCGAGTAATGTTTGTACGAATAATATTTGTGGCTTTCGGAATCTAGGCCATCGCTCGGGAAAAAAGAAATCGGGATTGGAGACAAAAGTTTTTTTGGGTAACTGCTGCAAGCACACTTGCCTGATACCCACTACGGAAATAGTAATAAATAATAAACACTCTACTGACTTGATACCCACTGCGGCATTTATAATAAATAATGGACACTCATATGGCAAATGCTGCAAGCACACTTGCTTGATACGCACTATGGCAATTACAATAAAATTTTAGGCTAGTAGACCGGCATTCGCTATAAGTTTTCGTTATTCATATGAGAAGTGTGGTATACACTAGACACTTGTAATGAAATTTGTGCCAATTGTTCATGATGTGGCAAATGACAATGAGGAATTATGACTGAAGTGGGTATGCGCCACAGTTAATAGCTGAAAAAGAACAAGCCTTTGTAATGGGTTGGAGCATCGGATGACCCACTCGCTACATTATTCGCATTGTACGACCACTGGTCATTCTTTCGCTGTTTCAAAAGGCTTTATTAGTCATATTAACGCGATTGCTTTACCAACACCGAGCCTGCCTAAGGCAAGTTTGCCAACAAGTCCCTAGTACCGGCGTGGCTCAGTGGTAGAGTACTGGGCTGGCACACAGCGTACCCGTGTTTGAGGCCCATTGTGTCGTGGGTGCTAGTTTTTTTCTAATTTCGTGTGGTGTGGTTACGGATGCCTGCAGCTGCAGTGGCGGCGGACAACTATCATATTTCGCGTGACTCGAGATATGATCTCATAATATGTTTCGCTGTAAAGAGATCAGCACAAGTGACGAACACGAGCCGCACTATTGACTACAGTGATTGTGGCCCATTCCAAAAAAGTCCATTGTGAATGGATACATAATCATCAACATCACCATCATCATTATCATCATCATCTTCATCATCAGCCTGGCTACGTCCGCTGCAGGACAAAGGCCTCTCCCTTGTTCCGCCAGTCAACTCGGTCCTGTTCTTGCTGCTGCCAATTTATTCCCGCAAGCTTAATCTCATCTGCCCGCCTAACTTTCTGTCTCCCCGCAACCCGCTTGCCTTCTCTGGGAACCCAGTCAGTTACCCTCAATGACCAGCGGTTATCCTGTCTACGCACTACATGCCCTGCCCATGTCCATTTCTTCTTCGTAATTTGAACTATGATATCCTTAACCCCCGTTTGATCCCTAATCCACTCTGCTCTCTTGTATCTTAAAGTTACACCTACCATTTTTCTTTCCATTGCTTGCTGCGTCGTCTTCAATTTAAGCTGAACCCTCTTTGTAAGTCTCCGGGTTTCTCCTTCATAACTAAGTACCCGCAAGTTGCAGCTGTTATATACCTCCCTCTTGAGAAATAGTGGCAATCTACCTGTTATGATTTGAGAATGCTTGACAAGTGTGCTCTACCCCATTCGTATTCTTCTAGCTACTTCAATTTCGTGGTTCGGCTCCGCGGTTATTAACTGCCCTAAGTAGACATAGTCTCTTACAACTTCGAGTGGACTATTACCTATCTCAAAGCGCTGCTCTCTTCTGAGGTTGTTGTACATTACTTTCATTTTCTGCACATTACTTTTAAGGCCCACCTTTCTGCTCTCCTTGTCTGACTCCATAATTATGAGTTGAAATTCTGCCCTTGAGTTACTCAGAAATGCACTGCCATCGGCGAAGCGCGGATTACTAAGGTACTCTCCATTAACTCTTATCTCTAACTGTTCCCATTCTAGGCCTCTGAAAACCTCCTGTAAGCACGCTGTAAATAGCATTGCGGAGATTGTATCCCCCTGGTTTACACCCTTCTTGAATGGTATTCTGTTGCTTTATTATGAAGCAATGTGGTAGCAGTTGATCCCCTGTAGATTTCTTCCTTGATGTTTACATATGCTTCATCGACGCCCTGATTCCGCAGTGTCTGCATGACTGCTGATATTTCTAATGAATTGTTGTGTTCCAAGCACCCCTGTGTCACGAGCGAGCTCCGAACCCGCGAAGGACCGGTTGCTGAAACTATTTCCAGATGTTGACTCCTCCCCTTCCCCCACTCGGCGCAAACGAGCCACCGTCGTTTCCCCCGGCAGTTCGGCCGCCGCCTCCATCTGAATAGGAATGAACTTGTTTTTAACCGTTCGAGGCTGTCTGAGCTTTTTGGACTACCACGACCAACGCGTACGTCTATGGGCCGACGACAACACCGGACATAACAGTGGCGACGAGGATAGATGTTGTGTTCCAAGCACCCCTGTGTCACGAGTGAGCTCCGAACCCGCGAAGGACCGGTTGCTGAAACTACTTCCAGATGTTGACTCCTCCCCTTCCCCCGCTCAGCGCAAACGAGCCACCGTCGTTTCCCCCGGCAGTTCGGCCGCCGCCTCCATCCGAATAGGAATAAACTTGTTTTTAACCGTTCGACGCTGTCTGAGCTTTTTGGACTATCGCGACCAACGCGTACGTCTATGGGCCGACGACAACACCGGACATAACAGTGGCGACGAGGAAGTGGATTTGGACCAACGCTACGCAACAAAATTGACACGCTACAAGCTATGGCTACGCACAGGCTCCCAAATCGGCTAACCGAATTCAATGGCTCATCATGGTCATCGTGGTTTGGACGCCTGCAATTTTACTTCGAGGCTAACAACATCACTGATGCAGCAATGAAGAGGGCCAACCTGCTAACGCTGTGTGGGGAGCAGACATATGACACAGTCTGTGCCCTGATTTAGCCACGCACTCAAGCAGCCGTTGACTACGACGACATCGTAGCAGCGCTACAAGAGCACTATGACCCAAGACCATCGGAGGTCTACTGTCGAGCCCGCTTCCAACGGCGAGACCAACTGGAAGGCGAAAAAGTGGCCGAATACGTAGCGGCTCTCAAAAAGCTCGCTGCTGACTGCAATTTCGGGACGTTGACCGTGACAGCTGCAGCTACTGCGCAGGAGGGAGGATCGACTGCCACACCTGGTAACACCACTATGCTCCCCTTGTACGTTATGTTGCGTGACCGTTTTGTGTGCGGACTGCGTGACGCAGGCCTACAACAACGCCTGTTCGCGGAGACGGGTCTCACCTTCTCCAAAGTCTACGACATCGCCCAACGAGCGGAGAGCGCCAGGCACCAGCAGAGGGATATTCGACGGAACGTCGAGCCGTTGCATCACACCAGTCAGCAGTCAGGTCATTCCACGTCTAAGGCGAAACCAAGCAGAAAGGCACAGCGCTGTTGGCGATGCGACGACATGCACGATTCCCAGGTATGTCGATACAAGACAGCGACCTGCAATTTTTGCCAAAAACCGGGACACATTGAAAGGGCATGCATCTCGAAGCGCAAACAGCTCGGACCGAAGAAAGCAACGAAACAACAATGTCGACGCACAGGAGGGCCAGACGCAAGATACAAGCCGAACAGCACTAACGTCATCGGCACTATATGACTTAAACGCTGTTACAGTTCACGATTGTCAGCCTTGCAATTGCAACCACAGAAGCCCGCCAAGAGCCCCTATTCCTGAATGGGAAAGACCAGACACGCCTTGGCACACACTGCACGTTGATTTTGCTAGACCTATCGAAGAGTGTTCGTTCCTGGTGGTTGTAGACGCATACACCAAATGGCTGGAGGTAAAACAAATGACTACAACGACATCGGCAGAAGTTATCGACACTCTGCGGTCGTTGTTTGCAACGTTTGGCCTACCGCGCAAGGTGGTCTCGGACAACGGCACTCCGTTTGTGTCCACAGAGATTATCAAGTTTTACAGCGACAACGGCGTCTCGTCTGTTACATCAGCTCCTTACCACCCGAAAACGAATGGAAAAGCCGAGCTCTACGTGGCTGAGCTAAAGCGCGCCCTTACAAAAGACCAGACTGGGACAATGCAACGCCGCATCGCGCGTTTTCTCTTCAGACAGCACAACACTGTTCAAAGCACTACTGATCAAACGCCATCGAAATTGATGTTCGGACGAGAAATGAGAACCCAGCTGACAGCAATTGTCCGGGAGCCCTCAGCGAAAGCACCGTCGAAAGAAGAAAAGCTCCCGCATTAGCAGAAGAATTGAAAGTGGACAGCACATATACGCCCGCCAGTTCCACAGAAAGCCCGGCTGGGTTGAAGCGACGGCACTCAAACGCATAGGTTTGCGGTCATGGCTCGTCGACATTGGTGGAAGGGCCACACGCCGCCACCTTAATCAGCTACGCCGTTTAGGTAATTTGCCAAGGGAACCTCCCATTCAAGCAGCCACCTCGACAGAAGCTTCGTTCAAATTAGCCTGGCATCTCGCACCAGATGAATCTGCGCCGCCGCCCGTCCCGCCGCCCGCCGGCCCTGAATACAAGAGAAACGACACCCAGCGAGTGGAGGCTTCTCTTCCTAGTGCGTCCAGAGCGTCCACGCGCCCACGGCGGCGCTCAGATCGCTTCCAAGCGACAAGCTAAGGAGGGAGGAGATGTTGTGTTCCAAGCACCCCTTTGTCACGAGCGAGCTCCGAACCCGCGAAGGACCGGTTGCTGAAACTACTTCCAGATGTTGACTCCTCCCCTTCCCCCACTCGGCGCAAACCAGCCACCGTCGTTTCCCCCGGCAGTTCGGCCGCCGCCTCCATCCGAATAGGAATAAACTTGTTTTAAACCGTTGGAGGCTGTCTAAGCTTTTTGGACTACAGCGACCAACGCGTACGTTTATGGGCCGACGACAACACTGGACATAACAAGAATCAAACGCCTTCTCGTATTCTATGATGGCTAAGTATAGTGGCTGGATATACTCCGTGCATTTCTATATTACCTGATTGATAGCATAAATGTGGTCGATTAATGAGTAGCCTGTTCGAAATCCTGTTTGTTCCTTTGGTATAACTATAATGTTTTCTTAACTCTGTTAGCAATTACCTTTGTAAATAGCTTGTATACTACGGAGAGCAAGCTGATCGGCCTTTAATTCTTCAAGTCCTTGTCATCTCCTTTTTTATGTATAAAGATGATGTTAGGATTCTTCCAAGACTCCGGTAATCTTTCCGTCAAGAGGCACCTCGTAAATAGGGTGGCTAGTTTTTTTAACACAATCTGTCCTCCAGCTTTCAGCAGATCTGATGTTACCTGACCCTCACCAGCAGCTTCACTTCTTTACATGCTCTCCAAAGCTTTTCTGAGTTCTATTATTAATGGTGGGGTGTCATCTGGGTTACTGCTAGTTCCTATAGTATTAAGGTCGGGGTTGTACTGGCTACTGTACAGGTCTCAGTAAAACTCCTCTGCTATTTTAACTATCCTGTCCATATTGTTAATTATTTTGCCTTCTTTGTTCCTTACTGCATACATCCATGTTCTGCCTATCACAAGTTTCTTCTTCACTGCTTTGACGCTTCCATTGTTTAATAGCGTGTTCAATTCTCTCCATGTGATACTTTGTCACATCAAATACTTTATGCTTATTATTCGACATCAAAAGCTTTGCCAGTTCTGTTTTGTCTGTTGTACTTGAGACTTTCATGCTTTGGCACTTTTTAATGAGGGTCTTCGTTTCCTGGGACAGCTTGCCAGTGTCCTCTCTAAGTACTGTACCTCCAACGTCCACTGCACACTCCGTAATGATACTCGTCAGATTATCATTCATTGCGTCAACGCTAAGGCTAGTTTCCTCCATAAGAGCAGAGTACCTGTTATGAAGTGAGACTCTGAATTCCTCTACTTTCCCTCTCAGTGCTTGCTCGTTGATTGATATGTGGGGTTTAACGTTCCAAAACCACTCTATGATTATGAGAGACGCCGTAGTGGAGGGCTCCGGAAATTTAGACCACCTGGGGTTCTTTAACGTGCACCCAAATCTGAGTACACGGGCCTACAACATTTCCGCCTCCATCGGAAATGCAGCCGCCGCAGCCGGGATTTGAACCCGCGCCCTGCGGGTCAGCAGCCGAGTACCTTAGCCACTAGACCACCGCGGCGGGGTGCAGTGGTTGCTCGTTGATTTGCTTCTTGCGTACCAGTTTCTCTCGTTCCTTTTTCAAGTCTAGCTGAATTCAAGACCGTACTATTTTATGGTCACTACATCGTATTTTGCCAAGCAATTCCACATTCTGAATGATGCCTGGGTGTGCACTCATTATAATCGCTGTCTATTTCGTTTTTATTTTCGCCATTACGGCTCCTCCATGTCCCTCTTACGGATTCCTCGTTTTCGGTAGAAGGTATTCAAAATCCGTAAATTATTGCGATCTGCGAATTCTACTTGTAGCTATCCTCTGGCGTTTCTAGTACCGATGACATAATCTCCCACTGCCTGGTCTCCAGCCTGCTTCTTCCCTACTTTTGCATTAAAGTCTCCCATCAGTTTAGTATACTGCGGTTTTACTTTACTCAATGCCGATTCCCCGTCTTCATAGAAGCTTTCAACTGAAGCGTCATCATGGCTGGATGTAGGCGCATAAGCCTGTACCACCTTCATCTTGTCTTTTTTATTGCGTTTAATTACGATACCTAACACCCGTTCATTAGTGCTATAGTATTCCTCTAAGGTGCCAGCTATGTATCCGTGAATAAGCAACCGCATTCCCAGTTCTCTTCTGTCAGCCCATCCCCGATAGCAAAGGACGTGCTTATTCTGTAGCAACGTATAGGCCTCATCTGTTCTCCTAATCTTAGTGAGCCCTGTTATATCACACTTTGCACCCACTGGCTCCTCGAATAGTACATCAAGGCTTGCCTCACTACCTAAGGTTGTAGCGTTAAACATTGCCAAGTTCAGGTTCCAACGGCGGCCTGTCCGGATCCAGAGATTCTTAGCACCCTCTGCTGCGTTGCAGATATGACGGCCGCCGTAGTGAGTCGCTTCGCAGCTGCTGGGGACTGGGGGCTGTGAGTTGATTGAAATATGCATGTGGGAGGTAGTTGCCAGATACTGCACCAGGATGGCCAATCCTTCTCTGGTGATGGAGTACGTTACCAGCGGTGGTCACTGGCGAGGCCGCACCCCTGGCCTGTAAATTAAGTTCCATCACCACGCGGATTTTTTTAACCTGTTTGGAACTGTGTGGCACCGGGATTCAAGCCAAAGACATCTTGCATGTGGGGCGGGTGCTCTAACCACCACGCCATCGCCACTCCGATACACAATATACGCGCTAAAATGAATGCCCGTCAGGCTTGCATAATTGTCACTGCTAGTAGATATTGTGAAGCTAATTTAACTACGTTTTAAATCATTATAATAGTCGGCACAGTATTCTTCTCCGACAAATTATTCTTTTCTCGCGTTATTTTCTTCGTCGTAACTGTAAGAGCGCTGAGGAGCCTTGTCATCAGTTCACTGAACCCCTGAAAGTACATTTGCCACATTTTCACTTCTCAGTCCTCCGCATCGCGCTACGATCACGCCGTCAAAATAGAAGGGTGAGTTAAAAATAATGAGGCGCACTTGACTGAGAGCCAGACCCTTGAAAGGCTGCTGAGCCGTCCACACAACAATGGCTGTAGAAAAAGCGTCTTTTTGTTCCTTCAACCATTTTGCCCCAAGCCGAGGAAGTATGTGAGCCGTTCGTCCTCTTGTTAGTCCTCCAAATTTTCACACGACACTTTCTTCATCACGCTTGGTGTTTTGGTGGACTAACGACACGGTTTGAGGACTAAAGTTGACGTTGTTCGCCCATTGAGCTGGCTTTTTCTTAGATTGTATATACACAGTCCAGAAGGCGAGGAGATGACACAAATGGAAAAAAATGATGCATGTGCCAGATTATCTTATTCAGTTTTTGAAATAACAAATTACCTGAAATGATACTTGTAGTCATTGTTCAACCGATTGATTTTGTTTTTCTGTGATAGACTTCAAGAGTGCAAATGGCAAATCGAGGCCGATGAGAGAGATTGAGAGACAACCACCTTTATAACACCAGTCAGCCCCTTCTAGTTCAAGCTCAAGCCATTTGGTCTTTGCTCGGTACCTGCAAAGTGTTAGCGTGTAAAGGCGCGCTGACGCTAGCAGCATGGTGCCGTAGAACGTCGGCCGACGCCGCCCGCGGAAGAGCAGTTCAAAGTGCACGGCAAGCTTCGCTGGTGACAAATTTCAGCCTCCTATAAAAAATGCCAGCCAGGCCTGCATGGAAGTCGCACCATAGTCAAAGCGAAAGCTAGAAAAGTGGCCTTTCAGAGCCTTTTCGAAACACTCTTTGGGTCATACCGCAGGCATTCTACACGTATCTGGACTGAGCTGCAAATACGATTCTAGCCAATCACCAGACGCTGTCTTGGCTATCAAACCTCCAAAATCCATCCGGTCGTTTGAGCCGGTGGGCTCTTTTTGTTCAGAAGTGTAAGTGCAGAGTTCAATACAAGGAAGGCACCACCAACAAAGTGGCTGACGTGCTTTGCCGAGCGCCACTGTCCGGGGATGGTAAAGCAGCCGCCGAGGCCCTCATCGTTACAGTGTCTGAAAATTCCTGGAGGACACTGGTCTTACTATGGCAGCGCCTTGGGGCTCAGAGAAGTGACAACCAGTACAAGCAGATATGCATTGGCCTGGGCGCTGGCAGCACCACCGGGAACACACGGTCCGCGAACGCCCATGGCAGCTACTTGCAAGCCGATCACAGCTTTCTCTTGCGTTACATACCCTCCCTTGAGACGCAGAATGAGGAATCTCCATCCCCCGTTTTCATTCCTCGGACTCTACGCAAAACATTCTTGGCGTACTTTCACGGCACACACCTCGCTGGTCACAGTGATGGCAAGAGAACTTTTGAAAAGTTGTGTCGCGTCGCCACATGGCCGCACTTGAGAAAGGACGTCATAACATACGTTCGCACTTTCCCTACCTGCCAGACCGCCAAACTGAGGGGAGGCAAACCACTGGGCCTCATGAAATCTGTGGAAAGAGGTAACCATGTGAAATCGTTGCCTGTGACGCAATGGCCCCATATTCGAAATCAGCTAAGGGGTGTCGGTACTGGTTGGTAGTTACTGACCATTCTTCGAAAGGGGTATACCTCTACCCATTACGCCGGTTTGATTCAAAAATAACTTAGAGTTTTTAGCTGCAGACGTTCAATCGCTTCGTTTTTCAAACAACTTACAATGCCACATATTTTGCAGGTAGATATTTGCGAACACTAGCAAAGTTTTTAGTGTGCAACACAAAAAAACGACGCCTTACCACCCTCAGGCCAGCATTACTGAGCGCGTCAACAGAAACCTTTAAACAATGTTGGTGGTATCACTGGCCGGCACAGGCTGCTTTGAATATCTACACACGCTACGTGCACGTTTCATTCTGTGCAACCGGCATGACAAAGACAGGCCACAAATGGTCGTGTGACGTGTGCGCGGTTTCGTTCAGTGCAACTCATGACAAGGACATGCGACGAGCGGGGATGTGTTGTGGTGCCTGACAAACTTCCTCGACATGGACACGCGTATAATAATGCAGTGTTGTGGTGCCCGACGACCTGTGTACACTTATCAGGGACTGCTTCTTAGTTTACTGTGTTGTAATTTTATAGTGTTCATTATTGTCTATAGTATTCTGTGCACTATGACACTCATGGAGTGTCCGTCCTTTTGTGTGTGGGGGGGGGGGAGGGGATTGTCAGGTTGATGGGTCCTGATCCGCAGCACCCACGGTAGAAGCAGGGTGAGCAGAGCACATGCGCGGGACGATCGTCAGCATCCGAAAATTTCAAAGGGGGCGACGGCTATAAGGCGAGTCGATGGCGCGTATTCTACGGTTAGTTGCACGTGTGTTTTATTTCCTGCTGTAATGTTCCGTGCCTGTTATTTTGCCATTGTTTCGCTGCGTATGCTTCCTTGACCGCCAATCTGCGGTAACTGATTGCTCCGGGCTTGTGGTCTTCCTGTGTGCGTTATTGCCGTGCTGAGCAGGTTCAGAAAGCAGTTTGTGATTATTTTTTGAGTCGTGCATTAAAGGCGGTTCTTACCCTCAGCGTGGCTGTTTCAGGCCCTGCGAGTTCGGCTCACTGACACCCCTGAGCAGCGGCTAGGGCTTGAGCTCTTTCTTTAGAAAATGCAGCATTAAATGTTCAAATACACTTCTTATGGTCATCATGCAGTGCTGAGGTGCAAACGATAACGCATACTATGAAGAAAACATCAGTAATGCGGCGCATGTTGCGTGTTTGCATGGGAATGCTCGCTTGAGTCAGAAGCCGGTCGGGTGGAACTTGTTTAACCGGAAGTGCCGAGGGAACACAAAAAGGACGCTCACGTGGTTTCTGTGCAATCACGAAAAGGGGCAATACAGTAACTTTACGGTGATTTCGCCCTTTGCGCCATCTCATCAGTGACGACAAACAGTATATATCAATTACCAGCCATTATTTCGCCAGGGCACAGCCACTTGATCCCCTTTTGGTGCGTCCTGCTGAGTTGTCTCCCGAACAAAAGAGCGCGCGTGAAAGCAAAAGTAGACTGACCGGTCCCGATGGGAGGTGAGAATGCTACACATCGGCAAAGTAATCTTGTACCACACAAAAGTAGAAGCTTGGGCTCGTTGGTAAGTGGTCATACTTGAACGTTTTTTTTTTTAAGCGTGAACACAGGAAAAAATGGGACAGGGTAGACAGAAACAGCACTGACTTCCAACTAACTTTGTTTAATATTGTGGTAAGAATATATCTGCCTAAAAAGGAAGGATTACACAACATGAAGAGAAAGTACAAGCCCATTCAATGCGTTAGTATCAAGGCACGTGTTTCGGGTCCAGGTAATCCGTCCTAGCCAGGTAATCACGTCCTACCTGTGATAAAGCAACTGATGAGGCGCTTACGCATTTATCACCTAGCAAGAGATATTTTTTCTGCTTGAATTTCAATTTTTATATTTTCCAAATACTGTTGGCCGTTATGGCCGTAACAGGGTGGGCACAGTAAATGTTAACATAAATCAAAAACAAGTACAACGTATTGTAATGAAGACGGAAGTTATAAAAATACTCGAAGGAAGAACGCTGTTAATAAAAACGTACATACATATATAGCGATGGTAGTATAATATTCAATACGAAGCAACTACACAATGTATTTTCGAATGACATGGCAATATATGTACAATATCTTAGCAACACTCAGTGTTCACAAATTAATTTTAATGAAGTTTTCAAGCTTTCTATGCTCTTCGAATTCAGTACCGGTACTGGCAATTGATTCCACTCTTTTATCGTTCGCGGAAAAAAATGAGTACGCATACACATCATTATTGCATTTCGGAAAGGAATGCACAAATTGATATCATAATCTGACGTTGCTGGAGGGCCTGGGAACAATATAAGGTTTACTTTCAATATTTAAGTGTTCTTTTGATAACAAAAAATAAATTTAAAATGATCGACTTTCCGGCGTTGAGCAGGCCATTCAAGCAATCGAAGCATTTCAGAAATGGAGTCATGTCATGAATAACACGACGAAATTAGCCTTGCGGCTTTCTCTATATTTTTTCAATTCGATTTATTATCCCCGACTGGAAGGGATCCCACAGTGCACTGGCGTATTCTAACGCGTCCTTACGCAGGTAAAATATGCAAGCTGCTTAACGAATGGTGTTGCTAGCTTTAGTTTGCGACAAAAAAACCACAACTTTTTTTGCAGCTGCACAAATGCTGTTCACGTGTGGTTTCCAACTTAAGTCATTTGAAATGATTAGGCCTAGGTATTTTATCGAGTCAGCTTTGTTTACAGCTGTGGAATTCATCTCATATTGTCATTTAATTACACGTTTTTTTTCTGTTTGTAACTCTGAGTACATATCTGATTTGAAATAATTGATTTTTACTTGTCATTTTGTGGCCCATCTTTCTACAGCTCTAAGAGCTTGCTTAAGTGACGCCTGATCATTCTGGTTATTGATTTCACAGTATATCAGGCAATCATCTGCGAACAACTTGTAGGTTATGCCCCACTACGTTGGTCTAGTAGCTAAGGTACTCGGCTTCTGACCCGAAGGTTGCGGGATCAAATCCCGGCTGCGGCGGCTGCATTTCCGATGGAGGCGAAAATGTTGTAGGCCAGTGTACTGAGATTTGAGTGCACGCTAAAGAACCCCCGGTGGTCGGAATATCCGGAGCCCTCCACTAGGCGTCTCATAATAATATGGTGTTTTTGGGACGTTAAACCCCACAAATCAATCATCAATTGGTACAAACCTACCGTCAGTGAAAAAGGATATTTTTAAGTTCATCGCACATTGCATTGACGTCATTCGTCTGGCTGAAGCTATCTAAACATAGCAAAAGGTGATCAATGATGCTTGAGTCATCGGCTCTGACAAAAATTGGGACATGCGCATTTGTGCTGTCAGTCCTTGAGCGCACGGTGGTACGCTTTATTCCCAAATAAACTAACTTATGATCTGCCTCTACTAATACCTCACGTTCTTCAAAACGCCCATCCAGGAACACTATAGATCCAAAATCGATCCCGATTTCCCAATTACGCGCTTGCTTTCTTGAACTAGCAGTTGTAAATAATGACTGAAGGCTATATCTCTAGGCGCAGTTCAGATTGTTTTTTTTTTCGCGAGGCTCCGCGCCAAACTCAGACCAGTCGATGTCTGGCAAGTTGAAATCTCCAGAAATATTAATTCGAGAGCCGCGGATCTTTAGGCCTTCTAAGTAAAGCTGCATATTTTCGAGATACGAAATCGGGGACATAGGTGGTCTATATACTGCACCAAGAATTACCCTAGTTTAACCTACTTTACTTTGGTGCCCCGCCGCGGTGGTCTAGTGGCCAAGGTACTCGGCTGCTGACCCGCAGGTCGCGGGATCGAATCCTGGCTGCGGCGGCAGCATTTCTGATAGAGGCAGAATTGTTGTAGGCCCGTGTACTCGGATTTGGGTGCACGTTAAAGAACCCCAAGTGGTCGAAATTGACGGAGCCCTCCACTAAGGCGTCTCTCACAATCGTATGCTGGTTTGGAGGCGTTAAATCCCACAAATTAATAAATTCAAATCAATTATTTTCATTTGGCTCCAAACACTTTCGTGTGTCGAAACGGCAGCCATTTGTACACAGTATTGTCATGGGGTCGTGGCGTTGGAACGTGGCAGTATATATCAGCCTTGATCGATACAGCAACTACGCCCCCCTACCCCGGGCATCGCGGTCCCCGCGAATGATTTTATGGTTTGGTGGCGCAAGCTCTTGCTCTTTTATTTCAGGCCACGGCCACGTTTCGGTAATTGCGATGACGTGAGGATCTAAGTTAACCAGGATGTATTCCAGGTCTCCTACCTTGTTAGCCAGACTCCTTGGATTCAAATTGATCAAACGTAATGTGCTCTGTTCACATTCTCCTTCCCGTTAGACATCATTAACAGAAGCAGCAGGTCTTTTCAGACCCTTAACTTTCATTCGGCTGTTTTTTGACTGATACCACGTGTACACATCCGAGTCCACGTGCAGCTTGTCATGATTCTGGCATACATGACGACAACTGTCCTTTTCTGTTTCGCGGAATCCCAGAGCACTTTACGCCTTACCAATGTTTTCTTCGAAAAGTTATCCGATATAGAGATGCCGCTGCCTTTCAGCTTTCTGCACTGCTGGTAAACTTCAACCTTTTCTCTGTTGTCATACAATCTGAGAATGACAGCTCAAGGCCTAGAGTTTTTCTTCCCATCCTGTGTATTCGTTCCACGGTGCTCAAGTTGACACCAAGTCGTTTCTGGAATACGCTTACGAGCACCTTCGCTTCAAGGTCGGCAGCAGATTCCTTGTCAGGTTCTCGTGCTCCAAATACCATTAGGTTATTCCTCCCACTTCCTTCCTCGAAGCTCTCTATCCTTTCCTGCTGCTCACGAAGAGTTGTCTCTGATTTCTTAATTCTTTTTGACAATTGAGCTATCGTAGGGGCCTGTTCTTTAATCGCTTTAAGGTGGTTTTCTACTACCTTTATACACTTGCTCAAGCTTTCTAGATCATCTTGTATCGCCTTTTGCCCATCACACTATTCCTTCAACATTGTTTTCGTTTCTGGCTCGGGGATCATTTCTACATCACCGGAAAGCAATAGACACAATGATGCAAATTCAGGAAAAAAATCACTTTGAGGTACGTCAAAATAACAAAGCGATCATCATTCTTGTAGCCATAATAACAGTAATAACTAACCTGTTTGAGGACTAGAAGGCGATTAGGCGAAATTGCTTAAGCTGTGCCGCTGTGCCCACTGAGGCCGTAGATTGAAGCTGGCTGATTCACAAGGTCAGCTATCATCCGTGTTGCTTCCCGTTGATCACAGTGCCCGATAGTGCAGTCGATAGCGTGGTCCCATTCAGCGCCGATCATGTTCGCAGACGGCCAGATGGAGCACTGGTTCCACGCGTGCAGTTGGTATGATGCGACAATCAGCATTACCTGTTCGGGAAACAGAAGGCGATTAGGTGTTATTGCATAACTGTGCCGCTATGCCCACTGAGGACGTAGGTTGAAGCTGGCTGATTCTTAGGGTCGGCCATCATCCGTGTTGCTTCCCGTTGATCGCAGTGCACGATAGTGCAGTCGATAGCGTGGTCCCATTGAGCGCCGATCATGTCTGCAGACGGCCAGATGGAGCACTGGTTCTACGCGTGCAGTTGGTATGATGCGACAATCAGCATTACCTCTTCGAGAAACAGAAGGCGATTAGGTGTCATTTCATAACTGTGCCGTTGTGCCCACTGAGGACGTAGCTTGAAGCTGGCTGATTCATAGGGTCGGCCATCATCCGTGTTGCTTCCCGTTGATCACAGTGCCCTATAGTGCAGTCGATAGCATGGTCCCATTCAGCGCCGATCATGTCCACAGACGGCCAGATGGAGCACTGGTTCCACGCAAGCAGTTGGTATGATGCGACAATCAGCATTACCTGTTCGAGAAACAGAAGGCGATTAGGTGTCATTGCATAACTGTGCCGCTGTGCCCACTGAGGACGTAGGTTGAAGCTGGCTGATTCATAGTGTCGGCCATCATCCGTGTTGCTTTTCGTTGATCACAGTGCACGATAGGGCAGTCGATAGCATGGTCCCATTGAGCGCCGATCATGTCTGCAGACGGCCAGATGGAGCACTGGTTCCACGCGTGCAGTTGGTATGATGCGACAATCAGCATTACCTGTTCGAGAAACAGAAAGCGATTAAGTGTCATCGCATAGCTGTGCCACTGTGCCCACTGAGGACGTAGGTTGAAGCTGGCTGATCATAGGGTCGGCCATCATCCGTGTTGCTTCCCGTTATCACAGTGCCCGATAGTTCAGTCGATAGCATGGTCCCATTCAGCGCGGATCATGTCCGCAGACGGCCAGATGGAGCACTGGTTCCACGCATGCAGTAGGTATGATGCGACAATCAGCATTACCTGTTCGAGAAACAGAAGGCGATTAGGTGTCAGGCCGCGTTCACACTGAGCATTCCGGCCGCCGAAAGTGCTCCGAATACGGTTCGGCGGCGGTGAGATCCGCCGAAAGGGCCCTCTCCGCGCCGATCGCTCTCGGACCGATTTTTGCGGCGTCTGCTGCCGAATCGGTAACCGCGGACCAATAGGAGTGCTAGTCAAGGAATTTTGAAAAATGGCGGCCAAGCCCTACTCACTTGTTATGCTGCAGTGCACGTAACTGAACGTTGAAACCAACGGGAGTTTAACCTACTCTGTGCCTACTTCGTCTCCGTATTTCGTGAAAGAGGTGACCGAGTTTGCTGTTGGCGTCACCGAGCTTGTTGCGGTCTTGCAAAGCAAAACGAACCCACCAACGCCACTGGCGTCGGTAGTTTTTCTGCTCTTCGGGCGTCACAAGACAGCCACTTGCCAGCAAATAAGCAGTACTGTCTTTTCTTGCTTCTTGCGTACGAGAATCGTCGAAGTATACACCACCGGATTGCGTAGTAGCGTTTGCAAGCCGCGACAACAACCGGGTGACAGCGCATCCATCCCGCGTTCGCCCTGTAGTAGATGGCATATTCGGCGGCGTGGGGCGCGTCCAGTGCAAACGACGCTGTGTTTCGGCGGCAGGTGAATTTCGGTCGCGGTAGAAAGCGGATGTTTATGTGTGAAATAGGCTTCATTTCGTAACTGTGCCGCTGTGCCCACTGAGGACGTAGCTTGAAGCTGGCTGACTCATAGGGTCAGCCATCATCCTTGTTTCTTCCCGTTGATCACAGTGCACGATAGTGCAGTCGATAGCGTGGTCCCATTGAGCGCCGATGATGTCTGCAGACGGCCAGATGGAGCACTGGTTCAACGCATGCAGTTGGTATGATGCGGCAATCAGCATTACCTGTTCGAGAAATAGAAGACGATTAGGTGTCATTGCATAACTGTGCCGCTGTGCCCACTGAGGCTGAAGGTTGAAGCTGGCTGATTTATAGGGTCAGCCATCATCCGTGTTGCTTCCCGTTGATCACACTGCCCGATAGTGCAGTCGATAGCGTGGTCCCATGTAGCGCCGATCATGTCCGCAGACGGCCACATGGAGCACTGGTTCTACGTATGCAATTGGTATGATGCGCCAATCAGCGTTACTGTTCGAGGAACAGGAAGCGATTATGCGACATCGCATAGGCTGTGCTGCTGTGCTCACTTAATAATCTCTTGCTTAAGCTGATTCCTATCCCTTCCCAATATAGAACACTGATCAAAGAGGTTCGGGGGTGGACCCACATTCTCGGCAATGAATGCCAAGGTGTTCTTGTACCCCATTGTGCACATTGTTTCGGTGTTCCCAGAGGTGGTCATTTATGCACCTGCCAGTTTGGCTGACATAGACGCTCCCACACGTGAGTGGAATAAAGTAGACGACTCCCCATGCGCTTGGGACGTAACGACACCTGTGCGCAACAGAGCACGGGGCAGACTTTGCGCGAGGTGTAGTAACCCATTTGCAAAGTCCCTGCAACTTTTCTGGTGTAGAAAAAACCACAAGAGCTTTGGCGGCTCG
Source organism: Rhipicephalus annulatus (assembly GCA_013436015.1). Taxonomy (NCBI): domain Eukaryota; kingdom Metazoa; phylum Arthropoda; class Arachnida; order Ixodida; family Ixodidae; genus Rhipicephalus; species Rhipicephalus annulatus. Next base: position 147,055 of record WOVY01012846.1, on the reverse strand, counting down.
AGTATCATTTTTAGCCTGTGTGAAAAGCCGTGCACGTAAGGTACTATGACAAGCCGGCTCTTTCTGACACTATTGCGCTTATACGGTTTGTCGCCTCGCTTCACGACAGTCACCAGCTTTTCCGCTACAGGAACGTTGACATGTGCGGGGAACACAGCTTTGGTCAGACGCTCTACTTCTAGAGCAAAGCTGTGATGTACCGTGTAGGGGAAGGACTTTTTTAGGTCGTTGGCAAGGCAGAGGTTAGCAATGCCCCACTTAACCAATTTTGAGTGAGCTGAGCTAAAAGACAAAAGTGGCTTGCTGCTTCTTGGTTCATACATCATGCAAACATGCGAGCATCGTAGCAAAAGCTTCAAATCTAGAAATTTTAGGTTATTATCAGTTGGCAATACATACGTTAAAACAAGTGGTTGCAGGCACTCTCTGAAAAGAGTCAAAACGTCAGAGGAAATGGCCTGGAAATTTTGACTATCGCTATTCATCGACACTAAATGATCTTCAACAAAACGGGAAACTTTGAAAACTAGAGATTATTCAAGCTTGTTTGAGAGGACGCGTTAATGATGTGCTAGAAATATGTTACCGAGAATGGGTGCCAAACATGAACCAATACATACTCCACTTTTTGAAGGCAGTTTTCGTCCTCTCATGATACAAAGGTGGCCTTCGAATAAAAACTGAGTAATTCTAACGGGCTGCTGTTATGAATTACAGATTTTTTACTCACATAAAAATCTGAAGGACATTCTTGTCAGAGCAAAATCAAACACCCCCAAAATTTAATCAGGGTGCCATCCCTGCGGAAAATCTCGATGCAAGGTATGCCCACAGATGGTCACAACACGTGAATCCAAAGCGACCTTCTCGGATTTCAAATTCTGCATAACTAAAAGCCTTAATTGTGACTCCAGTAACGTTATATACATGCTACATTGCAACATCTGCGGACAATAATATATCGGCCTAACAGACACGCCATTTCGGCTGCGGTTCAATAATCACCGGTACCACGCCACTTCACTGCCGAAGCTACCTTTATCTAGACATCTGCGTCTGCCAAACCACAGTTTTGAGAATATCAGCGTAACTCTTTTGCAGTCCGGTTTCTCAAACAGACGCGAGCGCGACAGCGTGAGGCATATTTTATTTTCAAATTTCGTACATTAGTAGCCGGCATCAACGAGGACCCCGGAAAACTCAACTGCCTCCGAGAAGTAAGCCAGGAGAAAATTGGTGACAAAGATTGATAACTGGAGACCATGCTTTTTTCTGACTGACTCGTACGTGTGCACTGTTCTTTCTTGTTTTTTTTCTTCCTTTTTTTCTTTTTTCCACATGCACATACAAAGTGTTTACATTCGCTTACCACTTCATGACCATTGAATGGAAACGGACGAAGATTAGAGGTAAACAGCCGACCAACCCATTAACGAGAAACTTTTCCTTTACTCACGCCGCCCACCGCCCGCCGAACGACCCATTACGGGGAAACTCCTTTCTTTAAGCGCCGTCACGGACCCTCCCGGCACCGCGGCGACAATCTTGGGTGGCCCGACACACGTCAAGAACTGAACAGCACGTGATATGAACCGTATGTGGATGTAGACGGACAGTTGGCTTCGTTCTCAGTGTTGACAGTGGTTCTTCCTCTTTTTTACTTTCTTTCTTTTCTTTATTTTTTTCGTCTTTTTTCTCCCCTTTTTGTTTTTTTCTTTTTTCTAGTTCCCTCTCACTCTCGCAAACGTCTTTCAAGGCGAGAGGGACGCGGCAGCAAGGAAGTTTGGAAGCTCATGTCAGTATAACTCATCCCCTGATGAAGGGAGGACCCCTCCCGAAACTGTTGGGAAATAAATAATTTATCCTTGTTGACAATGCTCCCGTTGTGCCATATCCCATTATATATATATATATACCATAGCAGCATTAAACAAAGCTTGAAAACACCAAAACAGTGTGCTACACCTCAACAGTAGCTCACAAGAGATGGGGGTGAGGAGGGATTAAAAAAATAGGATTAAAAGTAGAGAGAGAGAAAAAGAGAGAGAGATGCGCAAGGACCGCGAGCGACGACATAAAAGAAATAGGAAAGATGGAATCAGGGTCACAGGAGTCCGAGGACGTGCCACTATTTGCGGGACCCCTTGTACACGATAGGGCTAATCTAGTTGGCCAGAGCTGTGCTGACGTCATCGTAGGGGACCGGTGGCAGGAGGTGGCATAGGACCAACCCAGTCGGCAGAAGGAAAGTGCAAATTTGCCTCTAAGTATGAGACATCGTGGGTGGAGAACTTCGGCAATCCAAGGCATAACCTTAGGGCCTCTGTTTCCAGGAGTACCAGATGACGCAATTGATAGGCTGGTGCAACCAAATATAAAACACATCCAAATTCTAAAACGGGGTGTGCGTACGTTTTTATATCATAATTAATGAATCTCTCCGCATCCCCGATCTACTGTTGCGTAGCCTTCGAAGGACTCTTAGCACCCGTACTCCTCTCTTGGCTATGTATTCAATGGGTGACTGCAAAGGAGCTTGCTATCCTAAATAACTCCCAGATATTTTACTGAGTCCACTTGTGGTATTTTCTGCAGGTTGCCAATAAGTTTATTAACAACTGGGCTACCCAAACATAAAACAATAATTGCGCTTTTTTAGCATTAAGACATAAATAAATGGCCTTTAACCGTTTTTACTGCCACACAAATACGATTGAAAGCGAGCAAATAATGAGTGTATACCACTAGCTGAAGTAGAAAAAGTCTATGTCGACCTTGAATGTGTTTTCTCTTTCGTCCTTGTCATGAGGTTTGGCAGGTTTTGCTTCGATATAAACGAGTGCTGCCTTGAATCAGAAGCGTCAGTTACACATGAATAAAAAGCATGTATGCTTTCGGATTCCTATTTTAGCTTCTGCATCTTATGCCTCACAACAGATATCTTGGTGTAATAAACTTTACATAAGCGCATATCAGTAGGATGATTACAGATATGTCAGAATACTTTTGTCAGCCACACTCAATCAACTGTTCAGGATGCCGAACTCTTACAATAGTTTCGCCCCAATGGCGTGTGGGTAACACACGTCTCGTCGGTGTTACCCACACACCGTCTGCATTCTCGCACGCACGAACGGACGGACACACGGACGACTGGGTGGCCGGACGCTTCGCCCCACTCATCATTATTCACTCCGTGGATATGCTGTCATTTGTTTCTTTGTATCACTGACCATTTTCTGTGCATTTGGCATGCTTCTATGGTCTTCTGAAGACGATTCGACGCCTACAGTCACGAAGACACTCAGTCATCTGCGACATACAAAACTCTCGATTGTGGACATCACGGGGACGATCTAAGCATGGACCACGTGTTGACGCACCGAGCACGTGTGTAGGTTTCTCGAGGTTAATTCTAGTGTTGCTGCTACCCCGTGCGCCATAACTAATAAGATTGGAAAGACACATAAAAAACAACAAAAATAATTTATTCCTGAATCGCTAAAGCGCTTCATTCATACAATATTTATTATTCCTCATGTTTGGGGCGTCACAAAGTGCACTTTACGACCAGCTTCAGCTACAAAGCGGCCCATAAATCGACATGATGATGGCGAAGAGAGGCTGCGACGACGATACAAATCACTCACATGATCATGGCGAAGAGAGGCTACGACGACGATACACATCACTCTCGCCAAGTGCTCGACCTCATCTTATTGCGGTACATATACAGGAGAATAAGGCAAAACGCTTCTGTAAACAGTGTTAGGCAAACGTATAAGCAGTTCGCCAAAAGAGTCGGACAAACCGCCCTTTGAGCACGAGCATGACGCATGCGCACGTGCTAGCCTATGTGGATATCAGACGAATCCGGGAGCAATCCACACTCGGTGTGCTACAGAAAGTGGCCACCAGGCGGCGACACCGCTCGATCTCGGGGCGAATACTCGGCGACAACTTTTCTTGGCACTGAAAGAAAACTACGGAGGCAGAACTTCTGCAGATGTAGCACTACGCGAAGTAGTTCTTTTTGGCGCGCGTCTCGTAGCGCTGTGGAAAGTGACGGGGGCGGCAAGAAAAGTTGTCGTGGAGTATAAAACAACTCGTGCATATTAAGCAAGCGAATGAACGCCACATATACAGTGAGAAATTTGGCGTCAATGCTTCTTTATTATCCTTGCAGTAATATGGCTAAGCCAGTTATGCACGATAAAAAATGGGCAGATCCCACGTACAGTGAGAATTGATGATATGTGAAGCACAAATGGGGAAGGCTGATATGCCACTATCAGGTCACCACAACGTTAAGAGGTGGAGGTAAATAATGACGTACACGACTTCCGTGACATGTTTATCAATTTTGGATGTGTCGTTTACCTTCGTCATCTATTCACGTCACGTGGTGCCAAATTTAGTATACGTGGAGCTAGCGAAACGGCCGCGACAACGTTATGAGGGGGGTATATTGTTATGTTTTTACATGACACGTGTCTCACGATTATCATGTTTGTAACAGTCAAATGTTTTCGTCATTCATTGACGTCACGTAACACCTAATTTGGTATATGTGGAGCTAGCGAAATGGCCTCGATTGCATCATGAAGGGCCCAATATACTCCAACGTAACGTTGACGAGCGCACACGCTGGGCACAGCGACGCTACGTTAGCAAAACGCCAGCACTGTATAGTATGACGCCAAGCGCGATGGCGCGACCAGCGTCTGTCATCGCGTCCCGAGGGCAACCGGTGCGAAGTGCGACATGCTGCACTTGGCGCCAATGCGTTACCCAGAGAGCACTGCGCCTGCCTCTTTTCGAGACGGACGGACGCCGGATGCACTGAAACGCGCATCCGTCAAAGCAACGCAGCGCGCACTTGCGAGCATATGGCAGAACCGGCGCATGGCGTGGCAACGCCGGCGTCACGCGACCAAACGAACACCGGTGCGCACGCGCCGGGTCACGTCAAAGTGCATTGGTGCCACGACTGCGGCATGTACTCATGTTCTCACATGACACTCATGTAATGATTATCGTGTTTGCATTAGTCACATACTTTCGTCATCCATTGACGTCACAAAATACCAAATTTGGCATATGTGAAGCTAGCGAAACAGCCACGAGGCTGTCATGAGCGTGGAATGTAGTCATGTTGTTAAGTGACACGCATATCACGATTTTCACTTTAGGGTCTGTCACTTTTTTCGCCATGCAATCAAGATATACCATCTCAGTTTTGCAACATGCCATGTGTACAAATCCACCTCAAGAGCTGCAGGACCATGAAATGTAAATTATGACATTCCTGACATACGTGTCATGATTTTCATGTCATGAGTATTCAGATATTTTTTTCATACAGTCACGCTATGCCATACCAAGTTCGGTATCGATACTATTATCGAAACGGCCAGGAGAGCTAAAAGTCGTAGGCGGATAGATAGATAGATAGATAGATAGATAGATAGATAGATAGATAGATAGATAGACAGATAGATGGAAAAATAGATAGATAGATAGATAGATAGATAGACTCAAAGTCGGCGAAGTTCGCTAAGAACATTCGAAAAGCCCAACAAATATTTTAGGAATGAAGCTCTTAATAGCGGCACCCATTCTTCCCTTGTAGTCGTTGTAGAATGTAACAAGTATATCATTTTCGCCTCCAAGGGTGAGAGATTTCTTCTGTGCGTTGTTGAACAATAAAAAGTAGTGCTCAATGGACATGCCAATAGCTGGTAATGGGGAATGAAAGACAGGAGCATTCGACTTTTAGTTAACGCGCACGCTGCCATTCCCTTTAGCAGCCATTGGCATGTACGTTGAGCACTATCTGACGAGAAAGAATTGCTACGTTATACTGACTGGGTGCAACCTCCTTAGTTTTAGAAAGGTTTAGCGAGCGTTCAGCCGCAGCGCCATGAATACAATAAATTAGTATATACCATGAACTCGAGGTGGTTAAAGGTGGGAGGTACACCCGAAGCGCAAGCCGTAAGAAAGTGTGCGTGTGCCACATCTCGTTTAGTCCTTGGAATGTCCGCTGGATGGCGGTGCTCCTATATGGAGAATATATGATGAAAAGATGCGAGATCGTGGTACTTTGAGTGTTGAATCAATGAACGAACGGACACACAGACATGGATGGACGCATGAACGGACGCAGGGGCGGATGCATGGACGAATGCAGGGACGGACGCACGAACAGACGCACGCACGAACGGGCGGATGGAAGGCATGGACGGTCACACAGACGTACGCATGGAAAGACGGAAGCAAGAACGAATGGCCGGTCGAATGCTTCACCTCACTCTCCATCATTCACTCCGTCGATATGCTGCCATTTTTTTTGAGGTAGATGCTTAGACTGCCGAGTGGGCTCGGCAGCACCGCAATAGACTGAGCTAAGCTTTCTTGCCTCTTCTTGGTGCAGTTTCTTGGATTTTGGTGCCTACAGCTCTCGGAAATTCCCGGAGTGCACCTCGCTTGCCCTGCCGCGGTCGACACCCTGGGTCTGCCGTTCACGAGCCGTCTTTCGATGTGGAAGGCGGACGAAGCGGCAGCTGCTGACCCCGAAAAGCCCCGCGCACCCAGTTCTGCGCAGCCACTTCACTCCCACTGGCCATATCTGGTGACATCTTGGCGATACCGCACCTATCTGGAAGCCGGGACATCCGGCACGGCGCATGCGTTCAACCTGGACATAAAGCCCGCCCGGATCGTCGCGGCGCCCAGTGGGCTCGGCAGCACCGCAATGGACCGAGCTAAACTTCCTTCCCTCTTCTTGGTGCAGGTAACAAACCGCTATAGTCTTTTTACTAAGCGAACTAGTTACCGTGCCCTAGTTGTGCTACCGAGCCCACACTGTTTTGTACTTTTGCTTATGACTGTGCAAACGCACTTACGCAACTTCTCTTGTTAGCTTGCGATGTAGAGACCAACCCTGGACCTGACTCTTCTGGCTCTGCCGATGTTTCGTCGCAAATGCTCAAGGTACTTAAAGAACTACAAACTGGTCAGGCAGATATGTTAGAGCAATTAAAAGCGATTCAGACAACACTAGTGGAGCATGAAAAGACCTTCGTAGAGATGAAAGAACGGTTAGATAAGATCGAGTCAGACCATGCTTCCCTAGAGACTATGAGGCCGCTGATGACAGCCTTGCATTCGGATGCTGATGGCAATGCTCAACATATAAAATTGATAACTGCTCGAATCAATGACGCGGAGAACAGATCAATGCGCAATAACTTGGTTTTTTATGGGCATCAGGACGCCCAGAACGAATCGTGGGAAGAGTCGGAAAAAATAGTAATAGAGCACTGCAATCGCCTCCTTCAAACTATCGTTCATCCCCGTGACATTGAAAGGGCCCATCGCATAGGTACGTTCCGCACCGGAAAGTGCAGACCAATAATAGTAAAATTCGCGTATTTTAAAGATAAGGACCATATACTATCACTTAACAGTAAGCTCAAAGACACCGTCTTCAGCATTTCTCAAGATCTCTCCCCTAGTGCACGCCTTGCCCGTAAGCGCCTAATTGAATTTGGGAAAACTCAAAACTCGAGCTTAAAGCTACGCCATGAAACACTGACCGTAAACAACAAAACCTATGTATTTGATCATGCTTCAAATACGGTTGTCGAAAAGAGCTCATAGCAGCCAAGAAATGAACTACGCGAGTCACGTCCTTTTCATCAGTCTTTATCATTTTTGTTAACCAACATACAGAGTGTCATTCCGAAGCGGGATAAGCTATGCGACCTGATAAGTTCTTCATCTTCAAATATTGTGCTACTAACAGAAACGTGGCTTAACTCGTTAGTCGATGATTCGGGAATATTGCCTTGTCTCTCTGACTTCGACATATTTCGCAAGGACAGGGATAAGAACTTGCGTGGTGGTGGTGTCCTTGTAGCCACGAAACGGGACCTACGCTGCGTGCGCATCAATATTGCATCGCCATCAGAAATTGTTTGGCTGCTGCCACGCATCCCACCCGCGCATCTTGATCGGAGTTTGTTATCGCGCTCCTAGTACTGACAGTTCTTTTTCACGTCTGCTTCACAAAAATTTGAACCAACTAAGAACGACCCACCCAAACAGTTCTATATTGTTATTTGGCGACTAGTATAAATTGGTCTGATACTGCTTCTATGTATTCAAAAAATACCCCCCCCCCTGGCGAGTTCATCAACACTTGCCTCACCTTCGGATTGTCCCAACTAGTCTCTCAGCCCACGCGTGTTACCGACCACTCGTCTAACATATTAGATCTTGTTTTAACTTCCCACCCTGAGAACGTCTCCCCTATCACCTAAATGCGTGGCCTGAGTGATCATTTGGTTGTGCATGCCTCATTCTCATGCAGTTTACACACAAGTAAAAAAACCAGAAAAACACTTACGTTGTACGATAAAGGGGATTACGACAGTATGAACCGGGATTTATCAACAATCTTTGAAAATTTTTCAGCCAGCTTTGCGCAGCGTTCACTTGAATCCAACTGGCTTCTTTTTAAATCAGAGATGCAACGCCTAATACGCCTTTATATTCCTACTAAAACGATATCTGAACGCCCGAGTTCTCCGTGGTTTAATACAACCCTTAAACGCTTAAACAATAAGAAAAAGCGATTATTCTGGGCAGCAAAAAATTCTAACACGAATCAAGCCTGGCAAAAATATTACACCGCTGAAAATGATTACAAATCCTCAGCCGCCCACGCTAAACAAAGTTTCTTCTCTGTCACATTACTCTCTATGCTACGCACTGATCCAAAGCGCTTCTGGAACACGATTAATCCCAGTGCATCTAACTCTGTTTCCCTGTGTGATAGCTCTGAACTCCCCATACCGGACCGTGAAGTAACAGATATATTAAACAGCGCATTTAGCGCTGTTTTTACACGTGAACCCTTGAACGACCTTCCTACTGTCCCTTCTTCTGATTACCCCCCCCCCCCCCATGCCGAGTAATATGTTTGAACCACAAGGCATAGTGAAAGTAATTGACTCGCTGAAAAATTCATCATCTGTTGGTATTGATGGTATCAATGCTAAAGTACTAAAAAACACCAAACGCATGAGCAGCTTGTTTCTCTCACTCATTTTTCAACAGTCTCTGAACACAGGATCGGTTCCCTATGACTGGCGCATCGGCAAGGTCATACCAGTATTTAAAAAGGGAAATCGTTTGAGCCCCAATAATTACCGACCGATTTCAATTACCAGTGTCTGCTCTAAAATAATGGAACATGTATTGTATTCGCACATTGCCAAGTTCTTGCATTCCGTTAATTTCTTCAATCTTAATCAGCATGGTTTCCGTAAAGATCATTCCTGTGACACTCAGCTTTCCATGTTTCTTCATGACGTAAATTCATGCCTAGACCGCAACATTCCAAATGATGCAATCTCTATTGATTTTGAAAAAGCATTTGATAAAGTCCCACACAATCGCCTACTGCTAAAATTGTCTCGCCTTAATCTGGACCCATTTGTGTTGAACTGGATAAGCGCATTTCTAAATGACCTCCAGCAATTTGTCCATGTCAATTCGCATACAACATCACTCACGCATGTGCTCTCCGGTGTTCCACAAGGAACCGTTCTGGGGCCACTTCTTTTTCTCATATATATAAATGATCTTCCCCACATATCTAACATCGAACGTCCGTGTTTTCGCAGACGACTGCGTCATTTATCACTTTATAGGTAGCACCTGTGACATATCCGCGCTACAAGAAGACTTATTTTGCGTACAGGTTTGGTGCAATAACTGGCTGATGTCGTTAAACGTCCAAAAGACTGTGCACGTTTCTTTCCACCACCGCCACAATTTTATGCAGCCTAAGTATACTATTAACAATATTGCTATTGATTCTGCCGACTCGGTTAAATACTTAGGTGTCCATATATCCTTGTCACATTAACCACATAACGAACTCAGCTAACCGTGCCCTTGGGTACCTGCGCCGTAATCATGTCCTAACCCCACCCTCAATAAAATTACTTGCATACGAAACTTTCGTGCGGCCCAAATTAGAATATGCAAACGCTATCTTCGATCCTTACTAAACTTATTTGATCTGGAATCTGTCCAAAATCGCGCGGCTCGATTTGTTTTGTCTGATTACTCTCATTATTCAAGTGTTTCAGCGTTAAAAGCAGACCTTAACCTTCCTTCACTTCAATCTCGCCGCAAAATAGCTCGACTGTGTCTTTACCACAAATTCTTCCACTCGCAACAACTCAGAAATCAGTACATCCGGCTAGCCCACCGTATTCCCCGTACTAGCCACGCCAACGCAGTCTATCCGGAACGTGCCCATACTAATACATTCCAACAATCATTTTTCATACGCACATCCAGAGACTGGAATTACCTACCTGCAGAAGTTGCTACCATCATGGACCAATCTCGCTTTCAAACACGCCATTGTAGTGCCCCCGTAATTAATGTACCCATTCTGTTGCTGTCACTACGATATTGTAACCCTCCTTTCTAGTATTGTGCCGCACCCCTTATATAGAAGTGCCGCCATAACTTCTGTACATAGTCTGTGGCCGTTACCATGTTCTTACCCTTCTTTCAAGTGCCGTGTCATGCCCACCCTTCATGTTGTGTCCCTATGGGACCATTGAGGAATCAATAAATGAATAAAAAAAGACTCCCTTCATGGTTCCCTTCCATGGATGGAAGTTGGAATAGACCATCTTCCATGGATGGAACATGGTCTATTATTTTCATTACTCAAGTGTTGCAAGATTTCACAAACGGAGAGCTTTTGCGAAAAAGTGACTTCCGAAAATGTCTGAGTATGTTTTCTAACGAGCTGCTAAGCATTGCACCCAATTGGTCAGGAACGGACTCAGTATCTTCTTAAGAAAGAATGAAACATCGTTGACATGAAAGAGCCACTCACCAGGCCCCATACCAAATTTTAGTTAGAGCGTGAAATTTGTTGGGTGTCCGATGAGGAATCTTTCGCCAGACAAATTTTCTTCAATCGGTTCATTACGAGCTGAGGAAACAGTTTTTTTTTTTTCGAAGCGGCGCCAAACGAGGATGTGAGCAGGCGAACTTGAAGCCCTTTCTATTGCCCCACAAGCCTCCACAAGCCAAATCTCTTCCCTACCCTCTCCGGCATCCGACCAAGAGGTCACGTGGGCATGACGTGCCCGAACAAGCCCGACCCCGTGCACGCGAATGGCGTTTCTGTTCTTTTTTTTTGTGAGCAGCGTTGTTTTGAGGCCTGCTGCCTGTTTCTGCGGGATGGTTTGAAAATGCTGACATAGACGCGGTGGAATAGACGATCACAATGAGTACGCGAACGCGTAGGAGCGTTCGACGGCGGTCGTCTGCTCGAAGCGCTCACCGCAGGGACACGGACGCATGCGAAACACCGGCACAGTAGCGCCGCATCTCGTTGCAATTCACGGGAAAAAAGAGAACGCTGACATGCCCTTATTGCGTCCTATTATTTATCTACAGATCTCTTAATCTCTTCATACAACAAATACATGAACTACGCATGTTTCGTTAAATGAGTTTTGTCATGTCACGTGCCACTGTTGGCAACGTCAGAGCATAGCTAGTTGTCTACGCAGAAGACGTACGTCACTGTATTGCCGTGTACGTAGGGCCCTTCATACGCACACGTCATGTCCTCAATCTCTGGGCGCGCGCGCGCTAAAGGAAGGGCGGGGAGGGGGGCAGCGTTCATCTTAAAATTTGATCCATTTTCGTGGCACGTAGCGTTGCAAATTTTGGCAGAACTGATTGTAAACGCCTCATCTACGCATTGCACTTGTCAGCTCAGAATTCTCAGACCTGGCGAGTGGCCCTTTAAACCGAACAGCAGTCAGGAAGAACAAAATGGTATCGCCTGCTGACCATACGACCACAGTACACTGTAGCACGACGGCAGCATACTTCCGTCACAAAATAGGGAGGATGAGTGAGGTAACAGCTTTGTGCTACGCTGTGAAAGCAAGTGCAACAAATTTACAAGTTTTTTTCAACGCGCGATCATAGGAAAAAAATTGGCAGATCCCAAGTACAGTGGGAATCGATGATATGCGAAACACGAATGAGAAATGTTCGAATTTCACTATAAAATCAGCCCAACGTTCTGGTGGGGAGGTAATTGATGCCGTACATGACTTCACTGTCATGATAATCAAGCTTGGATGTGTCGTTTACCGTCGACATCTATTCACGTCACGTGATACGGAATTTATTATATGGGGAGCAAGCAGAACGGCCCCGAGCACGCTATGAGCGGTGGTATGTTGTCATGTTTCTACATGACACGCGTGTCAGGATTTTCATGTTTGCACCAGTAATATATCTTCATCCCTTAACGTTACGTAACACCCAATTCGGCAAATGAAGAGCTAGCAAAACGGCCGCTAGCTCATGATGAAGGGCCATATATAGTCCAATGTGGGGACTAGCTTTCTGGATTTTTAGCCGACTGGTTGTGTCCCCGCGATCTCCGACGACAGCGCCGCTCTTGCCGACGGGGCTCGCCCTACGCCATCTCCTGACGCCGACAAGACCTCTCGCCGTGTTGTGCCCCGTCCTCGGACTCCTGCGACCATATCCATCTTTCCTATCTCCTATTTACTTCCATCGTTTTCAGTCGTTCTCTGTCCCTGCGCCTCGCTCTTTCCTTACTCTCCCTATCTATCCACCTTTTTATCCTACCCTTTTAATCTCTCCTTACCCCCATTCCTCGTGAGCTACTGTTGAAGTGTCGCACTTTGATGCAGACAGTTACGGTCTCACTATTCTGTTCTTCTCTCTTTACGAATCACATGAGAATCACATACTCCAATGTAGCGTTGACGCGCGCACATGCTGGACATAGCGACGCTACGTTAGCAAAACACGAGCCCTCTACAGTGTGACGCCAGGCGTGACCAGCGACTGTCGGCGTGGCCCGACGGCTACTGGCATGAAATGCGACATGCTGCGTTTCGAGCCGATGCGTTACCCAGACAACACTGCGTCTCCCTGTTTTCTTGACACAGACAAGCCAACGCGCTGAAACGCGCATGCGTCAAACCAACGCAGCGCGCCGAGCGCCTGCTAGTATATAGCAGGACTGGCGCCTGGCGTGGCAACGCCGGCGTGACGCGACCGAATGAACGCCGGCGAGCACGCGCACCGCGTCACGTCGAAATGTATTGGTGACTTGACTGTGGCATGTAGTCATGTTTTCACATGACACGCATCTCACGATTATCATGTTTGCACCAGTCACGTACCTTCGTCATCCAGTGGCGTCCCGTCATACAAACTTTGGCATACGTGAAGCTAGCGAAACAGCCACAAAAGCATAAAGAGTGTGGAATTTAGTCATGTTGTTACATAATATCCATGTCGTGATTATCATTTTTTGACGTGTCATTTACCTATGTCGTCCATTCGGCCCGCCTAATGCCGAGTTTGGTGCATGTGAAGCTAGCGAAACGCCGCGAGCGCATCATAATTGTACTACTTAGTGATGTCACATAACACGCATCTCATGTCTATCATGTTTGTACCAGTATCATACCTTCGTCATCCTTCACGTCCCGTAACACAAAATTTGGTATAAGCGAAGCTAGCGAAACCGCCACCAGCGCATCATGAGCGTGGCTTGTAGTCATGTTGTTACATGATACGCAGCTGATGATTATAATGTTTGCACCAGTCACATAACTTTCGTCATCCATTCACGTATTGTAATATATTTCGTATGTGACGCAAGTGAAACGGCGGCGAGCGTATCATGAGCGTTGCATGTAGTCATGTTGTTACATGACACGCATGTCATTAATTACATGTTAGGGTCTGTGGCTTGTGTTTGCTTAGCAATCATGTCATACCATACCAGTTTTGCAACATGCGATGTGAACAAAACCAACGCAAGAGGTGCAGGACCATGAAATGTAACCCTGGACGCTCATGAACTACATGTCATGATTTTCATGTCATGACTAGTCAAATATGACATGACTGTATGAAGAACATAAGTTTGGTATTGATACCATTTGCGAAACAGCCAGGAGGGCTAAAAGTCATAGGTGGCTAGATAGATAGATACTTTAAAGTCGCCGAAGTTCGCTAAGAAATGCTTCGCACTTAAAAAAAAGAACAGTAGACAGAAAGAGTGCTGACTTCCAACAAACATTATTTCACAGAGTGGTAAGAACATATATGCCTAAAAAAGGATGATACAGAACATGAGGATAAAATACAAGCCTATTCAGTGCGTCAGTATCAAGGCTCGTGTGACTGGTCATCTATTGCCTCAAAGCCCAGCCAGGTACTCACGTTCTGCCTGTGGTAAAGCAACCGTTGAGGTGCTTACGCATTTATTACCAAGGAAGTGTATTTTTTCTGCTTGAATAATTTCTCGGGCAAGCCGATTTTTATGCCTTGCCAATATAGAACATTGATGAAACAGGGGGATCAACCCACAATCTCGGCGATGAAAGCCAAGGTGCCCTTGTACTAAATTGTGCACACTGTTTCGGTGTTCTCGGAGGTGGTCATTTATGCACCTACCAGTTTGGCTGACATAGACGCTCCCACACGTGAGTGGAATCAAGTAGACGACTCCCACTGCGCTTGGGACGTAACGACACCTGTGCGCAACAGAGCACGGGACAGAGTTTGCGCGAGGTGTAGTAACCCATTTGCAAAGTCCCTGCAATTTTTCGGGTGTACAAAAACCGCAAGAGCGTTGGTGGCTCGAGTATCATTTTTGGTGGGTGAGAAGCCGTGCACGTAAGGTACTATGACAAGCCGGCTCTTTCTGACACTGTTGCGCTTATACGGTTTGTCGCCTCGCTTCACGACAGTGACCAGCTTTTCCGCTACCGGAACGGTAACATGTGCGGGGTAAACAGCTTTGGTCAGACGCTCTACTTCTGGAGCAAAGCTGCGGTGTACCATGTGGGGGCAGGACTTCTTTAAGTCGTTGGCAAGGCAGAGGTTAGCAATGCCCCACTTAACCAATTTTGAGTAAGCTGAGCTGAAAGGCAAAAGTGGCTTGCTGCTTCTTGGTTCATACATCATGCAAACATGCGATCATCGTAGCAAAAGCTTCAAATCTAGAAATTTGAGGTTATTATCAGTGGGCGATACATACGTTAAAACAAGTGGTTTCAGGCAATTTCCACAAAAAGTCAAAACGTCAGAAGAACTGGCCTGTAAATTTTGACTATCGCATTTCATCGACACTAAAAGATCGTCAGCAAAACGGCAAACTTTAAAAACTACAGAGTATTAAAGCTTGTTTACAGGACAAGATTACGATGTGCTAGAATTATGTCACTGAGGATGGGTGCCAAACGCGAACCCATACACACTCCCCTTTTTTAGGCAGTTTTCGTCATCCCATGATGCAAAAGTAGCCTTCAAATAAAAACTGAGTAATTCTAACAGGCTGCTGTTATGAATTCGAGTGCGCGTTTGGAACAGTGATAATCCGAAACGGTTTATGAATTCCTCTAGAAATTTAAGTAGTTGATGCGGGAAAGAGTAACATAAGTCCTTAATATCCTCAGACATCACTTAGAGTCGTGTGTTAGTTCGCCCAAGAATGTCAATGACAGAGTCAGAGTTTTTGACCACAAAAGGTCCGTCTATTGCTGCATTTTTTAGCTTTTCCAGCAAGAAAAGTGCTACCGACTTTTGCCGGGTCCCCCCTTTCTGTTACAATGACCCGCAATAGGTAGTCAATTTTGTGAGTTTTCGCAGAAAAGAATAGGTGAAGGCTAAGCTTTTTGTAACTATCTATCGCCTTTGAAAGCTTCGGAAATCCGACCTTTTTTGGTCAAAAACTCTGACGCTGTCATTGACAATCTTCGGGCGAAGTGACACAGGACTTCAGGCGATGTCTTTGGATATATTAAGGACTTATTTTACTCTTTGCCACATGACCAACTTCCTAAAGGTGTAGAGGAATCCACAGAGCATTTCTGATTATCGCGGTTTGAACGCGTACTGGAATTCATAACAGCAGCCCGTTAGAATTACTTAGTTTTTATTTGAAGGCCACCTTTGTACCATGAGACCACGAAAACTGCCTTCAAAAAGTGGAGTATGTATTGGTTCATGCTTGGCACCCATTCTGGGTAACATATTTTTAGCACATCTTAACCACGTCTTCTCAAGCAAGCTTGAATAATCTGTAGTTTTCAAAGTTTGCCGTTTTGTTGACGATCATTAAGTGTCGATGAAATGCGATAGTCAAAATTTCCAGGTCATTTCCTATGACGATTTGACTCTCTTCAGAGAGTGCCTGAAACCACTTGTTTTAACGTATGTATTGCCAACTGATAATAACCTCAAATTTGTAGATTTGAAGATTTCGCTAGGATACTCGCATGTTTGCTGGATGTATGAACCAAGAAGCGGCAAGCCACTTTTGCCTTTCAGCTCAGCTCACTCAAAATTGGATAAGTGGAGCATTTCTAATCTCTGCCTTGCCAACGACCTAATAAAGTCCTGCCCCCACATGGTACACCATAGCTTTGCTCTAGAAGTAGAGCGTCTGACCAAAACTGTTTATCCCGCACATGTTCCCGTTCCAGTAGCAGAAAAGCTGGTCACTGTCGTGAAGCGAGGCGACAAACCGTATAAGCGCAATAGTGTCAGAAAGAGCCGGCTTGTCATAGTACCTTACGCGCACGGCCTCTCACACAGGCTAAAAATGATACTCGAGCCGCCAATGCTCTTGTGCCTTTTTCTATACCCGAAAAAATGCAGGGACATTGCAAATGGGTTACTACACCTCGCGCAAATTCTGCCCCGTGCTCTGTTGCGCTCAAGTGTCGTTACGTCCCAAGTGCAGTTGGAGTCGTCTACTTGATTCCACTCACGTGTGGGAGCGTCTAGTTAGCCAAACTGGCAGGTGCATAAATGAACACCTCCGAGAACACCAAAACAGTGTGCACAATGGGGTACAAGGGCACCTTGGCATTCATTGCCGAGATTGTGGGTCCACACCCACTCCTCTTTGGTCAGTGTTCTATATTGGGAAGGCATAGCAATCAGCTTACCCAAGAAATTATTAAGTGGGCACAGCAGCACTGCCTATGCAATGTCGCAAAATCGCTTTCTGTTCCTCGAACAGTAACGCTCATTGGCGCATCATACCAATTGCATACGTGGAACCAGTGCTCCAACTGGCCGTCTGCGGACTTGATCGGCGCTACATGGGACCACGCTATCGACTGCGCTATCGGGCACTGTGATCAACGGGATGCAACACGGATGATGGATGACCCTATAAATCAGCCAGCTTCAACCTTCGGCCTCAGTGGGCGCAGCGGCACAGTTATGCAATGACAGCTAATTGCCTTCTATTTCTCGAACAGGTAATGCTGATTGCCGCATCATATCAACTGCATGCGTGGAACCACTGCTCCATCTGGCCGTCTGCGGACACGATCGGCGCTGAATGGGACCACGCTATCGACTGCACTCTCGGGCACAGTGATCAACGGCAAGTAACACGGATGATAGCTGACCCTATAAATCAGCCAGCTTCAACCTACGTCCTCAGTGGGCACAGCGGCACAGCTTAAGCAATTTCACCTAATCGCCTACTGTTCCTCGAACAGGTTAGTAATTATTGTTATTATGTCTACAAGAATGATGATCGCTTTGTTGTGTTGCCGAACCCCAAAGTGATTTTTTCTGAATTCGCATCATTGTGTCTATTACTTTTTGGTAATGTATAAATTATCACCGGGCCAGAAACGAAAACAATGTTGAAAGAATTGTGTGATGGGCAAAAGGCGATACAAGATGATCTAGAAAGCTTGAGCAAGTGGATGAAGGCAGTAAAAAGCCGCCTTCAAGCGATTAAAGAACAAGCCAGTACGATAGCTCAATTGTCAAAAAGAGTTGAGGAATCAGAGACAACCCTTCGTGAGCAGCAGAAAAGAATAGAGAGCTTCGAGGAAAGAAGTGAGAGGAATAACCTAATATTATTCGGAGTACCAGAAACTGACAAGGAATCTGCTGCTGACCTTGAAGCGGAGGTTCTCGTAATTGTATTTCTAAAAAGACTTGGTGTCAACTTGAGCACCGTGGAATGAATATACAGGATGAGAAGAAAAACTTTAGGGCTAGAGCTGTCATTCTCAGGTTGTATGACTACAGAGAAAAGACTGAAGTTCACAAGCAGTGCAGAAAGCTAAAAGGCAGCGGCATCTCTATATCGGATAACTTTTCGAGGTAACATTGGCAAGGCGTAAAATGCTCTGGGATTCTGCGAAACAGAAAGGGACAGTTGGCGTCAGATACGCTTGAATTATGACAAGCTGCACGTGGACTCGGATGTGTACACAAGGGATCAGTCAAAGAACAGCCGCCTGAAGGCTAAGCGTCCGAAAGGACATGCTGCTTCTGTTAAGGATGACTAACGAGAAGAAGAATGTGAACAGAGCACATAACGTTTGATCAATTTGAATCCAAGGAGTCTGGCTAACAAGGTAGGAGACCTGCAATACATCCTGGCTAACTTAGATCCTCACGTCATCGCAATTACCGAAACGTGGCCGTGGCCTGAAATAAAAGAGCAAGAGCTTGAACCACCAAACCATAAAATCATTCGCGGAGACCGCGATGCGCGGGGGAGGGGGGCGTAGTTGCTGTATTAATCAAGGCTGATGTATACTGTGTACAAATGGCTGGTATTTCAACACAGGAAAGTGTTTGGAGCCAAATGAAAATAATAAATTTGAATCGATTTATTGATTTGTGGGATTTAACGCCTCCAAACCAGCATACGAATATGAGAGACGCCTTAGTGGAGGGCTCCGTCAATTTCGACCACCTGGGGTTCTTTAACGTGCACCCAAATCTGAGCACACGGGCCTACAACATTTCCGCCTCCATCGGAAATGCAGCCGCTGCAGCCGGGATTTGCTCCCGCGACCTGCGGGTCAGCAGCCGAGTAACTTAGCCACTAGACCACCACGGGGGGGGGGGGGGGCATAACCTACAGGTTGTTTGCAGATGATTGCCTGATATACCGTGAAATAAATAACCAGAATGATCAGGCGTCACTTAAGCAAGCTCTTAGAGCTGTAGAAAAATGGGCCACTAAATGGCAAATAAAAATCAATTAATTCAAATCAGATATGTACTCAGAGTTACAAAGGGGAAAAAACGTGTAATTAAATGTCAATATGCGATGAATTCCACAGCTGTAAACAAAGCCGACTCGATAAAATACCTAGGCCTAATCATTTAAAATGACTTAAGTTGGAAACCACACGTGAACAGCATTTGTGCAGCTGCAAAAAAAAGTTGTGGTTTTTTCATCGCAAACTAAAGCTAGCAACACCATTCGTTAAGCTACTGGCATACTTTACCTGCGTAAGGCCAACGTTAAAATACGCCAGTGCAGTGTGGGATCCCTTCCAGTCGGGGATAATAAATTGAATTGAAAAAAATATAGAGAAAAACCGCAAGGCTAAGTTCATCGTGCTATTTATGAAATGACTCCGTTTCTGAAATGCTTCGTTTGCTTGAATGGCCCACGCTGGCTCAACGCCGCAAAGTCGATCGTTTTAAATTTAATTTTTGTTATGAAAAGAACACATCAATATTGAAACTAAACCTTATATCGTTCCCAGGTCCTCCAGCAATGTCAGATCATGATATCTATTTTTGCATTCACTTCCAAAATGCAATATTGATGCGTATGCGTATTCATTTTTTTTGCACGAACGATAAAAGAGTGGAATCAGTTGTCAGTACCGGTACTGAATTCGAAGAGCATAGAAAGCTTGAAAAGTGCATTAAAATTGTGTTGTGAACACTGAGTATTGCTAAAGCATTGTATATATATTGCCATGTTGTTCGAAAATAAATCGTGTAGTTACTTCATATTGGATACTATTTCACCATCGCTAAATATGTATGTACGTTTTTATTAATAACGTTCTTCCTATGAGTATTTTTATACCTTCCGTCTTCATTACAATACGTTGTACTTGTTCTTGGTTTATTTTAACTGTTACTGTGCCCACCTTGTTACGGCCATAACGGCCAACAGTAATGGGAAAATATAAAAAATGAAATTCAAGCTGAAAACAAAAACACTTGCTAGGTGATAAATGCGTAAGCACCTCATCGGTTGCTTTAAAACAGGCAGAACGTGATTACCTGGCTAGACTTTGAGGCAACAGATGACCAGAAACACGTGTCTTGATAATGACGCATTGAATGGGCTTGTACTTTCTCTTTATGTTCTGAACTCATTTATTTTAGGCAGATATATTCTTACCACAATGTTAAACAAAGTTAGTTGGAAGTCAGCGCTGTTTCTGTCTACCCTGTTCTATTTGTTCCTATGTTCACGCTTTGAAAAAAAATTCAAATATGACCACTTACCAACAAGCCCAAGCTTCTCCTTTTGTGGGGTACAAGATTACTTTGCCGATGTGTAGCATTCTCACCTCCCATCAGGACAGGTCAGTCTACTTTTGCTTTCACGCGCGCTCTTTTGTTCAGGAGACAACTCAGCAGGACGCACCAAAAGGGGATCAAGTGGCTGTGCCCTGGCGAAATAATGACTGGTAATTGATATATACTGTTTGTCGTCACTGATGAGATGGCGCAAAGGGCAAACAGGCGCGCAAGACTCACCGTAAAGTTACTGTATTGCCCCTTTTCGTGATTGCACAGAAACCGCGTGAGCGTCCTTTTAGTGTTCCCTCGGCACTTCCGGTTAAACAAGTTCCACCCGACCAGCTTCTGTCTCAAGCGAGCATTCCCATGCAAACACGCAACATGCGCCACATTACTGATGTTTTCTTCATAGTATGCGTTATCGTTTGCACCTCAGCACTGCATGATGACCATAAGAAGTGTATTTGAACGTTTAATGCTGCATTTTCTAAAGAAAGAGCTCAAGCCCTAGCCTCTGCTCAGGGGTGTCAGTGAGCCGAACTCGCAGGGCCTGAGACAGCCACGCTGAGGGTAAGAACCGCCTTTATTGCACGACTCAAAAAATAATCACAAACTGCTTTCTGAACCTGCTCAGCATGGCAATAACGCACACAGAAAGACCACAAGCCCGGAGCAATCAGTTACCGCAGATTGGCGGTCAAGGAAGCATACGCAGCGAAACAATGGCAAAATAACAGGCACGAAACATTACAGCAGGAAATAAAACACACGTGCCACTCACCGTAGAATACGCGCCAACGACTCGCCTTGCCCCGCCGCGGTGGTCTAGTGGCTAAGGTACTCGGCTGCGGAACCGCAGGTCGCGGGTTCGATTCCCGGCAGCGGCGGCTGCCTTTCTGATGGAGGCGGAAATGTTGTAGGCCCGTGTGCTCAGATTTGGGCGCACGTTAAAGAACCCCAGGTGGTCAAAATTTCCGGAGCCCTCCACTACGGCGTCTCTCATAATCATATGGTGGTTTTGGGACGTTACACTCCACTAATCAATCAATCAATCAACGACTCGCCTTATAGCCGTCACCCCCAAACCGGCGAGGCTTCTCTGTAGCACGCACGGAAGAAACACCCTTGCACTTCGCGCGATGGATGCCGTATCCCATCGCTCACTTGCCACTGATTAAAAAAAACAAAAAAAACAGGGCTTGTCTCGCTTCCTTTTTATCTGCCAGTTACTTTTCTGCCCCCTTTGGATTTTTAAGATGCCGACGATTGCCCGCGCATGTGCAAGGCGCATGTGCTCTGCTCACCCTGCTTCTACCGTGGGTGCTGCGGATCAGGACCCATCGGCCTGACAATCCCCTCCCTCCCCACACACAAAAGGACAGACACTCCACTGAGTGTCATAGTGCACAGACTACTATAGGCAATAATGAACACTATAAAAAATACAACACAGTAAACTAAGAAGCAGTCCCTGATACGTGTACACAGGTCGTCGGGCACCACAACACTGCATTATTATACGCATGTCCATGTCGAGGAAGTTTGTCAGGCACCACAACACATCACCACTCGTCGCATGTCTTTGTCATGAGTTGCACTGAACGAAACCGCGCACACATCAGCCGACCATTTGTGGCCTGTCTTTGTCATGCCGGTTGCACAGAATGGAACGCGCACGTAGCGTGTGTAGATATTCAGCAGCCTGTGCCGGCCAGTGAAACCACCAACATTGTTTAAAGGTTTCTGTTGACGCACTCAGTAATGCTGGCCTGAGGGTGGTAAGGCGTCGTTTTTTTGTGTTGCACACTAAAAACTTTGCAAGTGTTCGTAAATATCTACCTGTAAAATATGTGGCATTGTAAGTTATTTGAAAAACGAAGCGATTGAACGTCTGCAGCTAAAAACTCTTAGTTATTTTTGAATCAAACCGGCGTAATGGGTAGAGGTGTACCCCTTTCGAAGAATGGTCAGTAACTACCAACAAGTACCGACACCCCTTAGCTGATTTCGAATATGGGGCTATTGCGTCACAGGCAACGATTTCACATGGTTACCTCTTTCCACAGATTTCATGAGGCCCATTGGTTTGCCTCCCCTCAGTTTGGCGGTCTGGTAGGTAGGGAAAGTGCGAACGTATGTTATGACGTCCTTTCTCATGTGCGGCCATGTGGCGACGCGACACAACTTTTCAAAAGTTCTCTTGCCGTCACTGTGACCGGGGAGGTGTGTACCGTGAAAGTACGCCAAGAAAGTTTTGCGTAGAGTCCGAGGAATGAAAACGGGGGATGGAGATTTCTCATTCTGCGTCTCAAGGGAGGGTATGTAACGCAAGAGAAGGTTGTGATCGGCTTGCAAGTACCTGCCATGGGCGTTCGCGGACCGTGTATTCCCGGTGGTGCTGCCAGCGCCCAGGCCACTGCATATCTGCTTGCACTGGTTGTCACTTCTCTGAGCCCCAAGGCGCTGCCGTAGTTAGACCAGTGTCCTCCAGGAATTTTCAGACACTGTAACGATGAGGGCCTCGGCGGCTGCTTTACCATCCCCGGACAGTGGCGCTCGGCAAAGCACGTCAGCCACTTTGTTGGTGGTGCCTTCCTTGTAGTGAAATCTGTAATTACACTTCTGAACAAAAAGAGCCCACCAGCTCAAACGACCGGATGGATTTTGGAGGTTTGATAGCCAAGACAGCGTCTGGTGATTGGCTAGAATCGTATTTGCAGCTCAGTCCAGATACGTGTAGAATGCCTGCGGTATGACCCAAAGAGTGTTTCGAAAAGGCTCTGAAAGGCCACTTTTCTAGCTTTCGCTTTGACTATGGTGCGACTTCCATGTAGGCCTGGCTAGCATTTTTTATCGGAGCCTGAAATTTGTCACCAGCGAAGCTTGCCGTGCACTTTGAACTGCTCTTCCGCGGGCAGCGTCGGCCGACGTTCTACGACACCATGCTGCTAGCGTCAGCGCGCCTTTACACGCTAACACTTTGCAGGTGCCGAGCAAAGACCAAATGGCTTGAGCTTGAACTAGAAGGGGCTGACTGGTGTTATAAAGGCGGTTGTCTCTCAATCTCTCTCATCGGCCTCGATTTGCCATTTGCACTCTTGAAGTCTATCACAGAAAAACAAAATCAATCGGTTGAACAATGACTACAAGTATCATTTCAGGTAATTTGTTATTTCAAAAACTGAATAAGATAATCTGGCACATGCATCATTTTTTTTCCATTTGTGTCATCTCCTCGCCTTCTGGACTGTGTATATACAATCTAAGAAAAAGCCAGCTCAATGGGCGAACAACGTCAACTTTAGTCCTCAAACCGTGTCGTTAGTCCACCAAAACACCAAGCGTGATGAAGAAAGTGTCGTGTGAAAATTTGGAGGACTAACAAGAGGACGAACGACTCACATACTTTCTCGGCTTGGGGCAAAATGGAACAAAAAGACGCTTTTTCTACAGCCCTTGTTGTGTGGACGGCTCAGCAGCCTTTCAAGGGTCTGGCTCTCAGTCAAGTGCACCTTATTTTTCTTAACTCACCCTTCTATTTTGACGGCGTGATCGCAGGGCGAGGTGGAGGACTGAGAAGTGAAAATGTGGCAAATGTACTTTCAGGAGTTCAGTGAACTGATGACAAGGCTCCTCAGCCCTCTTACAGTTACGACGAAAAAAATAACGCGAGAAAAGAATAATTTGTCGGAGAAGAATACTGTGCCGACCGTTTAATTGATATAAAACGTAGTTAAATTAGCTTCAAAATATCTACTAGCAGTGACAATTATGCAAGCCTGACTGGCATTCATTTTAGCGCGTAGATTGTGTATCGGAGTGGCGATGGCGTGGTGGTTAGAGCGTCCGCCTCACATGCAAGATGTCTGTGGCTTGAATCGCGGTGCCACACAGTTCCAAACAGGATAAAAAAATCCGCGTGGTGATGGAACTTAAATTATAGGCCAGGGGTGTGGCCTCACCAGTGACCACCGCTGGTTACGTACTCCATCACCAGAGAAGGATTGGCCATCCTGGTGCAGTGTCTGGCAACTACCTTCCACATGCATATTTCAATCAACTCACGGCCCGCAGTCCCCAGCAGCTGCGAAGCAACTCACTATGGCGGCCGTCATATCTGGAACGCAGCAGAGGGTGCTAAGAATCTCTGGATCCGGACAGGCCGCCGTTGGAACCTGAACTTGGCAATGTTTAACGCTACAACCTTAGCTAGTGAGGCAAGCCTTGATGTACTATTCGAGGAGCTAGTGGGTGCAAAGTGAGATATAACAGGGCTCACTAAGATTAGGAGAACAGATGAGGCCTATACGGTGCTACAGAATGAGCACGTCCTTTGCTATCGGGGATGGGCTGACAGAAGAGAACTGGGAATGTCGTTGCTTATTCACGGAAACAGAGCTGGCACCTGAGAGGAATACTATAGCACTAATGAACGGGTGTTAGGTATCGTAATTAAACGCAATAAGAGAGACAAGATGAAGGTGGTACAGGCTTACGCGCCTACATCCAGCCATGATGACGCTTCAGTTGAAAGCTTCTATAAAGACGGGGAATCGGCATTGAGTAAAGTAAAACCGCAGTATACTAAACTGATGGGAGACTTTAATGCAAAAGTAGGGAAGAAGCAGGCTGGAGACCAGGCAGTGGGAGATTATGTCATCGGTACTAGAAATGCCAGAGGAGAGCTACAAGTTGAATTCGCAGATCGCAATAATTAACGGATTTTGAATACCTTCTACCGAAAACGAGGAAACCGTAAGAGGGACATGGAGGAGCCCTAATGGCGAAAATAAAAAGAAATAGACAGCCATTATAATGAGTGCACACCCAGGCATCGTTCAGAATGTGAAATTGCTTGGCAAAATACGATGTAGTGACCATAAAAAAGTACGGTCTTGTATTCACCTAGACTTGAAAAAGGAACGAGAGAAACTGGTACGCAAGAGGCAAATCAACGAGCAAGCACTGAGAGGGAAAGTAGAGGAATTGAGAGTCTCACTTCATAACAGGTACTTTGCTCTTATGGAGGAAACTAGCCTTAGCGTTGACGCAATGAACAATAATCTGACGAGTATCATTACGGAGTGTGCAGTGGACGTTGGAGGTGCAGTACTTAGAGAGGACACTGGCAAGCTGTCCCAGGAAACGAAGACCCTCATTAAAAAGTGCCAAAGCATGAAAGTCTCAAGTACAACAGACAAAATAGAACTGGCAAAGCTTTCGATGTCGAATAATAAGCATAAAGTATTTGATGTGACAAAGTATCACATGGAGAGAATTGAGCACGCTCTGAAAAACAGAGGAAGCGTCAAAGCAGTGAAGAGGAAACGTGGGATAGGCCGAAATCGGATGTATGCACTAAGGAACAAAGAAGGCAAAATAATAACCAATATGGATAGGATAGTTAAAATACCAGAGGAGTTTTACTGAGACCTGTACAGCAGCCAGGACGACCTCAACCTTAATACTATAAGAACTAGCAGTAACCCAGATCACACCCCACCAGTAATAATAGAAGAATCAGAAAAGCTTTCGAGAGCATGCAAAGAGGTAGAGATGCTGGTGAGGGTCAGGTAACATCAGATCTGCTGAAAGATTGAGGACAGATTGTGTTAGAAAAATTAGCCACCCTGTTTACGAGGTGCTTCTTGACGGGAAGAGTACCAGAGTCTTGGAAGAATGCTAATATCATCTTCATACATAAGAAAGGAGATGACAAGGACTTGAATAATTACAGGCCGATCAGCTTGCTCTCTGTAGTGTACAAGCTATTTACAAAGGTAATTGCTAAGAGAGTTAAGAAAACATAATTCAATCAACCAAAGGAACAAACAGGATTTTGAACAGGCTACTCAACAATCGACCGCATTCATACTATCAATGAGGTAATATAGAAATGCGCGGATATATACCCAGCCACTATACATAGCCTTCATAGAATACGAGAAGGCGTTTGATTCATTTGAAATATCAGCAGTGATGCAGACACTGCAGAATCACGGCGTCGATAAAGCATATGTAAAGATCACGAAAAAAATCTACAGAGGCTCAACTGCTAAAATATTGCTTCATAAAGAAAGCAACGGAATACCATTCAGAAAGGATGTAAGGCAGGGGGATACAATCTCCCCAATGCTAATTATTACGTGATTACAGGAGGTTTTCAGAGGCCTAGAATGGGAACAGTTAGAGATAAGAGTGAATGGAGAGTACCATAGTAACCTGTGCTTCGCCGATGGCAGTGCATTTCTGAGTAACTCAGGGGACGGATTGCCACTCATAATTACGGAGTCAGACAAGGAGAGCAGAAAGGTGGGCCTTAAAATTAATCTGCAGGAAATGAAACCCATTACAAAGGCTTGTTCTTTTTCAGCTATTAACTGAGGTGCATACCCACTTCAGTCATAATTCCTCATTGTCATCAGCCACAGCATGAAGAATTGGCACAAATTTCATTACAAGTGTCTAGTGTATACCACACTTCTCATATGAATGACGAAAACTTATAGCGAATGCCGGTTTACTAGCCTATAGTTTTATTGTAATTGCCGTAGTGCGTATCAAGCAAGTGTGCTTGCAGCAGCTGCCATATGAGTGTCTATTATTTATTATAAATGCCGCAGTTGGTATCCAGTCAGTATGAGTGTCCATTATTTATTACAATTTAGTTACAATTTAGTAGTCAATTTAGTATTAAATCAGTACATACCGCAAGTAATTTAAATGGTCTGTTACAAGAGCATATAAATAATCTGCCCAACAAATGTGAATAATGCATCAGATGTATTGCAAACTGAGAAAAAAGCTGGCATAGAAATAATGTGCCCCTAAATTGAGTGGTACTTTTCTTTAAAACTTCCGTCGTTTATGGCAGTTTTTATAGCTGTATTTTTGGCCATAGTATCTGCTCTCCAAAATTTACCCAGTTTATTACAGTAGCACCTATTATCACGGACTCATTATCTGTGTCTTCGTCTCTCTATGCATCTCGTGAAACACCTTTTCTAACGCTTTTCAGAATACCAGTTTCCGCGCACCTTTAATGTCTTCACTTTTATTGGGTACAGGGACAGGTTGCGTTTTTAAACGAGAGCGATGATTCTTTAGCAAAGTAGTGCTTTTGGTGTCAGTCATTCCGGATTTCCCATTGACAGCATACATCACAGCTGCATGATTTCGCACGCTAAATTTCAAAAAAATGCTTATCAGACACTGTCTTGACAGCTTCTCCAAAATATAAGCACCTATTATTTCCCTGGAACAGTGAGTTATCGCAGTAGAGAATAATGGAAGTGGCCATAAAGAAACTTCGCTGCCGCGTTACCTCCCTCAACTTTTTTTTGCATAGAGCAAGTCAAGTGGTGTCTCCTCTGTGTCTTTTCTCTTAGGAGGAGGAACAATCTTTGTTTACTTTATATCCTGTTGCCGGTACACGTCATTGAGGGAAAGATTCATAGCACCACCTCAACAAAACTTGGGTTTGGAAATATTCATATCATTTGTTCTATCATTTCATGCCTCTATTCTGGGCTATGGTCACAAGGATGTTTTATTACGGCATGTATGAATTTATCAGCATAAAAATATTGTGGTAAATTCTTCATCCTTTTAAACATATAAATACGAGTATTCAGTAATTACGTTTGTTGTATTACCTATCCCTAGCTTGTACGAGAGTTATCGCGAAGGAATATTTAAAAAAACAAGCTCACCTAACAATTGGCCGATCCCCTGCATTGGGTAAGAGCCATCAGAAGATGAGAAGAAGAATAAGTAGAAAATGCTCTGAAAGCAGATTGACCCTTAGCGTCTCCTGGCCCAGAGGGAATCACAGTAGCCATGAATAAAATTCTTGTCAATTTATTTTCTAGTGGCGTCGCCAATGTTATAAACTACTTCTTAAAAACCCATGGGTGCCGCAGGATTGAAGTTTAGTGATGGTCATTCCTATGCTAATAATTCCAGGTGTAGGATTAACAGTCGATAATGTCAGACCCATCTCTCTAACATTTAAAATGGTCAAACTAGTAGAGATAATCTTACATAGCCGATTAAGTATCTGGATGGCAGACAATTTTGTATTAGAACCGAACCAAATCAACTTTCTTAGTTATTTCTCTGTTTAGTGTGCTCATGCTGATTTGGAGAGCCGAATACAGCTCGCTCGAAAAAGAAGGCAATACGCTGCTTTAGTAACGCTAGACATAGCCGAGGCGTATGACATTGTTGAGCACTTAATTTTGTTAAATACGCTAAAGAGATTGAATTTCTCACAATAATTTATTGAGTTGATGGCAGAAGTTTTAAAATCAAGAGAATTCTACTGCGTCAAGGATGGATGTTCCTCATCTACATTTAAACAAACCTGCGGAGTTCCCCAAGGAGCAGTGTTATCTCCAGTGTTATTTAATGCTTTAATGAGCACAATTCCAACAGACCAAGAAGTTGCTGTTTACATTTATGCTGATGACATCGCATTCTTTGCTGCTTACTGTGATATTTACTCACTAAATTCTAAAATACAAAGATACATTACGATGTTAGAAATTTGGTGGCAGTCGATTTCATTATCGTTAAATGTCAACAAAAGTGCACTCTTGGTGTTTCCGCTTGCAGACCCAATTTCGCTTTCAATTCTATATAAACAGGAACCGATCCACAAAGCAGACTCTATAAAATATTTGGGAATCATTTATAATGAGAAACATAACTGGAGTTAACACATAGAGTATATAACTACCAAGGCACAATGGGCCTCAGGCTTACTGCACAAGCTACGTAACCGGAAATATGGGTTACGGAGGCACACCTTGATAATGTTGTACAAGATATACACGCGCCTCATCACGGAATTCGGACGCATACAATTCTCAGGTGGCCCTGCTTATAAAAAAAAAAACCTCTGGTTGTCTTGAAGAGAGAAGCACTGCGAATGTGTCTGGGACTTCCTAGGTTTGTGGCTATCAACGTACTGTACCAGGAAGCGCGCCTGCCTACACTACTTTGTCGATTTCGGATTTCGACAGTACAAGCATTTTAAGAATTTTATAGCTTACCGGCAAGAAAATCTCAACATGCTTTTATCGCAAACCCAGACGCCTCCTTTCTTGCTCATATTGCACGGTTTCACACAACCCAGATAATGTTTGTGCAAAAAATCTACAAGGTATAAATGTGAACATTACAAATGTAATTGAGACTAATGACTTGAATTGTCATGCTATAATTGAACATGATGATACGCCAAGTTACAATCTCTCAAATTTTTAAATAATGTATTATTTGATTACTTGGAGCATGCGGAAACTAAAACTATAATAGCCACAGTTGCTCCAGTAAATAATAAATAGGCAGGTGTAGGCATTGCCTCTGATTCGCTTGACTGGTGCTTTTCAGTGAGACTGCGTGATTTTACAGCAGTTTTTAAAGTGGAGCTTATGGCGGTTATTTTAGCTCTTCAAAAACTTTCGCCAAATCAAAACAACGCAGTCATAAT
The DNA here is from genome assembly GCA_013436015.1 of Rhipicephalus annulatus. Lineage (NCBI taxonomy): Eukaryota > Metazoa > Arthropoda > Arachnida > Ixodida > Ixodidae > Rhipicephalus > Rhipicephalus annulatus. Next base: position 117,123 of record WOVY01012846.1, on the reverse strand, counting down.
GACGGATTCTCTTTCAGTTTGTGCAGCTCTGACAGCTTCTGAGAACTCTCGAGTTCTAAGGACATTCAGAACATTAGTGCCAACGCAGTTAAGACTCCTGAGGTAACTATGGGTTCCAGGACACTGTGAAAGAAGAATAAATGAACTGGCCGATTCCTTATCACGAGCTGCACTTGATGGCCAAATTTGATCTAATACTGCCAGATGTTGGATATATTACAGCAATATGATATCGAAAATCAGCAATCTGCACTAATATGAGGGAAAGAGTAACTATGGACAAAATATAACCACCTCAACTTTCCATGGCAACGCTACTGTAGCGAATACAGAAAGCTCAAAGTTTTATTAATGAATTCCGCTATCGTGTCCCCCGCCCTAAACTTGTATCTACACAGAGCTGCTCAGACAATATCACCCCTCAGCGCAATTTTGCGGAGAAAGGGAATCAATAGAACATTACTTTCTGTATTGTCGCCGCTACGCTGTACTTAGAAAAAGGCTTCTAGTTAATCTATTTCTGAAAATAGGCGTTAGATTGACCGCTGACACTGCACTAAGCTTTGGTGCCTCACTTTTAGGACATTGCCACAGGGATGCTTTCAATGCCGTTTGCGAATACATTCAGGCATCCATACGCATTCTACCTTTGTGATCTTCAATGAAATATTTATAATATTTATTACCCCACCCCCCAAGAGAAATATTCTAAATGGGGAGGTTAAGTGAACGCAGCTGAGTGGTAATCACAGCTCCTGAAATCTCAAAACTTTCTAAGCTTGTCTTTTCCATTTTTTTCTTTTTTTGTTTGCTTTCTTTTTATGTGGTTTTGCCTACATGAGTAATATCACAATACAAATTCATCACACATAGTTATAATGCTCACAGAAAAAATGCACTACGCTGTCTCGGCCTATTCCCCTGAATGGGTGTGAGCCATTAGCCCAGGGAAATGAACAAACAAAGAAACAAACAAACAAAGCTCCCATAGATCGTTCTTCTAGCTTTCAACTGAGAAGAAGCGACAACGGGCGAGTACGAGGCATTAACGAGAGATCTTGGCCAAGGATTGAGTAGTGCTTTATTTTAGAGGGCTTTCCTAATGCTTCAATGTGCAATAATTGGTTGAGAAGCATTTTATGTGCAGTTTGAACCAGACACAATGCCCTATTCGTTGCCGGGACGAGGAAGTTTCCTCTGCTCTGCGTTCATTCCTCCGCAGGAGCTGCTAGTGGATGTTTTCTTGCGCAACGGCATATCGTCTGTTCCTGTGGCGCTAGTTCCTACCAATGAGGAAATCATTCGGATGAATAACCCGAAGGCGATACAAACGCATTTGCGATCTGCGACGGGCCACATCCAGACTATCAACGAGGTCCACCAGTTCAGCAAAGGGAGCATACTCTGTTTTTCCCCTGATCAGTCTTGCGTACAAGATCTTCTAAAGTGCAAGATGTTCGCATCTAGTCGAGTTAGCGCGTTTATTTTAGCTCATTTAGCATGTTCCAGAGGTCTAATTAGTGGCGTTGACGTCAACATGACACCAACTGAAATTCTGGTACTCTTTTCACCAGCAGGTCTTATTTCAGTTTATCGGTTCGCACGTGTTGCTGACAAGCAGAAAATACCAACCGAGTCCGTCATAGTGACATTTGCAGGAGCAATCCATCCATCAGAAATAAAGCATGGCCTATCATTTACTAAGTCGAACCTCTTTCGCCTCGCCCTCTCCAATGCGTCAAGTGCTGGCGTTATAGACTCACTGTAAAATATTGCAGGTCTGCTGCCAGGTGCAGAGTATGTGGACAAGAACACGATTCTAAAGAGTGTCAAGGTAACAATGAAGGGGGGGGGGAACAACAAGAGGGAAGGCAGGGAGGTTAACCAGGCACATGCCCGGTTTGCTACCCTACGCTGGGGGAATAGGAAGGGGGCATAAAGATGAGAGAGAGAGGAGAAAGAGAAGAGAAAGAGAGAGAGAAAAAGAAAAAAAAGAGGATTGTCAGTCATTCGGCTCGCGCGTATGCAGCGGTAGCACTACACAAAAGTTAAAGGTGGTCACATAGGCCTGTAGTCCTCAAAAAGCACAAGACAGCATTGACTGCTTTTTGAGCCGACGAAAGGCGATGACGGTGTTCCAGTAGCATCTGCACAGAGAGTGGCCGATCGTCCAATTGTCGCAATGCGTCCGAAAGCTTCTGTCTTTCAGAGGCAAATCGAGGGCAATGGCGTATCAGATGGTCGATGTCTTCTTTGGTGCCGCAGACGTCGCATTCCGCATTGTCGGTCAATCCGATGAGGGTTCCATATGCTTTTGTGAAGGCAACCTCCAAACAAAGGCGACAAAAGAGTAAAGCTTCACGTCGACGAAGTCCGGATGGAGGTCGAAGTTCCAGTCGAGGGTTTATTTGGTATGGTCTCGTATGTCTTATGCTCGGGGTGTTCCACTCCTGCAGACTCAGACTACGTGCCAGGTGACGAAGTTACTTTGCAGCGTCAGTCCTTGACAAAGGAATCGGAAGGGTGTGTTCTTCTTGGTGCGATGTGCGAGCCGCGTTGTCAGCGGAATTATTGCCACTGATCCCACAATGGCCAGGAAGCCACTGAAACTTGACCTCGTGGCCTGCTTCTGTGACGTGATGAACGAGCTTGACAACTTCGTAAGTTAATTGGTCATGGCAACCTCGTCGAAGGACTTACTCTATGCTCTGTAGGGCTGTTTTTGAGTCGGAAAACACAGCCCATTTACTCGGTCTTTGGGATTTGATGTACTCTATGGCGCCACGCAATGCCGCAAGTTCTGCCACTGTGAACGTAGTGACATGTGACAGTTTGATTCGCAGAGTGATTCCTCTAGCTGGAATCACCACCGCACCACCAGAACCAGACGCTATGGTTGAACCATCTGTGTATATGTGCACGTCGTTGTTGTAGATTTTGTGCAGATGGCTCAAGCTCAATTGTTTTAGGGATGATGAAGGCAAATTTGATTTTTTCCGTATTCCTGGAATTGAAACACATACTTGTGGAAGTGTGAGGCACCACGGACGATACACCAGTTTCTCAGCAGGCGTAAAACCTAACGTAAACGACGCACGACAAGCGCAGACAATTGCACTAAATTTCGTGCGGGGCCTCTCAGTAGTGAGGGTTGCCAAGTGGTGGGAAGGATTTCTAGGATGTTGCCTGAGGTACGTACTCATCATTTCAATGGTGATGTGCGTCGTGATCGAGTAGTCCTGTGCAATGGCAATTGTTTCAGCTGTCGATGCGCAGCGCGGTAAACCAAGGCATATCCTAAGCGCTTGGGCTTGAATATTTTGGATTGTGCGCAGGTTCGTTTTGCACGTGTTAGACATAACAGGTAGGCTATACCGCAGGAATCCATTAAATAATACCTTGTACAGCTGTAACATAAACTCGACAGACATTCCCCAACTTTTCCCAGCAAGAAACCTGAATAGGTGACAAATGGCAGTCAGACGCTTTTTCACGTAGTTTACGTGGGGTGTCCAAGACAGGTTTTGGTCGATTACGACTCCCGAGAACCTGTGACTCCGGCTGCATGACACCAGCTGCCCGTTTATTGATATGCCGTAAGCGGACATTGGTTTTCTGGTGAAGGCCACGACTGCACACTTCTCACTTGCGATTTCAAGCCCTTGTTTGCGTAAGTGGTATGATGTCACTGATGCTGCCTTCTGAAGTCGAGCGCGAAGTTGAAGTCGAGTCACACCTGATGTCCACACACAGATGTCATCAGCATAAATGGAAAGTCGCACACTGCTTGGTTGCATGCCAACTAGTTCAATGAGTGTTAGGTTGAACAGCGTCGGGCTTAGCACTCCGCCTTGCGGGACTCCTCGGCTGCAGTAATACTCGGGTGTCGGACCATTCTCTGTCTGCACGTGAAATGATCTATTCTGTAGGAAGCTCGGAACCCACGTATATATCCTGCCACCGAGTCCCACTCCTTCTAGTGCGCTGAGATTGGCTTCGTGGGTGACATTGTCGTAGGCCCTTTTAACGTCAAGAAATAGAGCAGCAGATAACCGTTTGTAGGCCTTCTGGTGTTCTACATATGTCACCAAGTCAACTACATTGTCAATTGACGAGCGGCCTCGTCTAAACCCGGACATGGCATCTGGATATAATTCGTAGAACTCTAAGTACCATTCCAGACGCGTTAAAATCATCTTTTTCATAACTTTTCCCACACATCTCGCGAGGGCAATCGGGCGGTAAGAGGAAATGTCCAAGGGTGACTTGCCGGCTTTGAGAAGTGGAATCAGGCGACTTGACTTCCATTCCTGTGGAACCATGCCAGTTTGCCAGGAGTCGTTGTACAGCTGCAAGAGTGTCTGCCAAGCTTGATCTTCTAGGTGACACAGAGCACGGTAAGTAATGCCGTCAGGTCCTGGCGCTGAAGAACGTCTACACAAAGCAAGCGCAGTCTTTAGTTCGTCCATTGAAAACGAAATCTTCATTCGGGGATTACGTAAGGATACAGAAAAGTCGGGCGTCTTTGTCCCAGTTCAATTTGAGCCGCAGGAAATCCTTCGACAGAAGGAATCTGCGAAATCATCTCTTCACAGCGTAAGTGAAGTGCCAGAGATTTTAATGGGTAGCGCTGACTAATGGTTGTACGAAGACCCCGGACAGTTCTGCAGATTAGTGACAGAGGCTTTCTGGGATCCAAAGACTCGCAAAAAGATACCCATCGTTGCTTGTCAAACTTGTCCATGTGACGCTGTATTTTCTTTTGTGTGCGTCTGGCCACTCTCAGCTCATCAAGTGACCTCGTGCGTCTATAACGTTGTTCTGCACGACGACAAATCGCTCGGAGTTTCTCGAGATCAATGTCCATATCAATTCAAGATGAGCTCACCGGAAGCGAACGCGTCGTTGACTGTAGGGCACTCTTTATTGCGTCCTCTAGGTTGAAAGGTGACGCGCCAACATAGTCTTCCATGATTAACTTGTATTTTTGCCAATCGGTGCACTGGATGGCTCTGGAGTACTTGAGGCTTGGAAAGCCGTCAATCTTCAGGTATGTTGGGATGTGGTCACTACCCCTTGTTTCCAAATCCGAAAATCAGTGCACTCTGCGTGTGAACGAGCGTGAGACAAAAGTGAGGTCCAGGCAACTGCTATACGACACTCCGCGCAGATAAGTAGGGCTGCCGTCATTCACGAGGATAAGTTCACATTCAGAAGCGAAAGACACTAACTGTCTACCTCTAGTGTTGAGCCTGGAGCTTCCCCATAAGTAGTGGTGGGCATTGAAGTCACCAGTTATCACCCATGGCTGGAGAGTTGAATTCAAAATTCCGCGCAAGCGCTCTCGGTCTAGACTCCTTGATGGATGTAAGTAGACTCCGATAATGGTGAATGTGGTCTTGTTTTTTACTGTTAGGCAAACGCACTGGTTTTCTTCGTCTGGGGATACAGGGCGATAAACATAAGTTAAGTCGCGCCGTATGAACACAACGACCTTGCTGCGCTCTCCGTGGGTAGAAGACATAAAGCACTCATATCCAGACAGTCTCATCTAGGCTGACAGGTTCGGTTCACAAATCACAACTATGGAGAACTGGTTCGTGAATACATATTGCCGGAACTCGAATATACGCGCCCTAAGTCCTCTGGCATTCCACTGAAGGACAGATGCGTTCTTGACCTCCTCGCGAAAGGAGAACATGTTGCGGGCCATCGTTTTACTTTAGAGCTGCAAGCACCGGACTCAAAGTGTCCAGCACTTGGAGTGCGCTCTGCGCTGATGGGGTGTTCATGTTGCTTAGGAGCATGCGCGTTGCGCTCATAAGGGTCTGCAACACGTTGATGACCTGGCGATCCTCAGTTGTCTTTTCATCAGTGGTTCGTGATGGCATCGAGGTTGGCGGGGATCGATGCACCTCTGAAACAGGCTGTGTTCGTGGAAGTGATGGCCACTCTTCACGAGGTGGGAGTCTTGACCCTGATTCTGTTTTCGGTGTATCCGTCTTCGCAGAGCTTGACGATGGGGGGCCAGTTCTTCTTGCTTGAGATGACGGGTCCCTATCGGCAGATGCCACGTTGCACGATGATCTTCTATGGTGATGCCGACGTCGCCTGACAGTAGCAGCGGCTTCGCTGTGCGTTGAGTTGTCGCGCACCGTGCGTTACAGCACCGCGCGTTCATTACTCACTCGTGGGCAATCTTTAGACGTCGCTTATTGAGCGCCGTGGCAATTGGAGCATTTGAACGCAGTTGCGGGGCAGGTGTCATCTGAATGAGGTTCGGCACACCACGGGCACACGACATTGCTGGTACATACTCCTTTGACATGTCCCATCTTCAAACATCTGAAGCATTGTAGGGGCTTCGGTGTGTATGGATGGACCTGATGGCGAACGTGGCCAACTTTGACGTTTGTGGGAACACTGTCTGCCTCAAAAACAATCTTCAGGCATCGTGACGGACCAAGCCTTGTGATTTGCTTGATGAGGATGTCGTCTGTAGTTGGCTTTATCAAGATTGGGAAATCGTCAGCGGGAATGGAAATGTCCACGTCATAAATGACGCCAACACTGCCCTTACAGTCAGTGGGGATCACTGATTTAACTGTGACTCTGTCGATTTCCGAGATGTTCTGTAGGCTTTGCCGCGCACTACGGTGTAGAACATCAACTGCCAGAATATTCTTCCGTGAGTTGATCCTGACGTCTTTATTTCATTTGGAGCGAGTCCTTCGAGGTATGCAGAGAGGACTTGCCTGTTAAGCCGCCGTAGGTTGGCGGAAGGGTCCACAGCCATGAAGAGTATAGTGTGTGGCCAACGCTGCGCGGTAGTCTGCACGGTGGATATACTTGTCGTCGACGATGTTCGTAGCAGTCTTCTTTTTGCATTGCGGCTTATGACGTCTGTGTAGTCATCATCCGATGACTCAAAACCGTCGGAATAGAGCTCCGTTGCCTCGCTGTCTGTGCCACTTGAGGTGGTCCTAGCCGCTGTCAGACGTAGCGGTTGTCCACCTCAAAAATCCTGAGAGGCTTCTTCATCCATTCTCGCAAGGAGGGAGCAGCAGCTCCCAGAATTTGCGGTAAAACAAATAGAAAATTTGAGACAAGGGTACGAGCGTCCTATGAAATAGACACTTCGTCGTCGTCCATCGAACGTTTCTGTCGTAACAATGAAGAGTGTTGCTTATGTCAGGTAGCTCACGCTTCAGACTTTTTAAACTGTCCTGCAAAGGCTCGTAAACTTCAAATTCTTGAAACAGTTGAACGTAGGCGATGCTCTCGTAAGGAAACAGTAGCTGAAATTCAAGCACGAAAGTTGGAATATGCTAGCGTTACTGCTCGTCATATACCAGCAATGGAAGGGTCGCTCTCTGCTTCTATTGCGGAATCAATTGATAATGCAATGGAATAGGCGATAGAACGCCTAGCTGGAAGCCTTTTTGAAACATTTACCCATATAATCACTTACCAGATGACCCTATCATTGGGCAAAGCTGAAAATCTCAGCCCACCTACTCACAAAAGCGAAAGTAAAGGATTTTCGAAATAGGTAGTCTCAGATATCTCGTCACAGGGTGCTCAAGTCGAGAGTGCATCTGCTGAACACACACTGGGTCAAAGCAAAGCTACCGGGGAACACATGTCGGAATCAAATGAAATGGAAATAGACCCCTGACCACTAAAGTGCTCAAGATCCCCTTTAAGCAAAAAAGGTACTCAGCCTAGCCACTCAAAACTCACGAAATACCAAAAGGACGGCCCATCTAAAGCCGACTTTCTGAAAGAAAGTATCCTAAATGAGGCCGTCACCGAAACTACTGTAGCCTAACCATAGGGCCACTTTAAATTCTTCACTGAAATAGCCAATCAATTCAGTCAGCAGTAACTGATTTATCATTCTTAGCATCGAAATTCAATCCGAATATAGTAGCATTACAAGAAACCTGGCTTTAAACACGTCAGACCTTTCATATAACTATAGATCATACCGTCTCGACCGTTCATCTAAAGGTGGATATATGGCATTTTTATTAATAACAAAATAAGTCTAAAGGCTTAAACTGCGCATTATCATATGTATCTGGAAAGCGAAATTTGCGCCTTAAAATCACTTTGACAGGTTGCCTGCCTTTCTTACTAGTCAATGCATATTGCCCTACTTGGATTGTGGACACACGATGTTAGGACATTGCACTGACATCTAGTTGAAGAAATGAAAGTGTGGTGGAAGATCTCCATTCCCATAACACCTGTTGGAGTTTTCGAACTGATGGTTGTAAACGATTGTGGGAGTGAACAGCAGATAACGATTTATTGTTCGTCAATCCCCCAACACTTACTTTTATTAAAGGCATGTCTCGCTCAGCATTGAATTTAAGTTTTGTTATTTCTTTCCTCACTAGTTCGTCTTGGACTGTCTTGGATTGTACCACCAACAGCGATAACATGCCAGTATTATTTTATATTGCAGCAAGATGGCAAGTTGGGCCAGTTGGATTGCGGTAATAATTGAAAAATTTTGTTGAAGCGCACTGAAAAACAGACGGACAGCCTGTCCTTGTGAACCTTTTCTGTCCGTCCGTTTTTTAGTGCGCTTCAACAAACTTTTTAAATATTAGATATTGTTCGCCCTACAACACCATCATGTAGTCAGAACAGAGTATAAATAAATTATAATAAATATAAACAAGATCTAGAATCTGCCTTGACCATTCATTCTGAAGAGACAGAAAAGGCAAAAGGTATGAGACAATGTGCGTTGCTCAAAAGAACCTATAAAAGCTGAATTCGTAGTTAAGTCTGCAAACAGCAAAAATCACAGTCCGTAGTGGAATCCTTAGTGTGCACGGAATCACCGACGACGACAGGCCGCGTGGCAAAAAAAATGTTTTGTATAATCAGTGTCCACTTATTTGGTCCGAATACAAGTTTTGAGCTGCAAATTGTAAGCACAGTTTCCTTAGGTAAAGACGAATATGATGTAATTCATTATGACTATCTTTCTAACCATAAGAACAAAAGTGCCCTGTTTAGGTTCCTCAGATCGCGTTAAGTTCTGCAATCTTCAACCAATGCAGACTTGAAAATCATGTCGCCCAATGATGTGAAGAAATCTTTGGGAATCATAGCAAAAGAACTAGAGTGTCGATTCACATCGAGCAAGTTGTATGAGCCAAGACCTCCCATGGTAATAATGAATTTTACTAGAGTTACATTGAAAGAATTAGCTCAGATTGTTCGGAATTTACTCTCATCAGATCCCGGTCAAGACGGAATTGCAGATGCTATGATAAAATTATTATTTAATTTATTGCCAGGGGACCTCCTGAACACTGTAAATTATTCCTTAAGACACGTTTGGGCTCCATACGATTGGAAATTAGCAAATTAATTCCAATACAGAAGAAACAAGATTTAGGCCATAACATAAAAAAACATACGACCAATTTCCCTTACTTCTAATATGGTAAAGATTCTTGAGAGGGTGCTTCATAAGAGAATAACAAGCTGGATGACAGAGAAGAATTTTTAGACCCTAATCAAGTTGGCTTCAGCGAACACTGTTCGATATGGTGTGCTCACGCTGATTTAGAAAGCCGCATCCAACTTGCTCGCAGAAGAAGGCAACATGCTGCTCTAGTAACTTTGGACATACCCAAAGCGTATGACAGTGTGGAATTTTCTGTGATATTGCAGATACTGCTAAGCCAGAATTTCCCAAAATACATAATTGCTTTGCTGGAAGAATTTTTAAGGGCAAGAGAATTTCATTGCTTCAAAATTGGCTGCATTTTGACAAAATTTAAACAAACTCGCGGAGTTCCTCAAGGAGCTGTTTTGTCTCCAACATTATTCAACATCTTAATGAGTTTAATCTCTCACAGCCAGGATGTGCATGTATATTTGTATGCTGATGACATTGCCTTCTTTGCAGCAGACATTGACATTCAATCCTTATATCCAAAATTTCAGAGGTATATGAATATGCTAGAGGGGTGGCTAAAGACAATATGCATGTCACTAAATGTAAACAAAAGTGCAATGTTGATATTTTTGTTAACAGATCTTAACTATTATTTGTTTTAAAGAAGGGCCTATCGCAAGTTGATTCGCCTAAATCCTTGAGAATGATTTTTAATGATAAATAATTTGGACTAGATAGCATGGAATGTAAGGTACAATGTGCCTTAGGCATGATTCGCAGATTGACAAGCACTTTCTACGTAGGGACACTCTGGCTATTACTTATAAATGTATATACAATACGAGACTTTCAATGCGTGTTATTCTCAGGTGGCCCAGCATATAAACTTAAGCCTTTGATTGTTTTAGATGGGGAGGCCCTGCGACTATGCCTAGGGCTCTCTAAGTTTGTTGCAATGTTTTGTATGAGGAGGCGCACTTACCAACCTTGCCTTGTCGATTCCGTATCCTGATTGTTGAGGCTTACGTGAAATTTTATAACTATTTGTTAAGACGATCAGCATGAGCATTCATCAACTACCCAGACTTTTTTTTGCTCATTGGCCACGTTTTCGTACACCACAAATTAATTTTGTTCGGAAGCAACTACACAAAATAAACGTGGAAATTTCAGATGTACCAGCAGCAAACATGCGAAATCAAAATCATGTCATAAGATATGATGAGATTTTTCCTGCAAGCCCAAATTTTAATCCCACAGGCTCCTAAATAGCCATTTGCAGGATTACCTTGCACAAGTGGAAACAAATAGTGGAAGAACCGCTGATGCTTCAGTAATAGACGAAAAGGCAGGAGTAGGTATTTACTTTTCTTCACTTGACTGTTCGTTTTCAGTAAGACTACCAAACTTCACACCTATTTTTAAAGCAAAACTTTTGGCAATTGTTCTAGCACTATAAAAGCTAATTTTGGACACTTATACTGCTCTAATAATAAAACAGACTTCGTGTCCGTATGTACGTCACTGACAGCTTCATCTCAATCAGATGCCTTAAGGACATTTCTACGCTAATTTCTCCACGTACAGCTGAGGATCCTAAAATTATTATGGGTACCTGGACATTGCGGGTTAAAGTGAAAAGAAATGGTGGACTCGTTAGCTCGAATGGCTATAATTGGCCCAATACTTACTGTGCTTCCGGTGCTGTCCTCTATAACGGTGATGAAATATCGAAAATTTTCACTCAGTGCTTATGCCATAGCATCAGTAACACCATACACTAAATTTAAACATTTGAAATATCGATGGAACTCCACCTGATGTCATAATAGACACCTGGAAGAAATTCTAACAAGATTGCGATGTTATGTGCCCCCTTTAAATCTATATTCATACAGGGGTGGTCTGGGAATATCTCCCCTATGCAGCATTTGTACACATCTAGAATCAATAGACCATCATTTTTGGCCATGTCGCCGTTAGAGATAATTAAGAAAACGTCTCCTTGTTATCCCGATTGCTAACCTTGGGCTGCCTTGCACCATTGAGAATATACTCTTCTTTGGTGCTTCGGTTCTGGGCTACAGCCAAAGGAATGCCTTTGATGCCGTTTGAAGTCATCTTCATGAAACAAATGTATGCTCCTCTAAATTCTTATTTGTATATTGGTATTATAACATTGTCACGGGGTCGTGACGTGGCCGACGACAGGAGACTTTATGTTGGGATTTAACTCTTTATTTGGGCGAACCTGTGCATGGTACACGGAAAAAATCGGTTACAGTAGCAGTCTTGCGCAGATAGCAGTGAACGGAGCGTCGGCCGTCGGCCGTCGATCAACTACTGACAAGCGGCGAAGCGCGTCGGCATTTATACTCTTGCTGTCGAATGTTCTAGCGTTATCGCTGGCTGAGGCGTAGGTTCCAGAATAATCTGTACAGTTCGCAGAGTAGGCGTGATTTTAACGAAATGATCTACTACAGTCCGGAAGCTTCTCGAAAACTGCAGGCGCGGTTTGCGCTGAGAATTGTTTAGCGTTTTGGGACGATAAGAAAACTCGGGAAATGGAACGTGGCGTTGCCTCCCTCTGAAAAAGGCATCGTTCCGATGCTTTAACTAAAGATGAACGTACAACAACAATGCAAGAAAGTACAATGAATAAATTACAATACATTATTAATACAAAAAACACTGTATCAGTTTGTCGACGCGCATGAAACGGCTTGAGGCACGCGACATGGACGACTTCAGGTCGCGATCGGCGTCGTTCAGAGTTCGTGATGCCGTCGGGGACAACTTCGTAATCGAGTGGGCCGAGATGTCGAACCACCCTGTACGGTCCGAAGTACCGTCGCAGAAGCTTTTCACTTAGTGCACGTCGGCGTATCGGCGTCCACTCCCAAACACGTTCACCGGGCTGGTATTCCACGAAGCGTCGTCGAAGATTGTAACGGCGGCTGTCGGTCGTCTGTTGATTTTGGATACGGAGACGCGCGAGTTGTCGGGCTTCTTCGGCGCGTTGAAGGTACTCACTCACATCGAGGTTATCTTTGTCGGGGACGTTGGGTAACATGGCATCGAGCGTCGTTGCCGGGCTCCTTCCATAGAGCAATTTGTATGGAGATATCTGCGTCATCTCCTGCACCGCCGTGTTGTATGCGAAGGTCACGTACGGAAGAATGGCGTCTCATGTCTTGTGTTCGACATGGGCGTACATTGCCAGAATTACCGTCTTGTTAAGCCGCTCGGTGAGGTTGTTGATCTGTGGGTGGTACGCTGTCGTCTGGCGGTGGTTTCTTTCGCTGTATGTCAAGATTGCTTGAGTTAAGTCGGCAGTAAATGCCGTTCCTCTGTCGGTGATTAGGACCTCCGGGGCGCCGTGACGTAGGACGATATTTTTGATGAAGAACTTAGCTACCTCTGACGCACTGCCTTTGGGAAGCGCTTTTGTCTCGGCGTAGGGGGTGAGGTAGTCGATAGCTACCACGATTCACTTGTTTCCGAAAGACGACGTCGGAAACGGCCCCAGTAGGTCCATACCAATCTGCTGGAAAGGTCGGTGAGGTGGTTAGATTGGCTGAAAAAATCCCGCTGGCCTTGTCGGTGGTGTCTTGGGTCGTTGACAGTCCCGGCATGTCCTCACATAATGAGTGACGTCGGTGGTAAGACGTGGCCAATAGTACCTTTCTGGTATCCTCGCGAGTGTGCGAGAAACACCGAGGTGCCCTGCCGTCAGATCGTTGTGCAGGGTCTGCAGGAGTTCTGGTCGCAAAGCTGAAGGCACCACAAGGAGGTACTTAGCTCGAAGCGGTGAAAAGTTTTTCTTTTCTAGAAGACCGTTTCGCAGGAAGAACGACGCAAGTGGCGCTCGAATACCTTCGGGCCTTCGGCGGTCCTGCCTTCGAGGTATTCTATTAGGGCCTCAAGTTCCGGGTCGGCCCGCTGTCGTTCAGCGAAGTCGTCAGTAGTTATCGTTCCCGAGAAGTAGTCGTCATCGGGGTCGTCGGGTGGTGGTTGGTCGACAGGCGCACGAGAGAGACAGTCGGAGTCGGAGTGTTTCTTGCCGGACTTGTAAATGACAGTAATGTCATATTCTTGAAGTCTCAGGCTCCATCGTGCGAGGTGACCTGAAAGGTCCTTCAAGGTGGCTAGCCAACACAAGGCGTGGTGGTTGCTCACAACTTTGAAGGGCCTGCCGTAGACGTAGGGGCGAAATTTCGACGTAGCCAAGACGATGGCGAGGCACTCCTTTTTTTGTTGTGGAATAATTGGCTTCTGCTTTGAATAGCGATCGGGTGGCGTAACTAATAACCCTTTCAAGTCCGTCGGCCGTCTGCACAACAACGGCGCCAAGACCTACGCTGCTTGCGTCAGTGTGTATTTCTGTCTCGTCGAATTCGTCGAAATGGGCAAGTAACGGAGGCGTCTGGAGGCGATGTTTAAGCTTCTAGAAAGTGTGTTCCTGCGGCGTTTCCCACTTGAACTCCATGTCGGCTATGGTAAGGTTGGTGAGACGATCGGCGATGCGGGTGAAGTTTTTCACGAACCACCTATAGTAGGCGCACAGACCCAGAAATCTGCGCACCACGTTCTTGTGAGTGGGCGGCAGGAAGTCGGCGATGGCGGCTGTTTTCCGTGGATCGGGACGAACTCCAGACTTGCTGATAACGTGCCCCAGAAACAAGAGCTCCTCATACGCAAATCTGCACTTTTCTGGCTTCAGTGTGAGTCCGGAAGTCTTGATGGCTTGAAGTACAACTTCAAGGCGCCAAAGATGCTTGTCGAAATTCGAGGAAAACACGATGACGTCGTCCAAGTACACAAAGGAAGTCTGCCACTTCAATCCTGCCAATACTGTATCCATAACACGTTGAAAAGTTGCAGGCGCTTAGCAAAGACCGAAGGGCATCACCTTAAACTCGAAGAGGCCGTCCGGTGTTGTAAACGCCATCTTCTCTCGGTCTCTTTCGTCGACTTCGATTTGCGAATAGCTAGTCTTGAGGTTCATTGACGAAAAGTACTTGGCGTTATGTAGCTGATCAAAAGCGTCGTCTATTCGTGGGAGAGGATACACGTCCTTTCTTGTGATTTTGTTCAGGTGGCGATAATCGACGCAGAAACGTAAGGTCCCATCCTTTTTCTTCACTGGCACCACGGGGGATGCCCATGGACTCTTGGACAACTGGATAATGTCATCCCGCAGCATTTTATCAACTTGTCTCTTCAGGACCTCACGTTCTCGCGTCGAAACCCTGTACGGATTCTGACGAAGTGGTCTGGCATTTTCTTCGGTTATGATGCCATGGTTCGTGATTGGGGTCTGCCGAATTTTCGATGACGACGAAAAGCAATCTTCGTATTGCAGGAGCAGGGCCTTGAGCTGTTCTCGTTTATCGTTTGGAAGTCTAGGATTGACATCAAAAGCTATGGGAGGGGCTTGGTTCCTTTGAGCTGGTTCCGCAGAATCGGCGAGGGCGAAAGCACTGGTGGCTTCGACAATTTCTTCGATGTATGCGACCGTTGTTCCTTTGTTCACATATTTGTACTCATTGCTGAAATTCGTGAGCATAACCGTTTTTTTGCCTTCCCGCAGCTCTGCAATTCCTCTTGCGACGCAAATATTTCGGGTGACCGACAGATGCTGACTGCCTTCAACGACGCCTTCCAAGTGAGGTGATTTAAAAGCGCCGACTGAAATAAGGACGCTTGAGCGAGGCGGAATGGTGCCTTCCTGAATGGTCACATTCAAGGCATGGTTTCCTGACGGCGTGCGCGGCGGTAGTGCTTCTTCTGTGGATAACGTTATCGACTTTGTTCTTAGGTTGATGACAGCACCATGGACGCATAAGAAGTCCATACCAAGGATGACATCTCTCGAGCAACGCTGTAGGACTACGAAGACTGTAGGATAAATACGGCCGGTAATGGTGATTCTCGCTGTGCAGATTCCTGGAGGCGTTACGAGATGACCTCTGGTTGTGTGGATTTCAGGGCCTTCCCAAGCTGTCCTAACTTTTTTTATCTTCGCGGCGAACGACCCCCTGATGACGGAGTAGTCGGCTTCAGTATCGACGAGAGCGGTCACACTGTGGCCGTCGATAAGAAAGTCGAGGTCGCTAGTTTGCCGTCTCGCATTACAGTTAGGGCGTGGCGTCGGGTCACGGCTGCGTCGGCTTGTTCCGACGTTTCCATGTTGCGTCGTCAGGTCACCTTCGGTAAGTGAGGTTTCACCGTCAGGGCTTTGCCTGGTTGGCGTTGTGCTTGGAAAGCTCCGTCGCGGCGTCGTCTTCGTCAGAGGATCTTCGGTAGTTCGTCGCACAGCAACCGCACCTCCATCGGTCACTGCCCTTAGTTTCCCGGATACGGGCTAAGAGACCAGCCCCGCATTGGGCCAGAATACTGCCGGTGGTGCGGTGACGTGCGCCGGCTGGGAGACGGCGAACGCGAAGGGCTTCGTGGTGTCCACTGAGTTCCTGTCAGGTAGTCGACAATGTCACATGGCCATTCTCCTGGCTGTGGACGCGGTGCATTGACGGCGAAGCCACGCAGTCCCATCTGTCGGTACTGCCAATGGCGGTATGTGTGTCCGGCTCCGCCGCAGTGGTAGCAAAGCGGGCGGTAGTCAGGGGTGCGCCAGACGTCAGTCTTCCTCGGCGCACTGCACTGGGCCGCTGGCGAACAGTATGACGTCAGTGGGGGTGGTGGCGGCGGTGGCGTCTGTCGAAGGAAGTGCGATGGGGCGGCGTTTTGGCGTTGACGGGGAGGAGCGTTGTGGCGCACTGCAGCGGCGTAGTTCTTAGCTTCCGGCTCGGGCAGCGATGCTCGGGGAATTCGAAGCGAAATCCGAACTTCTTCTCGCACAATGTCGCCGATCGAATCCACTTGAGGCTGCGCTTGCGCAGCTCTTTCCGCACGATCGCTCGTATCGTTTCATGCAAGTCTTCGGAGTTACTGGCTTGAGCAGCAGCGCATTCTGTAGTCAGGCGACGAATATATTGTCGGGTGCGCATGTCCAGGGTCTTTTCGATAGTGGTCGCTTCGGCTACAAAATCTTGGAGGGTGTTTGGCGGATTTCTCATCAGTCCCGCGAAAAGCTCCTGTTTGACCTCTCGCATAAGGAAACGAACTTTTTTCTCCTCAGGCATGTGTGGGTCAGCGTGGCGGAATAGGCGGGTCATTTCTTCTGAGACAATGGCGACATTTTCATTTGGTAGCTGAACCCGGGTCTCTAATAAAGCAGCGACCCTCTCCTTGCCTGCGACGCTCGCGAACGTTTGCAGGAATGCGCCGCAGAAAACATCCCACGTTCGGAGCGTGGACTCCTGATTTTCGAGCCAGGCCCTTGCGGTGTCTTCCATATAGAAGAACACACGACGGAGCTTTTCATCATGGTCCCAGTGGTTGAGGGCGGCCACACGGTCATATGTTTTTAGCCAGGACTCCAGGTCTTCGAAAGATGCCCCATGGAAAATTGTTGGTTCCCTGGGTTGATGCATGACCATCGTGCGCTGGGACATTGCGGTTGTCAGTGTCGCTTCAGTCGCGGTCATGGCCTAAGTCTTCCGTGCCTTGTCTTGTAGAAGCCCGTACTCCGGTGGTAGCCCTTGCTGTCGGCGGCTTGTTCGCTGCTCCTGATTGGCGTCGATGTCTTCTTAGCGACGTGGGCTGGGTTCACGGCTTGATGGGGGCGTCCGGTACATGAACGAAGCAGCACCTCCACCAGATGTCATGGGGTCGTGACGTGGCCGAAGACATGAGACTCTATGTTGGGATTTAACTGTTTATTAGGGCGAACCTGTGCCAGGTAAACGGAAAAAATTGATCACAATAGCAGTCTTGCACAGATAGCAGTGAACGGAGCGTCGGCCGTCGATCAACTACTGACAAGCGGCGAAGCGCGTCGGCATTTATACTCTTGCTGTCGAATGTTCTAGCGTTAACGCTGGCGGTGGCGTAGGCTCCAGAATAACCTGTACAGTTTGTAGAGTAGGCGTGATCTTATCGAAATTATCTACCACAGTCCGGAAGCTTCTCGAAAACTGCAGGCACGGTTTGCGCTGATAATTGTGTAGTGTTTTGGGACGATAACAAAACTTGGGAAATGTAACGTGACAATTTTATTAGGCAAATTCTAAACAACAATTTTAAACGTGTTCAAAATACTGCAACTTCAATTGAAGATATAAATTATTCTGTCTGGTTGAAATGGCAAAATATATATTGGACTCTTATCAGTAATTACGGGTCCTCTATTCTCCTCCTGTTAAGATTATGTATCATTTGAAAGGCCTTAAATTTCATATACTCGATTATCGGCCAATCCCCCTGAGTGGGCAATAGCCATAGGGGAGGCATCATCATCATCATCATCATCTATCTTTCGCTGTCACTGTGCTGCGCTTTCCGCGCAGGCATGGCGTTTATTTTCTGGTTTTGTGGAAGTCAAGTGCCGCTTCAGAGGCCATTAACGTACCATGAAAACACGCTTCGTCACATGTGCTGGAACTGTGGACGCGCGTGTATCAGTGTTTCTTTGAAACAGCTGTTTTATGTACTGAACGCCCAAAAACTCTCCTGCGAAGAAGTGGACACCTCAGCTTACATGCAAGGCTCTTTCGCGGCTTCTTTTGAGGAAAGCTTCAAGAATGGGCGCCGTCACCTTGAAGTGTGATCATCATTTTCTGCATTAACTGGTTCTAGAAATCATGAGGGTCTGTTAATTTTCAAGGCAAGTTTTCATTTTCGTCACCTTGGCACGTTACATAAAAATTATTGTGAAAGCTGAAAAAGCAGTGTTCGGCTATGTTTTAGCACTGTTTATGAGCGTCCGACTGTCCAATTATTAGGGATTAGGCAATCAAGTCGTGGTCTTCTAGCTAATTTATTTTTATAGAAAAATTTCGTTTTGTTTTCGCAGATAAAAGGGGACAGCAGCAGACGGCGAACACCGCTGGTTGACATGACGTACTGTTTGTGGAAAATAAATGTTTCTAACTTTGAATCGGTCTCTGCAAATTTGTGTTCCAACAAACATTCACAATGGTAGTCCTGAGCAAGGCGCAGCTGACGTGAGCTGTCATGTCAGTCTGGGGAAGAAGGCGAGGTGATTGAATAGTGGAATAATTATTAGTTCCTTAAAAACTGTTCAAACAGGTTAACAGTTTATTTAGAAGGAGTAACATTCTCTCTCCTAGGAATGATTTCTCAAGATGAACAGTTAGTGCGTACGAGAGTAACATCTGCTCTGTTAAGAACCACCTCCGAAAAGCAGCTGTTAGTCCATACAGGAGTAACCATTAGTCCTCTGAGAAACAACCCGTAGTCCGATTGTAGTTAATACTTCAAGAACTAACTGTTAATCATCCTACAGCTAGTCCCCAAATGGACGGATAGTTGTAGCATATCAGTTGATCCGCAAAGGGACTGACCTCCCTACCCCTTTTAGTTCTTTTTTTCTTAGAGTGTATATTTCCGCCTTCTGTGCAGTAAATGGCTGGTGAGCGTGCGCTTTGTACTGTCTATATATTTTCTGAAACGCACGCGGCGCACTTAGAAGTATATTTCTTTCAGAAATGCAATACCAACCAGCCGAAGTAGCCACTCTTTTGGAGTATATCTCAAGTACATCGGGCTTTTTTTTCCGTTCTCTGGCTGTTAGAAAGACGCGTGCATTAGTTTGATCGTTGATGTGACAAGCAAAGCCAGGCTTTATGCCTTTTCGGTGAAGATTGCTTACCTACCACTGAAAGTATCACGCCTATTCTGTGGCCTGGAGCCTTCTTGGGGCGATGTTAAAAGGAGAGGCTTGGCGACAGGTGAGATTATCCCTGAAGTGAATGTGCTTTTCTCCCTTGAGGAACTAACTGGACACGGCCCTAGCTACCTGCAGGTGTTCATCGTCACCTGTGCTGGATGGCATCACATATGCTGCTTTATGTCATCGTGAAGGATGTGGCCGAGATCTGCTCCTAGAATGCTACTACCAGTCATGAAATGACAGTGTCGCTCTAATAAGTGAAAATCCAGCCAGTTGGTAACGGTTATGAAGCCTGGAATATAGCCACTTGACCTCGCATCATACCGACCTATTATGTTGTCTAGCTGCGTGGGAAAAGTAATAGAAAGAATGGTCCTCAGACGCCTTTTAGAGACTATGGAGTCGACCTTGAGACCTTAGTGCAAAAACATAAATAGCTCAAGCGCATATCCGTTGCTATGCTGCTCGAAGTGAAAAGAGCCTACGACAACGTGATGTACGAAACCTTTCTCGATCCCTTGATAAACATTGGAACGAGCGGGGCAATGTTTCAATGAATTCGGAGCTATTTATTGAGGAGATACTTTTTCATGCATACTGCAGATGGCTGCACCATAGGCCATTACTTCTTTTGTGTGATGTCCCACAGGGGGGGGGGGGGTTCTCAGCCGTACTTTGTTAAACATCAAGACTATTGGACTTGCCCGAGTTCTGCTTCTCTCAGTCAACCTTTCTGTGTACGCTGATGACATGTGCATATGGGCTTCCGCAGTGACGCAAGCCCAGGTACGCCAAGGCTCTAAAAAGCAGCGACAACAACGTCGAAGTATCTCCGCGCTCGAGTATTCAGAATTTCCCCCGAGAAAGGTACCTTAGTTCCTTTAATTCACCAGCCAATGTACTGGTGTCCCGTTTCCACCGACAATGTCCTAATATCGTATACGAGATGTCATCAATTCCTGGGCATCGTTATAGACGAAGCTCTTTCGTGGAGAGTACACATCTCGCGCGTGAAGAAGAGGCTAATCTCTATCGCCCATGCATTAAAATTTCTCGCCGGGAAAACTTGGGCCACATTTGTGCCAGCCATGCTTGAACTGTACAGACCGCTCTTTTTTGGGTCTTTGTGGTATAGCACACCCGTGTTTTCAAATGCCGGGGAAACTAACATCCGTGTCCTACAGAGCATTCAAGGACAAGTTTTGCGCACTTGCTTCGATTACCTAGGTTTGCTAACACGATCGCAAGAATAGCCATTGCTAAAAACAACCCGAGTACGGCACGTATAACTGTCGACACACTACGGACATATTCGCCATATATCAAGACTGCTTAACTACCACCTTGCTAGCCTGCCACTAGAAAGACCAAAGCCAGAGTACTCCAGAGTGGTTGCGGCTAACCAGCACACAATCTCCTGGAGGTTCTTACCCGCAACCATACCGCTATGCACAGAGTGGTGCCTACTAAGACCCCCTCACACCTTGAATTGCCGAGGATATACAAAAAAGCTACCTTGTCATCTGCAGTCTTCGAGCAGATCTCATTGGACCTTTTGCCCGTATAGTATGCACACCGAACTAATACTTATGCAGGCGGTTCAGTCTCGCGAAGTTTGACTGGCGCCTGTGTAATCGCATCTCGGTCCATCACTGTAAATTTCAAGGCTTCACACATCGTAACATCAATAGGCTCTGAGCTCGTCGCCCTTCTGGGTACAATTATTTGTTGTGCGAGAATCTCCTGGTAGTCAGGCTACCTTGTCATCTTCAGTCTTCGAGCAGATCTCATTGGACCTTTTGCCCGTATAGTATGCACACCGAACTAATACTTATGCAGACGGTTCAGTCTCGCGAAGTTTGACTGGCGCCTTTGTAATCGCATCTCGGTCCATCACCGTAAATTTCAAGGCTTCACACATCGTAACATCAATGGGCTCTGAGCTCGTCGCCCTTCTGGGTACAATTATATTTGTTGTGCGAGAATCTCCTGGTAATCAGGCTACCTTGTCATCTGCAGTCTTCGAGCAGATCTCATTGGACCTTTTGCCCGTATAGTATGCACACCGAACTAATACTTATGCAGACGGTTCAGTCTCGCGAAGTTTGACTGGCACCTATGTAATCGCATCTCGGTCCATCACCGTAAATTTCAAGGCTTCACACATCGTAACATCAATGGGCTCTGAGCTCGTCGCCCTTCTGGGTACAATTATATTTGTTGTGCGAGAATCTCCTGGTAATCAGGCTATGATCAGTGACTGGCTATGTTAAGTGGGTTATGTTCTGCGTCTACGACGCTTAACATGTTCAAGTCTATGTTCAAGTCTATGACTTGAACATGTTGAAGTTATCTTCAAGTCTACGACGCGGCAACTATCATCAGACGGTGTCTCAAATCAGTAAAATCTGTCATCGCACCACTAACCAAAAGGACATGACATATCCTTTCAATGACAGCCGGCATTGTGGGATTGGGGGTAACCACTTTGTTGACTATACTGCCCGATGTGCCAACGACGGAGCGCCCACACTGCTCATTCCCCAGTTGATGGTTGACGCCGCAAGAAAACATCGTCCCATCGCGCATAATGCCACACCTATGCATTGGAATCTTCCACTGAACTCCACTCGACACCCACAGAACCTCGCATCATTACTCCAATTACAGGTGCCATCAAAGACTTCGCGACGGGACACTACAATGTTGGGTTGGTGTTGGGTCGGCATCACATTCACCAATGCATTCAGGTATAGCATTAGTATGGCTCACTCCCCCAACTGTATTAACTTTCATTGCGTAGAAACTCTCGACCATGTCCTGTGCCATTGTTCAGATTTCGAAGAATATCACTGGACTCTGCAGTGTGCTTGAAGGCACTTTATGAATGACCCTTTACACTGGAGAAGATCTTGTGTCCATGACCTTCAAGTACTTCAGCCGAAAAAGCCACACGAGCCCTCCTACAATTCTTTAGGGCAACATCACTGTGCGACTGCCAGTAAAACCTGAACTGTGTGTGTGGTGTGTGTGTTAAGTGCAATGTGTATCTACTCCTTTCTCTTTTCTCCCTCATTTCCTTCTCACCCATGTAGGGAAGCAAACTGAACATAATCTAGTTAACCTCCTCACCTTTTTGATGTTCTTTCTTTCTCCCTTCACCGATTGTCTTCTTGCCGTTACCTTAAACTTAACGCAGCTTATGGCGCGAAAAAAACACCCGAAAAGGACAAGCGCATAAGGCAATCATTAACACAACGTTCTGTTTGGCCAGTATACACCTTGCCAGTTTGTCCGAATCTCTGCCCGGGAAGCTTGAAGGATGCAGCAGACAGCCCGAGGTGGTGCGGAAAAAGAATCCACTGGTTCTGCCTTTACAAACACAAAATTGCCCACAATTTGAAGAAAGTTGCAAACAGGCAAGACGTTATAGTGGTCTTCTCGGCCACCAACAAGCTGTCGAAGCTTTGTGCCCGCATTTATTCGCAGAAAGCTAACCTTTCATGCAAAAAGAAGCATGTCCGGCCAATTTTGCGTCGCATAATGGGCGTTGTTTACGAAATTCGGTCGAGGTGTTGCAATGTGTATATTGGCTAAACTGGATGCTGTGTCAATAAGCCCATTAGGGAGCATATCTTATCAATTAAGAATGGATCGGGTTCACACCTGCCGTTACATTGTGCTTCGATCGGCTGCACAACACTATTCCCAGAGACAAGTGTGTTAGCACGAACCAGGATACGTTAGCACGTGAAGTACTGGAGGCGTACCACATACAAAGGGGAGGAAACGAATGCGTCAGTGTCCGATCGATCACTGTACAAGAAGGAAGACCTGTTTCTAGATAGCGTTGTGCAACAGCTTTCTTCTGTTTAGGTTTTTGTGTGTGTGAAGTGACAGTCGCTGGTGCTGCGCCCCCTCCTTGTGCTCATTGAAGCATATATAATTGTGTGATGCGTGGAAAATAAACGAGTTGAAAGTCAGGCGCTCTATCATGTGTCACTTTTTTTCTTGCTAGTATCTGTTGCACCGCCACCGTTTTATTAGGTCTGTTTTAGTGTCTTCCTTATGAAGTCCTGCAACCACAAGGTTGAAGGCAGCTTTCTGAACCAAGGCAAGCGCTTGGCAGAGTCAGGTTTTCCAGTATGTGTGCTGAGCTCGGTCACAAAGGGCTTGAGGAGAAAGCTAAAATGCCCACCCAAAGACAATAGTGATCATACAGCGAAAAGTGGCCGTCGCGCGATACATGCGTGGTGTTCCGCACAATCTCAGAAGGATCGCGGGAAAGTCAGGGTGGATGTGATCGTTTGAGCTCCCGAACGTCTGCAAAAGTTGTGTCAACCCGTCAGTTCACGTTGTAACAGTGCAAATTCTTGCCTCGTAAATCATAGAACACTTTTTGTAAACTGCATTTGCGATGTTGTTTGGGCTATTCTGCTTTCCTGTGGAAGAACGTATGTTGGTCACACTGGTTGATGCATCAATAAACGATTGAAGGAGTATCATTTTAATGTCACGAAAGATATCTCAGGTCACTTGCGCATTCATTGCAGAGATGGTGGATGCAAGCCTTTGTTCGAAAGAACGGCAATCTTATTTAAGGCACCTACAAGGATAACAAAGATTATGGAGGCGTATGAAATTGATATATCAGACATGTGCGTTAGCCAACTGTCAGTATCGCTTTCACAAAAAAAGCTCTATTACCTTGATTTGATGCAGGACGAGGAGGAAGAAACTTTGTTATAAGAAACCAGCAGGTTTAGCTGGCCGGGCCTACGCCTTCCATGAGGGGACGTCAAGGGCTTGCCTCGACGCTGCCTCACGGGCGTGCTGGGTCACCCAGGTTTGGTCGTAAAGAACGGGGCTCCACAGAGCCTCATGGAGCTTCGACGAAAGGGTCGTGGAGTTAGTGTGTCTGTACTGTGCCGGTCAATCCTACAGCATGTGCGGAAGCGTGGCCGGGTGAGTGCCGCAGCACCGGCAGAGGGAGGTCATGTACATGTCCGGGAATATGAGGTGAAAGCGGGCAGGTGAAGGATGCGTGTTTGTTTGAAGTAGACGCAAAGTGGTGGCCTGAGCCCGGTGACGCAGTGACGTGAATTTTTTTCATGTCATGATAATGCATTGAACACGTACTCGGTTCAACGATGTGAATCCACGAAATCTTTTCTGTGTTCTTTCTATTTCTGCCCATCAATGTATATTTATCGGTTAGTGGGAAAATAAACTATTAGTTGAAAGTAGTGCTCTGTCTGTGTCTGTACTATTCTACGTCCTTGTCTGTTCGCGCTTACTAACATTTCATGGATGCAAACCAACTAGCCCACTAACATGTTTCAGCGCGCTTTTTTGCAAACGGAGACTGTGCTACGATTGCAGTGTTCTTTGGGCGCCCGGTAACTACAACAGAATTGTTCCAGTGAAATCCACAGGCTAGCCAAGACGTACGATCCTCCCCACCGCGAGGTAAAGGCGCGCCAGCGAGCGTCCACTTTCTCCTGTCTGCGTGGCATAATACGCGTGAAAGATGACAGCACGCACCACCATGATCTCATTGCGCCATCTTGCTGGTAATGCTGAAAACACAATAGTTTCCCCTCCCCCGAGATGCCCATCACCAGCGGTCAGTGGTAGATATTTATAGCTTGCCGTTTGAACGTTGGAAAACGTGCTTCTTCGTGGCTAAGTGGTTAACGCGTTGCATTCGCAACTTGGAGGTTTCACGTTCGATTCTGTGCGCAGGTGTCTTTTCAGGATTATTTTTTCTTTCTTGCATTTTCATATATATAGATGCGCATGCATGTGACGAACCACACGAGAACGGTGTGGTGGAATGGTAGAGAAGGAGGAAGACGAAGACAAATAAATGGTTCATCGTACAGCCATCACGTCTCCTGCGTCATGCTAGTCGACAGGATCTACCGTGCCCTTCATCATGGCGATATCCAAGGAAGTCATCAACATCCCGAAGTACTCGGGAGCATCTACGGACGTTTCCTTTTACAAGGGGCTACGGCTTTTTGAGGTGAGGACTGCGGCCGCAGCATGGACGAGCCAGACAAGCTGTGCTACTTCTCCGATTACCTTGAAGTTGAGGCTTTCCGATGGTTTCGCACCGAGGTTTTCGACACAGACGCGTCTTGGGAGAGCTTATGTGAGCTCATGAAGGAACGCTTTGCGAGCGGCGTCGTCGATCCTTTTCGCCAATTCATTCATTGCCGGTTGCGAACAGGCCAGAGCTTGAAGGAATACTATAATGAAAAAATGTCTCTAGGACGCCTCGCCGACCTAAAGGACACGCTCCTTATATCAGGGCTCATCGACGACCTTCCTGCGCATATGGAGATGGCACTTGCTGGGCTTACCTCGTATACACTAGAGGCATTGCTTACAGCTGCACTTCGTGTAGAATCAATCATGCAGAGAGTGAAGTTACATCGCTTTCCATTAGCTTGGAATATACACATTAATGTAACAAGCGACAGAACTAGTGAGCATCCACGTAATACCCCGGTACGAACACCCGTGCGTAAGTACAAACACTGCGCGATGGATGGCTTACCCCGACAGATGCACTGGCATAAATGCCCACGACGCGCAAGCATTTCCCCCTCTCCACCAACCAGGGAAACGAGGAGGGCAACCCAGAGTTCATGTAATTCAGTTTGATGCCCTCATTAACGGGTACCCTGTCAGCGCTACTCTTGATACCGGAGCTACGATTACCTGTATCAGCGAAGCAGTGCTGAAGGCACTTCACCTGCAAATAATGAGGAATTCATGCATCTCAGTTCAACAAGTCACATCATCTACCAAAATTTTGGGTCACGTTAATCTAAATCTACAGATAGAAAAAGTGTCAAGAGAAATTCAGGCTGATGCTCTACATGGCATGAAAAGCAACTTACTTCTTGGCTTGGATAGTGCTTGCCTCTTTAACTTGTCACTGGACCTTGACACTATGACTCTACGCCAAGAAAAGGACATCCTCTATTCTCGTTCACAATAACACACCACGGCTAACATGGGCGCGTCTTTGCAAGGTGTTGAAGTTTGCGATGTACTACATCTAAATAAAACTCAACAGTTGGCATTGAAGCAGCTTATCCACAAGTACGATGACATTTTTTCCGAGTAACAGACAGACGTTGGGTGCATCAATGGCGAAATGCATCGCAATCATCTCACCAACAATGTTCCCATTAGTATAGCCTCCTATCGATTCTCAGAAACCGACAGTGTCTAAATGGACAGACAGATCAATGAGCTTCTCATGCAAGGTGTCATACGACTATCTACCTCCCCATACGCTGCGCCAGCACTTCTGGCAAAGAAAAAAGAGGAAGGACGCACGCGCTTCTGCATCGACTACCGCAAGCTGAACGAATTGCTGGTGCCTAATTATCAGCCAATCCCTCGCATCGATGACGTTCTCGATTCTCTGGGGAAATCTACGTACTTCTCGACTAGACATCTAGTCGAAAAGTACGTCTAGACATCTAGTCGAAAAGTACGTCTATGTGCCTTTTGCCCTCCGGTCTTCTCTTTTCCAAAAAGCTCATGGCGCTTTTGGTCATGTCCGGGTAAAGAAGACGTTGCAGCTTCTCTCTCCACAGTACTATTGGCCCGACGTCATCAGCAACGTGAGCGAGTACATACGCCACTGCGATACTCGCGAGCGCTGGAAGAAACCGAAGACCAAACGATTTGGTTCCTAGGAGTCTTTGCCACCAGCAGAAGAACCATTTGATCTTCTTGCCTTGGACACTATCGGAGGTTTCGGCAACTACGGCTCATCCAAAAGATTGATTCAATTAGCTCTTGATCACGCCACCCATTATGTCGGGGCTTTCGCACACAAAAAGGAGACTTGCGACGCGTACATCTCTTGCCTGAAGAGTATCTTCACTGCTGGAAAGCCTCGGAAGTTCCTTTCTGACCGCGGCACAGGATTCACTGCCGGCAAATTTAAGCAGATCTTCAAGCACAACAATATTCATCTGCTTTTAACAAGCTCACAACGCACGCAGTGTAACGGCCTAAACGAACGCACTAATCAGACGATCGTTACTCACCTCCGATGCAAGATCAACGACGAACCACGAAAACCATGGCCGCGTCTCCTCTTGGACGTTGTCGACGAGTACAATAGAACACCTCACGAAGTCATAGGCTACCCACCCTGCTTTCTTATGTATGGCACACTATCGTATCTCTATCTTCTTTCAGGCGTTACCGAAAATCTGCAGGAAGCTCGTACAAACGCAGTCCGCAATTCAGTAACATATCAAAAGAAAAACGAGATCATATATGACAAGAAGTTCTTTCTATTAGAGCTTCAAATGGGAGACATTGTTCTATATGAAACACTCTGGCACCCGAACCGTGGCAAACCCAGCGCAATCATGGAAGGACCCTATACGATCATATTCAAGATTTCGGCAGTAAACTACGAGATCGACCGCAGCATTGCTCCACTCGGTCGCCAGACTGACATCATTCATGTAGGGAGACTTATACGATATCATCCGCCCCTGCATCTACATTTCTCTCGGGGGAGGGGGGAAGCGTTTGACGAACCACACGAGAACGGTGTGGTGGAATGGTAGCGAAGGAGGAAGACGAAGACAAAGAAACGGTTCATCGTACAGCCATCACGTCGAAAAACGGGTCGAAAAGTAATTTTCTATTCTGGATAAATCCGTGACATACCAAATTAATCGGGTTTGGCAAAACCAGCTGTCTGGTCGGCTCCCAAAATCAAGTTGTAGCTATTAGTGTCTACGTTGTTATCGATTTTTTTCTCATCTTTGGTTTATTTCTTTTTTTCCAACATACTGTCTAAACTATACAACTCCCCCCCCTTTTTTTTTCGTTGTAAGCAATAATGCAGTTATTGTTCATATGAGACTATTTGGTCACTTGGCCAATCCCCTAGAGTGGGTATGAGCCATGGATTAAAGGATACAAACAAACAAACAAACAAACAAACGTCTCCTGCGTCACATCCATATCCGGTGAGTGACGGTGAGGTCCTCGCCGACGCAGACACCGGAGGCAAAATGCAGCCTAGATGTTTCATATATTTGCTATCGCAATAAAAGGACGCGTCTCTTGAGAGCCTGGTTCAGGTTACGATCGCCGAGAACACTGGAAGTAGACGGTGCAGCAGCGGCAAGTTGACAGGGCCCTACGTGTCTCGCTTTTGTGCTCAGCCGACTAATTCGCCGGCGTCGCTGCGCTCCCTCGTATCGTTTATGCCTGCTTATCTCCCGAAACAATGATTGAAAAGGTTTCTTTTCAGTGCTTTGCGTTAATTATGTTAATTACAAGTGGTTTTCCGGCCGCTCTGGCGTTATCGTTGTCGCTTCACTTCTCAGTTGTGAATGTGGCCTAGCGTCGGCGCACCACGATTACTGCGCGGCGGAGGCGGTCGCAGCTTGGCGACCATCGGGATCTCGGCGGCTGCGCGAGCGGTGTGAGCAAAACTTGGAGGCGGCGAGGGCGTGGTGCGGTGGCGCACAGCTACCCGATGTTGAGGACTACGACTCATGATCATGATTTAACCATTCTGGTAACTAAAATTGTTAACAAATACCTGAACATAGCATATCGTTAATCATGCACAAACATGCCATGAAGAAGCACACAATAAACGTGCACTGTTACTAGATATGCGCGTCTTCAAATGTTGTAAGTAATGGAGAGAAACAACGTGGTCCACGCTCCTGAAACCTACTCTCACGCATACTGCGCTTCAGGAACGCCCCGCCGCGGTGGTCTAGTGGCTAAGGTACTCGGCTGCTGACCCGCAGGGCGCGGGTTCGAATCCCGGCTGCGGCGGCTGCATTTCCGATGGAGGCGGAAATGTTGTAGGCCCGTGTGCTCAGATTTGGGTGCACGTTAAAGAACCCCAGGTGGTCTAAATTTCCAGAGCCCTCCACTACGGCGTCTCTCATAATCATATAGTGGTTTTGGGGCGTTAAACCCCACATATCAATCAATCAATACTGCGCTTCAGGAACGTGGGACGCAGATGTTCGTAGCTTGATCCGCTAACGCGCGCAGGCGTTCCAAGTCTTGCTGGCCTCAGTTTCACTCAAGCAAGGGACGACATTCCCCCGTAGACATCGTTGCCTTGCTGCAGTGCTTACTGCAGCAGTTTTTTTAAAAAAAAGCCAGTGATATCACTCTCGAAGTAGTCAACCGCGAAACAATGTTGGTGCATGTGGTATCTGCATGACTTCAACAACGAGCTGTCACGCGCTAGCACGAAGCGAAATGCAAAGAATATAACTGCGTCATCGACTCTTCGATGCCCGCTCGGGGAGAGTCTCTCACTGCTATCGAGAAGTTGTAATCATGGCCTCCAAGGCTGTGGGCTTGCTTGCAATCTGCGGCGCCATGACTTGACTACGTCATGCCACATTACTCTTCTTGGGCCCTCACCGATGACGGAACCACCGCGCTTCGTCAATAGAGAGCACGGAGAGACAAATTTTGCGAACGATTGGCCTAACAGCAAAGTCGGTATGAGGCACCAGGCACTTTTCGTCGTGTCGGTAAACGTCAGAGGTTCCATGCCCTGCAGAAGACGCTTTCTTCATTGGTCTTGCTTTCTCATTTGATACAGTTAACTTTACAACGTTATATCCATGACGAAAATTAGTCGATAAAGCCTTGTTTGACCCCGGCGTAACACGTTTTCATGTTAAAGATAGTAAAAATAAGCGATTGCACGATAATGGCGAGACGTTACCTGTTAGTTAATAATGTGACTTTCTGCTGAACGCTCTGACAATGCTAAGAATACGAATGGTTTCGAGCATTCGTAATTCACCTGTACGTATCAATTTTTTGTATTTTTCACACAAGAGGAAGACGCTTATAAGTGCTCTGAAATTATAAGAGCTTGTGTAAGAGCTAGAAGAAGCATACTGGATGCTAAAGGCAGTGCTGCAAAGTTGAAAACAGGGAACGGCACAGACGAAGTGCATCGAACAACTAAATTATTCATATTGAAAAGAAAAGACTGAATAGGGGCTGGGAACATGCAACAGAAAAGACACTGTAAGCATATTATGCATGAGTCAATATAGGTGCTAACTACGTAAAAAGCATGCGTATTTATCTTTTCGAACTTTCTGTTTACACTGTATCATATCTGTACTCAAGATATAACTTGTGCGGTGATTAAACATTGTTCCACATGCGCCGAATTTCCTTGACAGCAATCGTATATCTGCAGTTTTTCCATTTCATCTCTGTGGTGCTCCAGTCTTTTGCCCCCTTTTTTAGTCTTAGTCTTTTCGCTTGAATAAATTGGGTCTCGGAAGCGCTTTGTCTGCGATTTCCTCGTTTGTCGTGTTTTCCACTCTTTTAGCACCGCTTAAACTATGAATGGTAATGCAGAAGTGGAGTTGTTGTTTGTAAAAGGCACTTAAGACAAAACGCAGTTGCTGTGACATATAAGGATTACGTTTGTGTGCTACACTGGTCGAAAAAAATGTTGGTGCTCACGACGTTGCTTGGCCTGACCAAACTACAGGCTTTATCAGTTATGGCACCGTCAACTCGAAAAGTGAAACAAACGTTCATTCATTGGCCAACAGTTTGCGGATGAGCCTTCCTTTCGTCAGGCCTTCACCTAGAACTGCCGCCTGCCTGCCTTTTCGGTGATGTCGCCGTACACTCAAGCAATTGCAGACAAAGACAGTTGGACATCTATTGGCAGTTTGGACTCCAAAGAACACGTGATGCATCACTTAATTCAAATTTCGGACGCTTACGCGTCGGCGTCCATGGCGGTCCTGCTGTGAGGGCAAGCCTTTACTGTAGAACAATGAGCGAGAGCCGTTCTAAGTAAAAGGCGTCGTCGAGACCCACGTGGCGGCTGAGTCACGAGTATACAGCTCCCAAGAGAAATGTAAAAAAGAAAAGGGTGTATCATGTGGGTGCCAGTTGCAGTGGTCCCTCAGAGCTTCTGGGTGCTGTATAAACAATACTGTTTGGGGTAAGAAAGATCAAGCGTGAAGGAGGACGAATTTTTCCAAAATAAAGGTGGCAATTGTGGTGTTTGGTAGTCAAAGTTTGTATTGACTAATAATAACCAGTTCTTGCTAATTGGTGCAATAATACTTGCCGTAGTCTTGGTCTATGGCGCACTAGGCTGTGCTGTAGCTCTGCATCATCAACACGATCACAACTATCATAATCTCTCTTACTGATAGACGAGCCAGCTCATATGGATATATCGCAATAACTTTTTCTAGCGCCGACAGACACGCGGACAAAACGAGGGAACGCTGATTGTCGTTCCTTCTCATTGTCCGCGTGCAGTGTGCGATCATCACTCTTCGCTCACGTTCAGGAGCTACAGGCTCACCCATCCAGTGCTTGTCCTTGGTTGGTTGGTTAATTGGTTGTTCCCCAGAGTCCTGGCGCAACCCACTACAGGGTATCGGCCATGAAATGGACGGTGCCTCATTTGTGAGGTGGAGTTGTTTAACCAGCCTGATTAATTAGATAACAATGGTTAAACTAAGAAGCAATGGGTAAACGATAGATTAGAAATAAAATAGAGGTAATACAAAGAACAAACAGGCTAATAGGATTTGAAATAAAGTTAATTTATGCCTCAGCATAACATTCTAATCGTTTTGTCGCCTTCAGAAAATTGCACACGGCCTAGCAAACATTTCTGCGGCTATATCTCTTTTCAATTGCTCCAAAGGAGAGGACCACCGGAAGAAATAAATTTAAAGCCAATCTACGCAGAGGTTCTTCTAACAGGTTCTTCCTTTGGTTTGTGTATAACCTGCATGTTAAGAGGAAATGGTGAAGAAATTCCGTCTCGTTGCATGCAGGCACAGGGGAGACTGTGCCAGACCAGACTTGTGTAGATAAATGTTCAAGGGGGGGGGACTCAGCATCTTAGTCACGTAATTGATAATGTTACGGGTAACTTATTTATTAAATTAAATACGATGCACCGTGCTCGGTGAACAAGATGGCGACAGTTCATCAACAACCAGGCACCAACGTCGTCTTTCTCTTTCATGCAGCCAGGCTGTGCCGGCTGTTGTGTATAATAACCCTCTGGTGGTAGAAGCACCGCCTCGGTGCTTGAGCAACTCGGATGCGCAACTCGGAAGACCTGGCCAGAAGAAACGACGACGTACACGATCGTATGTGCGAGAGACGCCCAAGTAGCCCGCCAAAGGAGCGTCATGAAGTTGGTTGAGAACAGTCGCAAGAAGATGTGCTGGTATGACGGGGAGCAAGCCATGGCCATAAGGATCGAGGTTACGGCGATACAGGATGCCGTCTTGTACCAGGAACATTTGTAGAGATGCGTCGCGAGGCATTGACTTAAGCTTGTCAATGATGGTTCGCAGGGAAGCATCCCGGCGTTGTTCGTGGCCAAGGTTGAGTAGCTGCGTCACAGACAGGTGTGGAAAGGTGTCAGTATAGGCAGACTCTTCCTCAGGGTAGCGTGATAAACAATCCGCATCTTGATGTGACCGCCCTGTTTTGTACGATACGGTGAACGTGTATTCTTGTAATCGTTGGGAACAACGAGCGAGGCGTTCTGTGGGATCCTTGAGTGAGGCCCGCCAGCAGAGCGCGTGGTGGTCGGTGACTACCCGGATAGGACGCCCATATAAGTATGGGCGAAACTTGGCGACTGCCCACACAAGAGCGAGACACTCATGCTCCGTGATTGAATAGTTGCGCTCGGCTGTAGATAGCAGTCAGCTTGCATATGCTATAACACTGTCATGTCCGCGTTGGTGTTGCAATAGCATTGCACCGAAGCCATGCCCACTAGCGTCAGTTCGAACCTCGGTTGGAGCCGATGGATCGAATTGAGCTAAAATCGGCGGTGTTATAAGGAGCTTCGTGAGCTGGGAAAAAGATGAGGCTTGATCAGCACCCCAGAAAAACCGGGTTTTCTTCTTCAATAGGTTTGTGAGTGGGCGTGCAATGATGGCGAAGTTTTTAACAAACCGTCGAAAGTTTGGAAAGCGGCTGCGGGCGAGTTGGCGTGCGTGGTCGGCTCGCGTGATGGCTTCGCCGGCATACTCAGTGACAGAGGGCAGCAAGGTCTCAAATGGTAGTTGAATCGGCTGGAATGATCTCGTATGTAACGTCAGTCACCTGGCGAACGACGCGGTATGGTCCAGTGTAGCGTAACAGCAGTTTTTCAGAAAGCCCTACAGGCCGAGTGGGGGACCAGAGGAGGACAAGAAAACCAATTCAAGCCCACAAAACTGCGACAAATTAAGCCACAAAACAAGCCCAAAAACTGCAATAGTCCATTGTTGATTCCGAACAGGAAAGTCCGTGACGGCGGGAATGTTCTCGGGATCCGGGCGGACTCCTGCGGCATCGACGATGTGGCCAAGTACGGTTATTTTACGACGAGCAAAGTGGCATTTCGACGAGTTCAGTTGAAATGCGGCTCGACGAAAAACTTCAAGAATCGCCGATAAACGCTTGAGATGGGAGTCGAATGTGGGCGAGAAAACGATAACGTCGTCTAAATAACATAAGCAGGTTGACCATTTGAACCCTTGAAGCAATGAGTCCATCATTCTTTCGAATGTGGCCGGCACATTACACAGACCAAAGGGCATAACTTTGAAGTGATAAAGCCCGTCAGGAGTGACAGATGCGGTATTATCACGGTCTATCTCATCCATAGCGATCTGCGAATAGCGAGATCGAAGGTCGATAGTGGAAAAATACGCAGCGCCGTAAAGGAAGTCTAAGGCATCGTCGATTCTAGGCAACGGGTAAACATCTTTCTTCGTAATTTTGTTGAGATGCCTATAATCTACATGAAAGCGCCATGTTTCATCCCTATTTCTGATCAGGACGACAGGAGAAGCCCAGAGGCTACACGAGGACTCGATTATGTCTTTTGCAAGCGTCTTTTCTACTTCCTGTTGTATGACTGTGCGCTCGGACGTGGGAACACGGTATGGACGTCGGTGAATAGGACTCGCGTCACCAGTATTGATGCCATGAGTAACAACACTCGTTCGGCTTAAAGCCGTGCTGGCGAAATCGAAAATGTCACTATAGGACTCCAGGATGTGACGAAGGGCTTCGGCTTGATCAGGAGCGAGGTATGGTGGTACCACGTGGTCAACGTCGACACCCGATGAACGTGATAGAGTTGGTCCATGGTCTGAGGTGCAGCAATCATCCCAGCTGAAGGGTTCAACCGTATGGTCCTTAGAGCAGTAATTTCGGCCAGGGAGATATCTTGTGGAAGAATTTGGGCAGTGAGGGCAAAATTGACAATATGAAGGCATGTGCGGTTTTCAACGATTGTCAAAATGGTGTGCGGAACAGCGACGCCATGCGTAAGCGTCACGGCATGAATTGGGGCCACCATGTAATTGCCGTCAGGCAACTACATGGTGGCCCCAATTGGTGTAGAGAAGACATGGTGGTGTAGAGAAGAGGTCGATATGTGTGACACAGTTAGCTGGAAGGTGTGCGAAATCAATGCAGCAAAGGCGACTTTGGGGTGGGTCGGTCAGATCAGAAAGTTGAGGCATTCCAAGGTCAAGACAGCCGGCTGAACAATATATAAGGGCCGAGTGAGCGGTTAGAAAATCCATGCCTAGAATTACTTCGTGAGGGCAATTTTTTATGACAGTGAAGAGAACAGCAGTGCTTCTGTCGGCGATAGTCACAGGGGCAGAGCACATGCCAATAATCGTGGCAGTTCCCCTGTCGATGACTCGAACGGCTCGGTTCAAGGCGGGTGTGATAACTTTCTTGAGGCGGCGACGAAGAGCAGCACTCATTATAGACACATGCGCGCCGGTATCGATCAACGCACGCACAGGTACATTGTCTAAAGTAACGTTCAACAGATTCCGGGTGGTCGGCAATGATACACGAGGATTTCTCGCAGAGGTCATCGTGAATGCAGCTTCACCTCCAGAAGATGCACTGCCTAGTTTTCCGGTCGGGGGCGCTACGAATAGGTCGGAGAGGCAGGACGGCGTTGTGGGGGCGAACGAGATTGACCACGAGCAGGGGATGGTGAGCGGGCGTAGCAAGGTCTCGTCAGAGGTGCGGCAGAATCAGAAGATGTGGTCGGCATAGGGGAATCAAATTCGAATGTCGATGACGACTGGTGGACAGAAGTGGCCTGGGTAGGAGGCCCACAGTGTGCCGGCGGAGCCGAGTGATTGCGGCAGTGGCGAGCAATATGACCGACACGTCGGCAGTTGAAGCATACGGACTTGTCGTTCAGTGTACGCCATTCGGACAAATTGCGCTGTCGAGAGTAGTTGGAACCAAATAGAGAGCGGAGGGGCGACGATAAAAGGGCTCGGCAGAGTAGACTGGTTGAATGGGGTGTAGGCCGACATGCGATAATTCTTAACGAACGACGGCTTGTATCAGTGAGATAGTGGTCGGTGAAGGATCCGGCGTTGGAAATGAAGTAGCTACTGGTTGGGCTGCCTCGACCTCGCAACGAATGATGCGTGTGAGGTTGTCACATCGGGGAACTAGGTGGACGGCGTCATCACACGAGAAAGTAGCAGCTGTGTTCGGCAGGCGCGTGATGCTGTTGGTGAAGCGGCGGGCTTTAGCCTGTTCTATACGGCGGCATTCTGTCAGGATCGTGTCGATGCTCATGACATTATTAAAAACCAGTAGGTTGAAGGCATCGTCAGCAATCCCTTTGAGGACGTGATTAACTTTTTCTTCTTCTGACATGCTCTGGTCGACCTTGCTACAAAGCGCCAAGACGTCAAGAATGTATGAGACGTACGATTCAGTTGACGTCTGGGCGCGAGTGGCGAGAGTCTTCTTGGCAGCAAGCTGACGACCAGATGAATCGCCGAAAAGATCACGGATCTTCGATTTGAAAAGATCCCAGCTTGTGATTTCGGCTTCGTTGGTTTCGAACCATGTCCGCGGCGTGCCGTCGAGGTAGAACACTACATTGGCGAGCATGAGCGTGGGATTCCAGCGGTGGGTAGCACTGACTCGCTCGTACTCGTGCAGCCAGGAGTCAACGTCTATGGTACCGTCAGCGGAGAAAGTTCCAGGATCCCGCAGGGGTGGCAAGGTGACGTAGGTTGTCGACTCGGATCGAGAGACCGCTGGGGATGAGGCACTGGCAGTTGAAGTAGCCGAAGAGTCCCCGGTGTTGCGACAGCTGCGCGTCTACATCGAGGTACGGAAGTCGTCCACATCCACCAGTAATCTTACGGGTAACTTGTTAATAAATTAAATACGATCCACCATGCTCGGCGAACAAAATGGCGGCAGTAATCAACAACCAGCCACCAAAGTCGTCTTTCTCTTTCTTGCAGCTAGGCTGTGCCGGCTGTTGTGTATCAATATCTCCGCCGTTCTAGAGGAGCACCATCAATTTTTTCAAGGGTACTTAAGATGAAAAAAATTTGATGTTGCCAAGCGAGATTTTTCAAACTGCTCTGTCATGACCAATTTTGCAAAGCGTTAAGCGTGCCACGGCGATAAATGCTAGCATCGGCAATATAGAAATTATTGGATAATTATGTGAGGCCACTGCGAGTGCATCTGCATATTCATTGAGGGTTAAACCTTTATGCCCTGGTATCCGCAGCAAGCGAATGAGTCTTAAATGTCTTGGGGCAAGGGCGTAAAATACTTTCAAAGCATGGGACATGTTAGGCGCAGTTAATGAACTACACACAGACAAACTGTCTGAAAGAATAATAGCATCTGTTACTGATTGAGGTATTTTCGTGACGCTAAGAGAATTGCCAGTAATTCCGCCCGATAAATAGGTGTGAAATCAGGTATATGAATTGAAAAAAACCTATCCAACACTGAAGATGCAATTCCAACTCCTGTCTTCTCTTCGCGAACTGAAGCATCAGTTGCTATTACAGTCTTTGTGTCTAATCTTGCCAGGTTGTCTTTAAAAATGGCATTTAGATATATACTTGGAAGAGTTTTGCAATTATTAGAAAAAAATATTGTCAAATTCTTTTTTCATTGTTTGAATAGGTGTTCTTAGTACCCGTACTTCATGAAGGTTAACATGTTATGTTTCCAAGAGCTTCTGTACGACGATGACTTGTGGAT
Source organism: Rhipicephalus annulatus (assembly GCA_013436015.1). Lineage (NCBI taxonomy): Eukaryota > Metazoa > Arthropoda > Arachnida > Ixodida > Ixodidae > Rhipicephalus > Rhipicephalus annulatus. The sequence goes on along the minus strand of WOVY01012846.1, from coordinate 79,825 downwards.
ACCGTAATATAGACCACTGTTGGTTAAAAAAGGACGTCGGCTCAATTATGAAAAACATATTGTGACTTCCTATGTGGGGATGCGTACATTTTAGCAAGGTACGGACTGCTAGTATTTGCAACCTAGCACGAAGAGAAGGCAGGCGCGCTTCCTTATATAAAATATTAATTGCAACGAATTTAGGGCGCCCAAGACATAAATGTAACGCTTCGCGTTCTAGTAGTACCAGTGGTATAATTTTGTAGGCGGGTGCTCCAGAAAACAAGACACAGTGAAACCCCAATTTTGGGCGAATATACATGCAATATATCATTACTAGCACATCACGACGTAAACCACAACGTTTATTGTTGAGTCTACGAAGCATCCCCAGCGCTTTTGCTCCTTTAGCTGCCATATTTTCTATATGCGGACTCCAATTTAGGTTTTCAGTATAAAGCACTCCCAAGTACCTAATAGATTTCACCTGCGGGATAATGTCCTGTCTGTAAAGTACGGAAATCTGCACTGGAACACTTATATGAAAAACTACGACTGCACTTTTTCTTATGTTTATTGATAGATTATTGTCGTCTAACCAAATGTCCTGAGCGTTCATATAAAACTGTAGCATAAGATATAATGTATGTATACCTGTAGCTGTAGCAAAAAATTCGACGTCATCAGTGTATGCATACACCTGCACATCATGTTGTACTCAAATTGTGCACAATAAAATAGTAAATATTAATGGTGAAAGTACCGAACCTTGGAGGAAACCTCTAGTTTGTTTATACTTTGAAGACGACTTGCGAGATTGAGAGCAATAGAACTCTCTCTTTTATAAAGGAGTAAACCCATGCCACGAAGTAATTTGGTAACCCGATGTGCGTTAGCGAACTCATTAGTTTAATGTTTTCCACACTGTCATAAGCTTTTGCGATTTCGATAGTGACTAAGGTGGAAACCTCTTTCTTAGAATGCGCTACTTGTATCATTCTTTCCAGATCACCATGGGCACACCAAATCGAGCAGCCAGGCCTGAATCCAATTCGGCATAAGCTTAAAATTGCATTTTCGTCCAACCAGTTGTCTATCCTAATGTGTAGAAGTCTTTCGACTAGTTTTAGCAGATTAGATGTGAGTGAAATAGGCCTAATGTTATCCAAAGTAAACCTAGCTCCATGTTTTTTAGGAAGGAATTATTTTCGCGATTCTCCACTCAGGCGGAATCCACGAATGTTTAATGGAGTGGTTAACTATTGCAAGGAAATCTTGAGGTGAGACTTTATAGATTATTTTTATTGCCGATGCAGTTATTTCACCGGGACCTGGAGCAGAATTGCATAATATATTCGGTGCCTGTCGTATTCTCTCTCGTCTTGTGCACACTTCTTTTTTTATTTCCTTATCTCATGGCTCTTACCCAATGCAAGGGATCGGCCGAATGTTAGGTGAATTTTTTCGTGAGCTTTCGTTGAGGGGTGAAGAAGAAGAAGAGTGGGTGTGAGCCATACTTATAGGCCATAATCATCATCATTCAGCAGTCATCGCAGAGCCGCTTGGATAACGATTGGTAGGGTGAGTAACCATATTTTTTCGATGTTTCAGTTGCGGTGGAAAATACTGAAGCCCTGCAGCTTGAATGATGAACAAACGTGAGACCTAAGTGTCAGTGCATGTCAACCGCTGTCCTGTTTTTAAAGAATTTTTCTAGTCCGGAAGGCATGATAGCGGAGTATGATGCATGTTAGTGATGCTGTCTAACGCTAGTCTATGGCTGTTGTAATGATTTGTTTCAATGCTGTAGTGTCACTAGTGCCACTCTGCGTTACCTTTATTTGTCCTCCCCAGTGATGTTGCGGTTATGGTGCTCACCAGCTGAGCCGATGGTCACGGGTTCAAACCTGGCATGGGTGGTCGCATTTCGACGGGAGCGCATTGCTTTAGGCCCTTTTGCTGTGTGTGTGATGTTAGTACACGTTCATAAACACATATTAGTCTTATTGGACGCTAATCTCACATATTAGTAAAATTAGCGTCTATTTGAGAAATAGTTCCGAGACCTGGCGTAGCTCTACTGTAGTATGCTTGACTGCCACCCAGAATGCTTGGGTTTGATTCCTGCTGGAAACCCAAAATTCAGTAATTGCATTCATCGAGGGGGGGGGGAAGGTCAACGCTGCCTATGCCGGGTTTTTCTTAACACTGGCATTTATTCTATGCCATCGTTTGGTCGACGCTACCGATGTGGGGTATTTCCTAAAGCTTACGCGTTAAAATTGCCCATGTGCGTTCTCGTCGTTCCCAAGTCAATACTAAGTGTCAGTCACCTGTGGCACATACCCATCTACCATCGTGTCACACCCACCCGTGGATCTGTGCCGCTTTCTGGCGGGAAGTGTTTGACGACGCACGCGACTGGATTGTGAGATTATTTATTTCTTGACCAGTGCGTCATGTTCGTCAAATGATATTACCCTCCCATGCTAATTTCGGTTCACGCCGAGTTAAAGGGGATGACCATGAGAGCACCCAAACGTAAGCCATTAGATAGATAGATAGATAGATAGATAGATAGATAGATAGATAGATAGATAGATAGATAGATAGATAGATAGATACGCTCAAAGTAGCCACAGTTTGTTAAGAAATTTAAAAATCGAGACAGATGCATTCAATAATATTAAAATTTGAGGGAGTGTGTTGGGACTAAACTTAGGCCGTTCGCGTTGCAAGTAGGTGTGCTACGATGCAGCTGCGCGTCTGCTTCGATATACAGTGAAATTAACTTCCCCTGCTTATAAATGCGGGGAAAATAACATGAATGCTTTACAAACTCGTGCGTCTGGTGCCCAGGCTTCACAAAACAAGATGTATTATTGCTGTATTATTGCGTGTTACATGCGTATATTACCATCGGCTGTCAGTACATGTGATTATCATAATGACTTCATTCTTTCAAGCTTACCGCCCATTATAAATGACACAAAAATTACGGCGCGTATTTTCTTACAGTCTGGTAGTAGGTGAACACCAAGTTCGAAAATATTTCACGTGTACACGTGAAAGCTTCACTTAGAAAATCTACTTTAAACTTTATCACTTACATTTTAGTAATTATACTTCTCGAGTAACACCATGCAATAAAATAAGCGGTTGAAGTACGCACTAAAGGATATCGCTATCACACTGAACCCTTAAAGGGCCATTCACTAGACCCCATAACCCATTTTAGCTAGACCATGTACTTTATTGTGTGCGAAACGAGGATCATTTTGCCACAAAACGTTTTTCAATCGGTTCATTACGAGCTGAAAAAATACTTTTTTTCAAGCGGCGTGCAAGGAGCATGTGAGGAGGCGAGCTCGAGACCCTTGCTGCTGCGCCATGTAGCCTTCGCAAGCCGAATCTCTTCCATACCTTCCCCGGCGTCTGACCAAGAGCTCACGTGCATATGCCATACCCGAACCAGCCCAACCCCCAAACAGCGGTTGGCGTTTTTCAGAGATTATAGTCTTTCTTGGGGACCTTCAACACAAAAATTTTGGTTTGTCTGTCTTTGCAATCGTCTGTTTCTCCACCTTTAACATTACCTTAAACAGCACCAAGCGATACTCCAAACAGACGACCCCATCCGCAGTGCCCACCAATGTTGCTCAAGATTTAGCGTTCATACTTGTGCGATTGTCAATTAAAAAGGAAATATCGGGCACATCTGAGGCAACATAACACGTTTTCTATGGTACAACGCTTGTGACCTTTAAATCACCTACAGATGAACAGGATGAGTGCGCGAACGCGTAGGAGTGTTACTTTCGCTTCCACGGCTAAGGCACGTTGCCGGGCTAGTTGGTTGAGATTCATCATTTTCACTGGTATAGCTATACTGGTATGCTATACTGGTTTCACTTTACTATACTGGTTTCACTGGTATAGCTCATAGCGCTGTGTGTGTGTGCTTATCTCCTTTGTGTGTGTCCTTGTCATGGTGCGCTATACCAGTGAAAATGATGAATTCCACGGCTTTCATCTTATCGATGCGCAGACGACGAGACGCGCCAACATATTTATGTCAAACGCCAACTCCATCAGGCTGCGTGCCAGTGAGCTTAATCCAAGTACCACCAAGTTTAACTCAATTGCCAATGGATATAATTCAGGTGATAGTCAGTTTCATCCATGGACCACAACCACATGGTTTGCCACTTTACATAATACAAATGTCGGAATAATCTAAACATGGAGCGATAGGAAAACCTTCTTATGCTAGCGCTTATGAAATTAGGTGCAGTGATATTTTCATCTTACATTTTGGTGCCATAGCTTTAAATTGAAGAAAAGAACAGTGCCTATTGATTGAATTTACGGGTGCTTAATCCATTTGCTCATACAGTTTATATTAGTCTATCCTTAATCGCTCTCGCATTACTCCGGCTAAATATCTACACCATCACATATGCAGAGACTCATGTCGTCTGCTCAGCAGACTGCATTTGGCTGCTAATTCGCTGAGGCGTTTGCAGTCATCTGCTCAGCCCGGCGAGAAGACTGGTGACCGATAGATAATATTCCTCTGTTCCTAGAGTGAAGAAAAACAATAAAAAATGAAATTTGCATTTATTTGGGTCATGTGGAATTAAGTTTTTTATAAAAGCATCAAAGTGGATACTCCTGTTTTCATGTAGCAGATGACGCTAGTGTTGCTGAAGCATGTTTGCTTGAAACACACGTGTTTCATCGGACATGCCTAGTTTTGTTTGAATAAAAAATAGCAGCTGATATGAATGTAAATTATGACTTCCGTTATCCACATCATAATCCTAAGTTTACGTCTTATGTGCAGACTGAATAAAAACCTCTTCGAGTTATCTGTAGTTTGTTCTGCCCTATAAGGACCTCCTAATTTCCTGAGAATGTACCTGATTTGGACCTATCGCTGCCCACGGCCAGGTTTTCGATATCTTGGTATAATACGGCACTCCGACAACCAGTCTGTCTTTCCGATTACATGACCTGTCCATGTGATGTAATGCTATATAAATACAAATATGAACTTTAGTAACGAACACGAAATATGCGCTAACATGTGCCCGCTTTTTCTTTTATTGTCAATAAAGTGACTCCACCCTGGCCAAGCAATCATCTACAAACTTGTACACAGCATGGTACAAAGGAAGCTCAAGTAAACAATGGCAGTAATTTTAGGGGCGAAGCTCCTTATGGCGTGGCTTGTGCTCCCCTCGTAGTACGTACCCACCAGTGGCAAATACCCGAAATAAGTATAACATTTGACCTCCAAGGTGGTGCCGGTGAGAGATTTCTTCTGTGTGTTGTTTAACAATAAAAATAGTGCTTGATGTACATGCCAATGGCTGCTAATGGGGAATGAGAGACAGGAGCATTCGGCGTTTAGTGAACGCGCACGCTGCGATCCCCATTAGCAGCCATTGGCAAGTACATTGAGCACTATCGGACAAGAAAGGGTTGCTACATTATACTCGCTGGGTGTTACCTTCTTAGTTTTAGAAAGGTTTAGCGAGCGTTGAGCCGCAGGGCCAGGAATACGATGAAATAGTATATACCATGAATGAATTCGAGGTGGTTAAAGGGGGGAAGCAGATACGAAGCGCAAGCCGTAAGAAATTAAATGCTGAATCCTCCTGTCTCTCATTTCACATTAGCAGCCACTGGCATGTACATTGAGCACTATCTGACAGGAAAAGGTTGCTACGTTATACTCGCTGGGCGTAACCTCCTTGGTTTTAGAAAGGTTTAGCGAGCGTTGGGCCGCAGTGCCATGAATACAGTGAACTAGTATATATCATGAACTCAAGGTGGTTGAAGTTGGGAAGTAGACCCGAAGCGCAAGCCGTAAAAAAGTGTGTGTGTGCCACCTCTCGTTTAGTCCTTGGAATGTCCACTGAATGGCGGTACTTCTATATAGGGAATATATGATAAAAAGATGCAAGATGGTGGGACTTGGAGTGTTGAATAGATGGACGAACGGACACACAGACAGATGCATGGATGGACGCATGAACGGACGCAGGGGCGGAGGCCTGAACAAACGCAGGGACGGGCGCACGAACAGACGCATGAACGGTCACACAGACGGACGCATGAACAAACGAATGCTTCGCCCCACTCTCCATCATTCACTCCGTGGATATGCTGCCATTTTTTATCACAAATTCTAGCAGCGAATAGAAATATTAATATAATAGTATACTTTAGGACTATTATCTGATATGTTGTACCAACTGCCTTTCATATGTACTGCCATTTTCACACTCTGTATTCTGCTTTTTGGGTCTGAATTAAACAGAATGGCACCCTAATTAAAGCCGATGACAATTAGAATAAACATAGTGGCACTAGGATTAAATTCAGTGGCACACGACCTAATAGAGTTGACGCTTGCATTAAATATGTCGGTGCTTGGGTTGAATTTCTGACATATGAATTAAGTAGCTTGGCGCTCAGATTATCTCAATGGCGTGCGCGGATTATTTAAGCTGGTACTTAGATTAAAGTAAGCTGGAAAACCTTTAATCGCAGGCAGAAATGAAAAGAGTCAGAGTGCCGGCTGATTCCGGAAAAAACCAGGCACCGAAAAATTTCGACATCATCTGCAGAACTACACGCGTTTCTTATTTTAACTTTTGTTTGATTAAGTTTTCGCCCACATTGCCTTGGTCAGGAATGCTCAGCGAAAATTGTGCCTCAAATTTCGAGAAGGTTCGCGATCATAGTAGAACGTTCTGTGAATGCCTCCTCTATTTTATCAATGCCAACCAGACGCACGCAATCCATTCGTTCCTCACTCTCTCCCCTAGTTCTTTCCTACTTTATGCCATCGCTTGCTAAGCCTTCGCGTACGCTTTACCGTCTTGGGGGAGAAAACCTTTCATTCAGCCCCTCACGACAGAAATTATATGAAGTAATTTTTGTTCAGTTGTATAGAGATCCGTGGAGCGGCGTCTTGAGTTTCTCGTGTTCACAATATTGGCGGTCACGCGGGCTCTGTAAATGACACTATGTTGTGAGATAGAGTGTCACCTTTCATGGCACTATGCGGACAGCCAATGGGGAAGCGTCACTGCAACGCCACAGCATGCGCTGCGCTGTGATGCCGTGGCGGTGATGCTTCGAGTAACAAAGAAGGAGCCGAAGGATAAAATCTGACTGACGCATGATGTAAGAGTGCGAGACACGTCTATCTCATCTCCAGGGGAAAGCGCTCAGAAGCACGTGTGACGCAAGCAGCGCAACCCTTCATGTAGCGTCGCAAAACGTTGGCGTCGCATAACGACCACTCCTTGAACGTTAGTTGACCGACGGCTGCCGAGGAAAAACACTCGTTTGCACTGGCATTGAAAGAAATGAAGGCGGCGCTGGTTCTGATACGATTGCCCGCAAGACGCGAACACTCCAAATTATTCAAGAGCTTGCGGGAAGACCAGGGATAAGGCTGCAATAATTGACGACACGTGTATAAATGCTGCCGCGCTTCGCATCGACTGCCCACGCCCTCTCCGCCGCTATAAGCGCCATTGTCTAGCTGTTGTATGACTTTTCGCTTACGCGGCCACAAGCTCGGCCCAATAAACAGTTTAACTTGAAGTCACAAGGTTTGAAGTCACAAGGGCTGTCACAGGGTTTTGATGCTCCCTTCGTCCGCATCAAAACCCTGTGTGACAGCAGATACAATCACGGACACTACACGGCCTGCAGCGAACCTTCTTCGGCTGCCCAAGAAGCCTCCGACTTTCCAGGGATCATCGTTTGAAGGTGTACAGAGCTGGCTGGAGATGTACGACTGAGTTGCCGGCTTCAACAGTGGGACGTCGACGAAACAAATTCACTTTTGCCAAAACGGCGAAACAATGAAAGAGATAGCAACTTATTCTAATGTTTTACGAATCAAGGATAGCATGTCATCTCACGTAATTCTACAATACGATGGTTTAAAGGCGCTTTCATACTAGAGGCACATGACACTGATATAGCCCACACACTGATATATATGACACGACACCGACAAAAACTCTCGGTCGACGAGAGTTTTTGTCAATGAAGTCGCCAATGAAGTCGCCAGACTTCACACTAGGCTGACGATGATCACGATACTTCTAAAGACATTCTGTTGTCGTAATGTAACATAAAAGAGCAAAAACAGCAGCAAAACGCATCGGCAGACCTGTCGTTGGCGTGTCGTCGGGAGATCTGCTGCGGAGCGCAAATTTGCCCACGTGTTTGCTTCAAACGACCACGAAAGGAAAGTCTTTGGGGAATAACAATGCCCTCTGCAAGGCTTCCTCGACGTTTGAATAGACATCTTGCCTACTCCACGGAAATATTTTCTTCTCTTCCCTTTTGTGTATCCCCACCCCATCCTTCGACGCCGTAGATTATGGCGGGGGCTGCGCCGCATAGTCGAAGAGGAACAATGAATGTCAGAGCAGACAGCGTGGCTCAAAATAAGGCGCAGGTGTGAAAGCTTATTCGGCGCCGTGCGTGTGCCTCCTGTGTCACTACAGAATTAGCTAACGAATGGCTGGGAGCACGACAAGGCACGAACGGAGTCTTCCAAAGACTATCGGTGGACTGTTTGTGTCATTGTAGAGCAATTATGACGAAGACACAAGACACTCCCGAAAACAGTCGGTAGACAAAATCGGTGTCATGTCTCTCTATTGTAAACGCGCCTTAGTCGAACACGGCCGCTCCATATACTCATTTGGCATCGTATGTTTGTGTTGATTGCGCAGCACGTAGAAGCTCCCATCTACTTTGGGGGCATAAGGCGCGCTTTTCTTGTTGTTGCGATAGAGTGGCCACCATAAGCGCCCCTTCCCCTGTTCGATCACGAGATAAGTCCGCGCGCAGACGACGCCGGCTGAAAAGCCGGTGTTCGGTCCTCAGAGCAGGCTAGCGCATTTTACTCGTATGCATTATACATGCACATACATAATCTCGAATGACGGTGGCAGCTACGGCAAAAACTAGCCGAGACTGTTCATATTGTCATGTGTGTATCGGTTGACGGGTTATCAAGTGACAACGACTATGGCTTTCTCTTGCCTTATTCAGGCTCGCTCGGGGTAGTTCCCATAAATTATGACTTTCACGTCTTATCGAATTTCGCGATAGATGTAAATTGGGCGGTCACCAGCCTCAAGCGACTTGTTTTAAAATTGAGCTGCAGGCAGTGGACAGATTAGGTTTCTTTTTCTTTTTGAGTAGATGGGCGCTGACTACGCTTGCGGTGGAGCCGTTGGACTGTATTTGCTTTTCGTTGAGGGAGCACAAGTTCGCTGCAAATAAACTACATTGTTTGCTAGTACCTGCATCGTCCGTCTACTTCACGTGCGTGACGTACGTGACATATCTGATGGAGGTGCTGGGTATGTTGGAGTCTCGTTCTTCAAGCAATAAGCTAAATTCAAACTCCGACGAAGAAGACAACCGGATGTCTTTCTGGTAAACCTCCCTGCTTTCTCCCTTTCCCTTTTGTTGCTTCCTCCCCCCTTCGACTAAGAAGAGCTGAGGAAAAGTCCCCGAAACAAGGGTCTGTCGCCTGAGTACGTACTACTGCCGGAGAAAATTCAGGCGAACACGAACACCGCCACAGCTGAAATGAGTGAACCTTCACCACCAACTGCCTTTCTACTAAGGCAGCCACGGGAACCTCCGACTTTTCATGGCGTGCTGTGCGACGATCCGGAGGACAGGCTTTAAAATTTCGAGCATGTGGCAGCACATAACCATTGGATTGAAGACGACAAGTTGCGTCTTGTATACTTCGCTCTCGCTGGGTCTGCGCGTAGTTGGTTTGTAAACCAAGAGTCCTCAATCACGTCAAGGGACTTATTCAAGAGCAGCCTCCTGCGCAGGTTCTCTAGCGTGGTACAGAAGGAGAGAGCGGAAATGCTACTCTAGTCGAGACTCCAGCACCCGAACAAAGGTGTGAGATTATTTACCGAAGAGATAAAGTGCCTTTTAGGAAGGTGGATCCCGCGATGCCAGAAGAGAAAAAAACTTCGATACCTGCTCAGAGGGGTGAAAAGAAAAGATTTTTTCGGGGTTCATGCAAAACCCGCTGAACAGCGTTGACGACTTCAGTACAGAGGCCACAACCATCTAAAGGATGCTCGACGTGAAAAGAAGGCAGTCTGGACGTCTTGCACAGGCGCATGCAATTTCCGCCGCTGAATATGGTGCAGTAGATGCGGATAGTCTTCGCGACACCATCCGTACGGTCGTACAAGAGATCTGAAAGTGGTTCCCGGCATCGCAGCGCCAGGTCACAGCGTTAGGCGATGTGATTAAGCAACAAGTTGAGCAAATCATTCGTGAAGCTCCTCCGGCGTTGTCTAACACAGAGCTGCCTTGCAAATTGATGGCGCTGCAGCTATCCTACGCCGCTGTACTTCGTAGCCAGCGCAACCACATCAGCCACAGTTTTCAACGCTGCTACTTCCAACGCCGTCTACCCGTTCTGCCTATTACCATCAGTCTTTCCCGCGAAAGCACGAAGTGTGGAGGACATCTGACAACCGTCCTCTTTGTTTCCGCTGTGGTGAAGACGACCACGTGTACCGCCGCTGCTGCTACCGTGCCCTAGTCCTTCGTGGTGTTCCCGTTCACGCCCCTCGGCCCCGACAAGGTGAGAGGCTACGCGAGGTCGAAGAATAGTTTTCTAGAGGTGAAGATTGACTCATGACCACTACAGGTCACCTCCACCTTCATTTCAGCGCCCATCCTAACCTGGCTATGTAGGAGCGACATGAGGCAAATATCCGAGCCCGCGTATAAGAAACTGAAGAGAGAAACTGATGGAGGTTCAGTTGCTGCTCGTCGCACTGCTGAAGAGTCTCACCAAGTACAGGAAAATCTACTAAAAGCACATGCAACAGCCGCACAAGATGTATACGCTGGTTTGGACGGCAATGCATTGACGAGGAAAGTAAAGATTGCTTTACGACGAGGCCGTGGCTTCAGACAATGCCGCACCTGCAACGTTATGCTGCCACATTCTTCAGATCTGCAAGTGCTCTTAGATAACAAAAACGTATTGGCACTCGTTGGCCCCGCCGCGGTGGTCTAGTGGCTAAGGTACTCGGCTGCTGACCCGCAGGTCGCGGGTTCAAATCCCGGCTGCGGCGGCTGCATTTCCGATGGAGGCGGAAATGTTGTAGGCCCGTGTGCTCAGATTTGGGTGCACGTTAAAGAACCCCAGGTGGTCAAATTTCCGGAGTCCTCCACTACGGCGTCTCTCATAATCATACAGTGAATTTGGGACGTTAAACCCCACATATCAATCAATCAATCAATCAATCAATCAAATGGTACTCGTTGGCCCTGGCGCTGAATATTCAGTCCTGAGCGCTGAATTTGCAGCTAGACTGAAGAAGGTACTAAAAATGTGGGATGGTGCGCAAATCAGAACTGCAGTGGCCATCTAGTGCTACTAAAAGGATAGGTGCCTTGCCAGATTGACAGTTCAAGATCACGTATACCCAGTTGCCTTGGTCGTATTAGCTCGGTTGTTCTCGGGTGCGACTTCCTTCAACCAAACAAAGCTGTCATCGACCTTGAAGCAAGGACAGTTCACCTCGCAGCCGACAACGCCATTAACGAAGATCAGAATGCTCCTATGCGCATCTCAATCGCAAATCTCGACAACCAGGTTACACTACCAATGTTTTCAGCTGTTCTAGCTCTTGTGGGCAATGCCGATTCCACGGACGTTGATGAAATTGTCGAGGCTCACCGTGGCTTACTTCTCAGTCAGGACATTTCTGTGGCAAGAGGCGTCACTCACATAACTGGCGGGAAATGAACGTAATAATCAGAAACTTCGGGCCCGAATGCTGGAATCTCACTCAAGACACCATCGTACACTTTAAGACAAAAGGGTGTTAAAAGTGTGTGTGGTTTGTCCTTTTGGGGACTAATGGGGCTGCCACAAGCATTAATCCCTTTAACGACTTGCGCACCGGGTCTAACAGTTAGTCCCCACAGACGAGCACAAGGGACTAACATTTAGTCTTCACATTTACACTTTAGTGAGCAACTGTTAGTTCCACAATTCACCTTAAAGGACTAACATTCAGTCTTCACATTTGCACCTTATAGGGCAACTGTTCTCACATTTACACCTTACCTGGCAACCATTAGTCCTCACAGTTGCACCTAGCCGGACGAACGGTTGATCCACTCAAATACTCCTATCGGACGAACTTTTTGTCCCCAGTTCAAACATTGTTTTTGTTTATTTTCCGCCAGGCCTAATACTTTTCTCGCCTGTTTTTCTGCGCAGTGAGCAACAAATTGCGCAGAAAAAAAAAACACACGATAAAGTAGTTGGCCACCTATGTGTAACTGCTTTCGCAGTCACGGCAACAACAAAAGGCAAAAGTGAGAAATTGAAATCTTTATTTTTCTACATACACTTGAAGTTTCTCCGATCTTTTAAGTGAATTCACTGTGAAGTGTACAAGCCCAGTCTCGTTGTCAAATCTTGTTCACTCCTTAGGGAGCTCATCCAACGGAAGTGATAGATGACAGGCATTGCAGATGCCAGCGCACGCAGCCTTCAGCCTGTTGTGTTCCCATGGCTGCACGTACAATAATATAGTATAAATAGTTAGACACAAGTGACAGAAGATGAAGATGCATGCATATGACAAGCACGTGGGCGTTAATAGAACAACAATCGTTAAAATATGACACACAAATAACTTTACCTTCACATCTCACACAGTCCCTCTGAAGCTGCTCTGACGAAAGAAATGGATGACAGGCATCGCAGACGCCAGCGCACACAGCCTTCAGCACAGCGTGTGCCCAAGGCTGCACAATAAGTATGTAAAATAGTGAGTCACATCTGACAGAAAATGATTGATTGATTGGTTGTGTTTAACGTCCCAAAAGCCCCATTTGATTATGAGAGACTCCGTAGAAGAGGGCTTTGGTAATTTCGATCACGTGGGGTTCTTTGATGTGCAACCAAATCAGAGTACACGGGCCTGCAACATTTCCGGTGACAGAGGATGAATACAAACGCATATTAGAAATAAGTGCAAGGTGAAATGAAAACATGCGTGAGATATGACATGCTAACAATTTCACCGTGATGTCACACATCGCCAAGCACTCATTTCGATCCCCATAGCGCAACAGCTTAGGAGCGGCGGCCGCAGCAACAACTCCGCGAACCACCGTGCCGCTAACAAGTCGGCAAGTCCTAAGCGAGCGACGTGGTTCAGCTCGAGCAAGCGAACGCGAGACCAAACACGGCGCTGAACGCGGAGTGCCTGCCGCCCGCGAACTTCGAACAGGAGAGCGAGCGTACGCTTGGCCGCCGCCACGAACAGCGCCAAGCTGGTTTGAAGCTAGCGCCCAAGAAATCGACGGTAATGGGGCTTTTTTCCACAAACTCGAGTGAGTGCAGCGCGCAAACGAGAGTCCGCCGCCGCGGCCAACGGATGGAGCCGAGCTGCTTGCGACCGACTGACGGGAAAGCCAACTGTAATGGCGACCCATTTTCAGTGAGTTCCGACGCTAGCGAAAGCTCCTCCAGCCCGTGCTGGTGCACTTACAGCGCGTGGCATACTACAACCAAGCTCTTTACGAGAACCCGCAACATGTTTTCGACGACTCCCAACACAGGGACGTGGTCTCAGCTCATTATCATCAGCCTGAGCTCATCGCGGCGGCGAAGACAGGCGATCACTCGACGAGCGAGCGTACGGGAGGCCGACGGAAATGGCGGCCAATTTCCAGGTGGTCGCAAAGCACAGGTGAACTGCAGACGCCGAAGTTCACCTTCGCGATGCATTTCGTGCGTTCCATATACAACACGAACGAGCCCGTTGCCGGCAAGCGTGATCGGTATCGCACACGCGACAAGTAGAGTAGAGTCTGATAACCTACTTGCCTTAAAATCCAGCGCTGTTTTCTGCCCCTGTGTGGGAGTGAAGTATATATCCGATAGGCCTGTTTTTTCGGCCGCCATATTGGCCTTCCCAACTGTTGCTGTCGCGTGTTGGTCGTGTCTATCTTGAAGCCAGAGATATACAGCGCGGCGTGGTGACGTGTCGAGACTTGCTCCAGACTTCATGAGTGCAGCGAAACAAAAGCAGCAGCCCACTCTCTTCGAAGCGTACACACAAGCACCACCTCGTAATTCATAGATCGTTGAATCCAGGCGGCCGTGGTCGAGCACTCCGAGTGCGACGCAACGCGGACCGTCGCCGGCAAAATACGGGGAAGACTGAGCCAATAGAGGAGGAGAGAGAGGGCTGGTTACCTTGGCAACGCTTTTCGCACTGCCTGAAATTCCGGGGCGGTTCATACCTTTTGAGCGTGTTTGGAGACTAAGTGGTTTCGCGCGGCACGCTTCTCTCTGTGGTCGCTCCTCAACGGTCTATCCATTCGTCGCGCGCGCCTATTGGGCTCGGTTACTCCTTTTTTGGGTAAGTTTGCCTTAAAGTGTAGCGACAATTCAGACCGTTCTAGACATTGCTGATATCATCCCGCTCGAAGAGCAGAAAGCTCTAACAACAAATACGTGTTTTAATGTAAATCCTTCGCTACCCCAAGATGAACAAGAACGTCTTCGATCTCTGCTCATCACCTACCAAGATTGTTTTTCCTTGCCGTCAAAGGTCCGTCAAACAGCGCTTGCAAAACATCGCATCATCACTGACGAAACAGTATTACCCATACGGCAGTCTCAATATTAAGTGTCCATGAAAGAACGTGACGCTATCAGCAGACAGGTAAAAGTAATGCTCGCGGATGACATCATCGAGCCGACAAAAAGTCCATGGTCTTCTCCCATCGTGCTGGTGCAGAAAAAAGACGGTCGCCTACGATTCTGCGTGGACTGTCACCGGCTCAAGTAAATAATGAAGAGGAACGTCTACCCTCTTCCACGAATAGACGATGCATTAGATCGGCTGTGTCATGCAATGTACTTTTTATGTATGGATAAAAAAACTGGCTACTAGCAGATTGATGTAGATGAAAAGGACCGAGAGAAGACTGCGTTCGTTACGCCGGACGGCCTGTACCAATTTATGGTTATGCCTGATTGCCTTTGCTTACCACCCACCACTTTCCAGCGTGTCTTGGATACTGTGCTAGCTTGGCTAAAGTGGCAAACTTGTTTGGTGTACCTTCAGGTCGTGGTAGTTTTCGCGCCCCGTTTTGAGGAATATCTTCGGCGACTGGAGGCTGCATTCAGCGCTATAAGAGCTTCTGGACTGACGCTAAAGAAAGAAAAGCGCCAATTCGCCTACCAAGAGCTCCCGTTCCTCAGCCATGTTATCACTGACGCAGGAGTTCTGCGAAACTCAGGCAAGACTACCGCTATTCGCAAATCCCCGTAGCCCCACGAAAAAAAAAACGTTAGAAACTTCTTGGGACTGTGCGCATACTGTAGGCGTTTCGTGAAAAGGTTCTTCCAAATTGCCGAGCCGCTCACACACCGTACAAAAAATGACGTCCTGTTTTTGTGGAAAGAATCAAAGCAAAAAGGTTTTAGCGAGCTGCAACGTCGCCTACGAGAACCACCTGTTCTTGCGCACTTCGATCATTACGCTGAAACCGATATTCACTCTGATTCCAGCAGTATTGGGCCGGGCGCTGTCCTTGTGCAAAAACAGAACAGCCAAAAACGAGTGGTCGCTTACGCCAGCCACTCCTTGGCAAAAGCAGCAGTAAATTATTATACAACCGAGAGAGAATGCCTGGCGATAGTGTGGGCCACATCCAACTTTTGAAGATACAGCTAAGGCAGACCATTCAGTATCGTTACGAATCGCCACTCCCTCTTCTGGTGAAAAAATATCAAACACCCGGCAGGATGTCTCGCTAGATGGAGTTTACGCCTACACGAGTTTGAAATGACCGGTGTACACAAGAATAGTACAAAACATTCCGACGGGGGCTGTTTGTCACGAGCACACACAAAGCAGACTTCGGCCAACGATGACGCCTGGAATTTCCTCGGCGTAGTAACAAGCTCAAGCCTCGCCCCAAAACAGCGTAATGACCCGGAACTACGGAGCATCATCGAGTATCTTGAAGGAAGCAGAGGAGATATTCCACGACTTTTCAAACGCAATGCTTCAACGTTCTGTTTAGACAATGGTGTTTTGGTGAATAACTGCGAATCCACCAGTGCAGCGTACTTTCGCATTGTCCCAACCTCGCGGTCGAAAATTCTGTGGGCCTGTCATGTCGAGCCGGTGTCCGGACGCCTTGGCGTCAAGCGGACCTTGTCAAGAATTTGGGCAAAATACTACTGGCCTCGCCTTGCAGCAGACGTTTCGCACCACGTGCGAACATGTCGGCAATGCCAACGTCAAAAAAAAAAAACGCTCCCCACCAACCCAGCCGGGCTCCTTAAACCCATGAATAGCACCTACTACAAGACCATTTGAACAGATCGGATTGATTTTTTTGGGCGAATCCCGACGTCGGCAGCAGGAAATAAGTGGATCTTAGTGGTAGCAAATTATTTGACGCGCTATGCAGAAACACAAGCACTTTCAAGATCTATCGGTCAAGAAGCTGCCAGATTTTTTGTCAATGCCATTTTTCTGCGTCATGGTGCGCCAGAGGTGATCAATACTGACTGAGAAACAGCCTTCTGCAGTGACCTTATCCAAGCGATATTGCAGTATAGCCAGACCAGTAACCATAGAACAACCGCATACCATCCACAGACTAACGGCCTTACAGAGTGACTCAACTATACGACAGCCGACATGTTGTCAATATACGTAGACCTTGAGCACAGGACATGGGACCAAGTGCTACCGTGTTGTAGGCAAACATAACGTTCGCCTTCAATACGGCGTTGCAAGAGACCGCAAGAGTCCATTTATCCTTGTGTATGGGTAAACACCTACAACAACAGTTGATGCAATGCTGCCTCATGTATACAACAATGACGTGAGTCCTCACATAGCACACTATTTGTGTCGTGCTGAAGAGGCCTGTCAACTCACTCGCTTACGATTAAAGAGGCAGCAAGAAATAGATGCCCAGCACTACAACCTTGGACGACGGCAGCAAGAGTACGCTCCCGGTGAGCTTGTGTGGCTGTGGACGCCTATTCGCCAGTGCGGGCTGAGCGAGAAGCTCTTGTTACATTATTTTGGCCCGCACAAGCCCTAAGTCGTCTCAGTGAGATGAACTATGAGATCATCCCCGAAGGTGCAATCTGAAGTTGTTCACTTTGTTCGACTGTAACAGGTTCGTGTGGGCCCAGGTCCCCAAACGACAACAGATGTTACGTAACAAGTGACGGCACGTTTATATGACACAGACACACACCTATAAAAATAATTTACCATAACATCAATGATTCTAAAATCCTTTGCGGTGCGAAGAACTTTAGGATAATTTTTGAGCTGGGGGTTTTAGAATACCGTAAGAGGGAGTTTAGAATGCCGTTTGCAAGCGCTGCTGACGTTGCGGGCGTAGCGGGCGCCATATGAGCTTTAGAATAGCGTTTGCCCGGCTGCGAACCGCGACGCACGATCGCAGCGACACCGTAGCCTCGAAACAAGCGCTTGTGGGCCACATGCTGGCAGCCATCACCGCCCGTAGCCTCGAAACCAACTTTGCGGGCCACATGCGGGTCGCCATTACGACACGCGATTTCGGATTTTTCGCATGCGGTCTGCGAACGCGAACGCCGACTCGCCTTACGATGCATGCGCAGTAGCAGCGACCGCGCCGCAAGGGCTCGCGGTGCGCTATTCTAAAACTCCCTAATATATTTGCTCTCGCAATAAAACTGCGGCACGTCTACTTATAGATAGAAGAGGCCATGAAGACATGGTTAGAGATCCCGGAGTCTACGTTACAAACCTGGGATCTATTCGAGACCACGTTGCTAAGCATCATAATGTGTCAAAGTGGATGAATTGGCCTGTTGGTGCTTCATGATCAATATATACTGCGCGGTAGAAAAGGCGGACACGAAAAAGGCAAGTACAAGCGCAGACTATCAACTGAAAGTTTATTTATCATTCACTCTTTCTTTTTATATCATCATCATCAGCTTGACTACATCCACTGCAAGACGAATGCCTCTTTAATGTTCCACCAGTCAACTCATTCCTGTGCTTGCTGCTGCCATTTTATGCTCTCAAACATCCTAATGGCATCTGCCCACCTAGCGTTCTGTCTCCCCCTAACCCGCTTGCCTTCTCTGGGAATCTAGTTGCTTACCTTCGTTAACCAGCGGTTATCCTGTCTACACGCTACATGCCTGGCCCATGTACATTTTTTTATTCTTGATTTCAACTATGATATTCTTCACCCTGGTTCGTTCTCTGATCCACTTCAATCTCATTGTTCAGCTCCGCGGTTATTGCCTATCCTAAGTAGACATAGTCTTTTACAACTTCAAGTGCTCTGTTACCGATCTTGAAGCTCTGTTCTCTTCCGAGGTTGTTGTACATTACGTTCGTTTTCTGCAAAATATTTTTAAGACCTATCTTTCTGCTCTTGTCTAACTCCGTAATCACTAGTTGCAATTCGTCCTCTGTGATACACAACATTGCAATGTCGTCGACAAAGCGCAGGGCACAAAAGTACTCTCTATGAACACTTATCCCTTACTCTTCCCATTTTAGGCCTCTCAAACACCTGTAAGCACGTGGTAATTAGCATTGGGGAGATTGTATCGTCCTGCCTTACACCCTTCGTGATTGGCATTCTGTTGCTTTCTTTATGACGCACTATGGTAGCAATTCATCCTCTGCAGATTTCTTCCGAGATGTTGATATAAGCTTAGTCGACGCCTTTATTCCGCAGTGTCTGCAAGACTGCAGATATTTCTGCTGAATCAAACGCCTTCTCGTAATCTTTGAAGGTTACGTATGGTAGTTGGCTGTATTCTGAACATTTTTTATTTTCTGATTGATAGTATGAAGTTCGTCGATTGTTGAGTAGTCTGCTCGAAGTCAAGCTTGCTCCTTCGTTCGATTCAATTCTAATAGTAGCCGAATGTCATTAGCAATTACCTTTGTGAATAGCTTGTATACGACCGAGAGCAAGATGATCAGCCTTTATTTTTTCAAGTCCTTGAAGTCTCCTTTTTGATGTATTAAGAAGCCCTCTCTCTCTTTCTCCACACACACACACACACACACACACACATATATATATATATATATATATATATATATATATATATCATCATCAGCCTGTCTAAGTCCACTGCAGGACAAAGGCCTCTCCCATGTTCCGCCAGTTAACCCGGTCCTGTGCTTGCTGTTGCCAATTTATACCCGCAAACTTCTTAATCTCATCTGCCCACCTAACCTTCTGTCTCCCCCTACCCCGCTTCCCTTCTCTGGGAATCCAGTTGGTGACCCTTAATGACCAGCGGTTATCCTGTCTACGTGCTACATGCCCGGCCCATGTCCATTTCCTCTTCTTTATTGCAGCTATGATATCCTCAACTCCCGTTTGTCCTCTAATCCACTCTGCTCTCTTCTTTTCTCTTAAGGTTACACCTACCATTTTTCTTTCCATTGCTCGCTGCGTCGTCCTCAATTTAGGTTGAACCCTCTTTGTGAGTCTCCACATTTCTGCTCCGTAGCTAAGTACCGGCAAGATACAGCTGTTATATACCTTCCTCTTGAGGGACAGTGGCAATCTACTTGTCATAATTTGAGAGTGCCTGCCGAATGTGCTCCACCCCATTCTTATCCTTCTGGTTACTTCAATCTCGTGGTTAGGCTCTGCGGTTATTACCTGCCCTAAGTAGACATAGTCTTTTACAACTTCAAGTGCACTATTACCTATCGCAAAGCGCTGCTCCTTTCCGAGGTTGTTGTACATTACTTTCGTTTTCTGCAGATTAATTTTAAGACCCGCCTTTCTGCTCTCCTTGTCTAACTCCGTAATCATGAGTTGCAATTCCTCCCCTGAGTTACTCAGCAATGCAATGTCATCGGCGAAGCGCAGGTTACTGAGGTACTCTCCATTAACTCTTATCCCTAACTGTTCCCATTCTAGGCTTCTGAAAACGTCCTGTAAGCACACAGTGAATAGCATTGAGGAGATTGTGTCCCCCTGCCTTACACCCTTCTTTATTGGTATTCTGTTGCTTTTTTATGAAGCACTATGGTAGCAGTTGATCCCCTGTAGATTTCTTCCAGAATGTTTATATATATTTCATCTATGCCCTGATTCCGCTGTGTCTGCATGACGGCTGATATTTCTACAGAATCAAACGCCTTCTCGTAATCTATGAAGGCTATGTATAGTGGTTGGTTATACTCTGAGCATTTCTCTATTACCTGATTGATAGTATGAATGTGGTCAATTGTTGAGTAGCCTGTTCTAAATCCTGCTTGTTCCTTTGGTTGATTGAATTCTAATGTTTTCTTTACTCTGCTAGCAATTACCTTTGTAAATAGCTTGTATACTACAGAGAGCAAGCTGATCGGCCTGTAATTCTTCAAGTCCTTGTCATCTCTTTTCTTATGTATTAAGATGATGTTAGCGTTCTTCCAAGACTCTGGTACTTTTCCCGTCAGGAGACACCTCGTAAATAGAGTGGCTAGTTTTTCTAACACAATCTGTCCTCCATCTTTCAGCAGATCTGATGTTACTTGATCCTCACCGGCAGCTTTGCCTCTGTGCATGCTCTCCAAAGCTTTTCTGACTTCTTCTATCATTACCGGTGGGGTATCGTCTCGGTTACTGCTAGTTCTTATAGTATTAAGGTCGTGGTTGTCTCGGCTACTGTACAGATCTCTGTAAAACTCCTCCGCTATTTCAACTATCCTATCCATATTGGTAGTCAATTTGCCTTCTTTGTCCCTTAGTGCATACATCCGCCTTTTGCCTATCCCAAGTTTCCTCTTCACTGCTTTGACGCTTCCTCCGTTTTTCAGAGCGTGCTCAATTCTCTCCATGTTATACCTTCTTACATCGCATACTTTACGTCTATTAATCAGCTTCGAAAGCTCTGCCAGTTCTATTTTGTCTGTTGTACTTGACACTTTCATGATTTTGACGCTTCTTAATTAGGTTCTTCGTTTCCTGGGAAAGCTTGCCGGTGTCCTGTCTAGCTACCCTGCCTCCAACTTCCACTGCACATTCCGTGATGATACTCGTCAGATTATCATTCATTGTATCTACGCTAAGGTTGGTTTCCTCGCTAAGAGCAGAGTACCTGTTCTGCAGTGACACTCTATATATATATATATATATATATATATATATATATATATATATATATATATATATATATATATATATATATATATATATATATACCTCCACCAAAATGTTAAGGCGTTTATTAACCGGCCCACAGCGAGCAAGCACAATGGCGACAGTAACGGCCAAGCACGGGCTCTCAGCGCGAGCGGCATCCCTTTTGGGTAGACCCACTAGAAGGCACCTGAGAGTTCCACCAATTTCAGTGTTCGGAAGCTTCTTTACAATATATATATATATATATATATATATATATATATATATATATATATATATATATATATATATATATAAATATGAAAGTAGATGCGCGCTTTCACATAACAACTGTTTATTGTGCCAACGTTTCGACGGGAACCCCGTATTTTTCAAGGCATAAATATGACTTGAAAAAGACGGGGTTCCCGTCGAAACGTCGGCACAATAAACAGTTATGTGAAAGCGCATCTACTTTCATATTTATAACCTTGCGGCAAGGGAAGTTATTCTTCTGTATATATATATATATATATATATATATATATATATATATATATATATATATATATATAGGCAGGCATGGTGGTTGAGTGGCCGTAGCATTGCAAGTAGTCAAGTAGATGCTCCGTGAGTGGTCACAACGTGGTTTATTTCGACGTTTCGGCCTAGAGTCTGGCTTTCATCAGGATTGAGATGAAGGCCAGTGTCTAGGCCAAAACATCGAAATAAACCACGTTTTGACCGCTCACGGAGGATCTACTTGACTATATATATATATATATATATATATATATATATTGTCACGGGGTCGTGACGTCGCCGAAGACAGGGGACTTTGTGTTGGAATTCAGCTGTTTATTTGGGCGAACCCGTGCCCGGTGAACGGAAAATCCGATCCGATTTCAGTAGCAGTGTTGGACTGATAACGTTCAAGAGAATTTTATTTCCGAAAAGATCTTTCACAGTGTATGTGCACACATAAAAATGAACAATGGTGAACAATGCGTATGTAAAATGCAAGCTGTTATATACAACGAAAGAACTTATAGCGTATGCAGTGACGTACAATGCAAAAATTGTACAAAAGATACAGGACATTCATGACGTCGAGATGATTAAACTTAAGTAAACAGTAGGGCTATATGAACAAACAAGGAGAGGTCATTCAAAGTGTAGCGTGACATTTTACATTCACCTGTGAGGACAATTTGCTCTCGCGCTCAAAAACAATATTGCACAAAAGGATATGTTTCTGAAGAAGAAAAGAAAAATACACACTAATGTCACAGTGGTACAAGCTCTAGCCCACCTCCTCAATAGGGGAGGAAAGGCATGGACACTGTTGTTTTTTACGATAATAAATCGCGTAGACCACTGTAGGAGGAAAGCCTCCTCTCCCAGCATGACTATTTCTGCGTCAAGATGCATAAGCATTATGTTTCTTAGCCGATGTAGTAGGGGAAACATGGCTCTCTGGGGGCGTCCCCTCAGGCAGGCCAGTCCCCTTCGTTTCCTTAAGACGTAGGCTCCGATAGCTATTAAGAGTGCGACTAAGTTATCCCTGTGGCTAGACTTCCACTGCATACTTGTTTGGAACATCCTGGTAACCATGCGCCAAAAGGTGCGCGCTACTATACATTCATGGAAGACATGGTTTAGAGTTTCGACGTGACCGCATTGCGGGCTTGTGGCGGAGGGTGCCACGCCCCACGCCGCAAGGCGGTCGGCCGTTGGTAAAGCCCCCCATTCCCTGAGCCAGTCTAGGTCACGGACCTCGGAGGGGAGAGACGTGTTTGTAAGAGTCCAGCGTCTTTTCACCCGGCATTTCCGGCGTTGTTCTTCAGATAGTCTTATAAATGCTATTAATTCGCTCATGTCGGTGGAGGACATTTCCATAAGTTCGTGAACTGGAAAATCGTTTCGCCATTGTTGCAAAGATTTTATAGCATGTGTGTTATACGCAGGCAGCTGCTCAGCAGCTGGTCCCGTGTCGTTTGCTAAACCAAAAAGTCTTCTAGAGGTTCCTAGCAGATACACTACAAGTTGCCTGCCTCGATACGATGAGTTTTCTAAGAGTGCCCAGGTGTTATTGAGAGCCAACATGCGGCAATTTACATCAAGGTTGGGTACACTGAGCCCTCCCCATTTTACTGGTAGGCGGACCAAGGCTCTGGCAACAGCTTCGGCGTGGTCATCCCAGAAAAAGGAGCCGCACACAGTAGCCACTCTCAGCAAAACCCGTCGAGGTGGTCGGGCTATTCTGGCTACATAAAGCAGTGGCGCTGTTATGCTGGATTTCATTAGGTGAGCTCTTTCAGTAAAAGGTAGTTGAAACGTTTTGGCGACTTCAATGCGTCTGTCCACTTTGTGTTGGATTTCTTTCCATGTGGTGCGGGCTACCTCACCAGTCGAAATTAAAGTTACACCAAATACTTTAACGCCTTGGACAATTTGGACGCCATCAGGGAACTCTTCACTGTGCATCCCAAAGCACAATGCCTTGCTTTTTCCGGGAATAAGACGTGCTCCCGACAGGTAACTATACATGTGGAATATTCGAAGAAAGGCTCTGTAGCTATCTATGTGTTGAATAAACAACGAGATGTCATCGGCGTGTGCCGCTACTTTCCCTTCGCGCAACCCTGGAAGAGGGAAACCACGTATCGAAGTGCAAATCTGGGTTTGTTTCAATAATGGATCTATGCTTAATACAAAGAGAATTGCAGAAAGGGACAGCCTTGTCGAATGCCCTTACGTACTGCAATAGGTTCAGATGTATAGCCATTCACTATTAATGACGTTTCCAAGTCTGTGTATAGTTAGCGGAGGGTGTCGGTTTAAATGTGCTGGGAAGCCATAACAATCAAGCACAGCGAAGAGATAGTTCCATTCTACGCGATCAAAAGCTTATTTCTGATCCAAGGAAACAAAAATGCCAGATATTTGTGTTCTTGTAGCGTACGTGAATAAATCGCGAGTCAGCGCAAGTGAGGAATACATCGTACGACCTGGGACACAGCATGTTTGTATGTCGCTTACTATTTCCGGTAGAATGGTTGTTATGCGGTTTGCAAGTATGGCTGTCAACATCTTATAATCCGAGTGAAGTAGGGAAATGGGCCTCCACGCCCTTGGATCGGACGGCTCTCCCTCGCTTTTAAGCAAGAGTATAACTCTGCTCTCACAAAACGTATTCGGTCTAATTCCGTCAGCAAGAAGCCCATTTAGCATTGTCAAAAGAGGGTATTCTATTGTTTCAAGCAAGGTTTTGTAGAAACTGTAAGGTATCCCGTCAGGGCCGGCGGCGGCGGTTGTGTTCATGCGCTAAAGCACGATGCATAATTCATCCAGCGTCACTGGGCTGCACAGACCATCGCGGAGCTCCTCCGGTACACGGGAAATTACCTCGCAAAACTCATTAACTATGGTGGTATAGTTCACGTCGTTTGCGTTCTCCGCCCTGAAGAGATTCGAAAAGTGTCTTTCAAAGACCCTCATTATGTCTTCTGCTCGTGCAGACTTTTCACCGTTCGTCAACCTTATGAAAGGGACATGCATTTGTTCACCCAAGAAGCCGTTGCGAACACTTCGAAGAAAAGCTGGATCTAAAACCGGTCATCCGTTGATAAGAGAATGCGCAGCCGTGCGCGAACTAAGACGTAGCAAAAGTTCGTACCGCGCCTTCAACTGATCGAGATAGTCGTGCATTGCGAACGTCAGCGTCTCGTCTCTGCGTACAATGCGCGCTTTTTGTAGCGTGTCGTTTATCTCTGTTGTCAGGCGCGCTTTCCTTTCGCGCCCTACTTTGATAAGCTCGGCGCGCCAACTGTGTTTTAATGCGTCCCAGTTACGTGGTTCAGGCGGCCTTTTGCATGCTTGCTCTAGTGCATTGCGCAGTAGTGCTACGTTTTCCGGGTCTTGCATGAGTGTGGTGTTCATTTTCCAATGGTTTCTAAATGTAGTGATTGTTCAAATAAAAGTTTTACAGACACTGGAAAGTGGTCTGTAATCCATGGAACGTCCGGTGGGAAATGTAGGACCTCGCAACTAAGGACATGTGTGGCTAGCACTTCTGGAAAATAAAAGCGGTCTAGCCGGGTCATGTTGGGACACCGTTGCCATGTTGCAATGAAGTCAATTTTGTGAGTGTCGACCCACGCATTCCTGAGCTTGAAATTGCGGATGAGTTGTCGCAGTGCGCTAACACCGCTATATTGTCTGCTTTCTCTGCGTCCGCTTGCATCTTTGTCGGGGTCCTCAGCACAGTTAAAATCCCATACTAAAAAAGTAGGGTAGCTGTCAAACATAAATGAGTCGAGTGTATTGAAAAAATCGACCGTGCCCCCCCGTTGAGCTGGGGCATATATTACGAGCGCCCTTACATGTCTGCGGTAGAGGTCAAAGTCTACTGCTAGTGTGCGGCCGTGAAAACCATAAACACTGTGTGCTCTTCGACGTAACGCCGGTGTCAAGAAAGCAACTCCGACTCCACACATCTTTGAATCAGTCAGCGAAAAAAAGGCTTCGACTCCAAAATGTGAAGAAAAGGATTGTACATCAAAAAGGGTTCTAAAATTACATTCCTGTAAGAAGAGGATGCCGACATGACGTGACCTTGCGAAGTGCATGACTTCTTTCTGCTTGTCTTGGCGGCTGAAACCCCTGACGTTTAAGAAAAAAATGCACCGTAGCCATTTTTAAAAAGGGAGAGTGCGCGCAAACTTCAAAGAAACCCCTTGCAGAGGGTAGGGCGGGCGCTCAACGAGTGAATATGACTAAAAAAAGAACTGCTCTGATGTCGTCAGAGCATTAGCAAATTTTCGGGGCTTACTACTGTCCGTAGAGCCCTCAGAGTCTTTTGTCGGCGGGTGGGCTCGTTTGGTGGCTGGACGTTCTATTTCCATGGCGCTGGCACCGACACTCGCACCGGCGGCCGCACCTGTAATCCGGTAATAGGGGTTTGACAGGCTCAGTTTGCGGGTCTGAGCCGAGTACTTGCTGGCGCGGGCGCTCGTCGTTGTCGGTGGCATAACCACTGTTTCGGTCTTGTCTGGGCTGATGACCGGAGCGTCTGCACGTCCCGTTTTTCGGGTGCCGCGTCCCATTGGAGCTCTCGGCGCCTCGCAGCTACTGGTGGTGCCAACTATGTCAGAGCTGTAGCTCTTGTGGTATCTGCTAAGTACGGGCACTCGGGCTTCGGCTTTGGATGAGCTGTGTACTTCATAGGCGTCCAGCGAGACGTCGCTGGTCTAGAACGAGGCGTGAAGGGTTGAGGAGGCTTTCTCAAACAGGGGAGGCAGGTCTCGTGCGTCTTGTGGTTCAGCATAGGCGTCAATGTCGCTTGTATCAGTGCCGCTCGCAGGCTCGAGCAGCGGATAACCATCTTGCAATGCGGGCGAGAGGTCGGTGCACGCTTGTCCTTCGGTTGCCGCTGCTGCAGCCGCTGCGAAGGTCTTCAGACGTACGCAGTCAGCTGTTGCATGGCTGACCGGGCCCTCGCGGCACGGTTCTGCGCATTCTTCTGTGGCATGTCCAAATACGTTGCAGCGCGAGCAACGGGGCGTGGCACGCGCTGCAACGATATGGTGATATGGCCAGTATTCCAGTATGACATTGTAGCCTTGAACGGTCAGAAACTTCGGTATTTGGCTTTCCATTTCCACTCGCGCCACACGGACACCCGTGCCAACCCCAGGGTGGCCTTAGAACACTGGCTCGTGGATATGTTGCACGTTGCCGTAGGCGGAGAGAGCAGTCGCTAGGGCTGCGTCGCCTACCCACAGCGGTACCCAGAAGACTGTGACGTGGACTATTTCAGGACCTACGCTGACTAGTGGAACTGATTCGCCGTTCAAAAGAATGGCGCCCCGGTTCTTCAGCTTGGTGGCTGCATGGACGTTTGCGGCTATGGCGCCGAACTTTGAACCTCCCATGTGCTGGAGGGACTTGATACCGGCTGGGCCAGAAACTGCTTCGAGGGCATCTATGATGTCGTCAACGGTGCTCCTCTCTGGAGCACCGAAGTTAAAGCAATGAGCTTTTGGCGGTGGCGCTGCGAAAGCCATCACATTTTCGTCCTGGCCCTAGCTCTCACGGCTTGCGCTGTGGTGCCCGGGCATAGGCTCACGATGAAGGCTTAGACAGAGCTGGGGGGTTGTCCAGGGGTTCGCTTGATGCTCAATGAGATGAGGTCGAGGACTGGCAGCGTGCCTGGTCGCGAGAATCCCGGCACCAGGTAAGCGGCGAACGGAGCGTCGGGCATCGCTAACTACTGACAAGCGGCGAAGCGCGTCGGCATTTATACTCTTGCTGTCGAATGTTCTATGGCTATCGCTGGTGGTGGCGTAGGTTCCAGAATAATCTGTACAGTGCGCAGAGTAGGCGTGATCTTATAGAAATGATCTACTACAGTCCGGAAGCTTCTCGAAAACTGCAAGCGCAGTTTGCGTTGAGAATTGTGTAGTGCTTTGGGATGATAACAAAACTTGGGAAATGGAGCGTGGCACTGCTCCCCTTTGAAAAAGGTATCGTCCCGATGCTTTAATTGAAGATGAAGGTACAACAATAATGCAAGAAAATACAATGAACAAATTACAATACAATATAATTACAAAAACACTGTTTCAGTTTGTTAACGCGCATGAAACGGCTTGAGGCGTGCGACATGGACGACTTCAGGTCGCGATCGGCGTCGTTGAGAGTTCGTGATGCCATCGGGGACAATCTCGTAATCAAGTGGGCCGAGACGTCGAACCACCTTGTATGGTCCGAAGTACCGTCGAAGAAGCTTTTCACTTAGTCCACGTCGGCGTATCGGCGTCCACACCCAAACAAGTTCACCGGGCTGGTATTCCACGAAGCATCGTCGAAGATTGTAACGGTGGCTGTCGGCCTTGTGTTGATTCTTGATACGGAGACGCGCAAGTTGTCGGGCTTCTTTGGCGCGTTGAAGGTACTCACTCACATCGAGGTTTTTTTCGTCGGTGACGTTGGGTAACATGGCAATGAGCGTCGTTGCCGGGCTTCTTCCAAAGACCAATCTGTATGGAGATGGATGTATGCGAAGGTCACGTACGGAAGAATGGCGTCTTACGTCTTGTGTTCGAAATCGACGTACATTGTCAGCATGTCGGCGATCGTCTTGTTAAGCAGCTCGGTGAGGCCGTTGGTCTGTGGGTGGTACGCTGTCGTACGGCGCTGGTTTGTCTGGCTGTATGCCAAGATCACTGGAGTTAGGTCGGCAGTAAATGCCAATCCTCTGTTGGTGATAAGGACCTTCGGGGTGCCGTGATGTAGGATGATATTTTCAACGAAGAACTTAGCTACCTCGGATGCACTGCCTTTAAGAAGGGCTTTTGTCTCGGCGTAGTGGGTGAGGTTGTCGGTAGCTACAATGATCCACTTGTTTCCGAGAGCCGACGTCGCGAACGGCCCCAGTAAGTCCATACCAATCTGCTTGAAAAGTCGGCAAGGTGGTTCAATTTGCTGCAGAAGTCCCGCTGGCTTTGTCGGCGGTGTCTTGCGTCGCTGACAGTCCCGGCATGTCCTCATATATCGAGTGACGTCGGTGATAAGACGTGGCCAGTAGTACTTTTCTTGTATCTTCGCGGGCGCGTGAGAAACACCAAGGTGCTCTGTCGCCGGATTGTCGTGCAGGGCCTGCAGGCGTTCTTGTCGCAGAGTTGAAGGCACCACAAGGAGGTACTCAGCTCGAAGTGGTGAAAAAGTTTTTCTTTTGTGGAAGACCGTTTCGCAGGAAGAACGACGCAAGTGCGCGCTTGAATACCTTCGGGACTTCGGTGGTCCTGCCTTCGAGGTATTCTATTAGGGCCTCAAGTTCCAGGTCGGCCCGCTGTCGTTCAGCGAAGTCGTCGGTAGTTATCGTTCCCAAGAAGTAGTCATCATCCTGGTCGTGGGGTGGTGGTTGGTCGACAGGTGCACGAGACAGACAGTCAGCGTCGGAGTGTTCCTTGCTGGACTTGTAAATGACGGTAATGTCATACTCTTGAAGTCTTCGGCTCCATCATGCGAGGCGACCCCAAGGGTCCTTGAAGGTGGCTAGCCAACACAAGGCGTGGTTGTCACTCACAACATTGAAGGGCCTGCCGTATTGGTAGGGCGAAAATTCGACGTAGCCGAGATGATGGCGAGGCATTCCTTTTCTGTTCTGGAATAATCGGCTTCTTCTTTGGATAGCGATCGGCTGGCGTAACTAATAACCTTTTCAAGTCAACAGCCCTCTGCACAAGACGGCGCCAAGACCTACGCTGCATGCGTCTGTGTGTATTTCAGTCTCAACGAATTCGTCGAAATGGGCAAGTAACGGAGGCGTCTGGAGGCGATGTTTAAGCTCCTGGAAAGCGTGTTTCTGCGGCGTTGCCCACTTGAACTCCACGTCGGCCTTAATAAGGTTAGTGAGAGGATCGGCGATGCGGGCGATGTTTTTCACCAACCACCTATAATAGGCGCACAGGTCCAGAAATCGCCGACACGCCTTCTTGTCAGTGGGCGGTGGGAAGTCGGCGATGGCGGCTGTTTTCCGTAGATCGGGACGAACGCCAGACCTGCTAATAACGTGCCCCAGAAGCAAGAGCTCCTTGTACGCAAATCTGCACTTTTCTGGATTCAGTGTGAGTTCGGGCGTGTTGAGGGCTCTAAGTACAGCTTGAAGTACAGTACAGTAAAGCTTGTACTGTACTGTATTGTACTGTACAGCAGTTCAGTACAGTACAGTACAGCTTGAATACAGTAAAACACGATGACATCGTCCAAATACACAAGGCAAATCTGCCACTTCAATCCTGCCAGTACTGTATCCATAACGCTTTGAAAAGTTGCAGGCGCTGAGCAAAGACCGAAGGGCATCACCTCAAACTCGAAGAGGCCATCCGGTGTTATGAACGCCGTCTTCTCTCGGTCTCTTTCATTGACTTCGATTTACCAAGAGCCAGTCTTGAGGAACATTGACGAAAAGTACTTGGCGTTATGGAGCCGATCAAGTGCATCGTCTATTCGTGGGAGAGGATACACGTCCTTTCTTGTGATTTTGTTCAGGCGGCGATAATCGACGCAGAAACGTAGGGTCCCATCTTTTTTCTTCACTACTACCACGGGGGATGCCCAAGGACTCTTGGAAGGCTGGATAATGTCATATCACAGCATTTCATCAAGTTACCTCTTCATGGCTTCACGTTCTCGCGACGAAACCCTGTACGGACTGTGACGGAGTGGGCTGGCATTTTCTTCGGTTATGATGCAAAGTTTCGTGATTGGGTTCCGCCAAATTTTTGAGGACAACGAAAAGCAATCTTCGTATTGCAGAAGCAGGGCCTTGAGCTGTTCTTGCTTATGGTTCGGAAGTCTGGGATTGACATCGAAAGCTATGGGAGGGGCTTGGTTCCTCTGAACAGGTTCCGCATAATCAGCGAGGGCGAAAGCACTGGTGGCTTCGACAATTTCTTCGATGTATGCGACCGTTGTTAATTTGTTCACATTTTTGTAGTCATTGCTGAAATTTGTAAGCATGACCGTTGCTTTGCCTCCCGGCAGCTCTGCACCTCTTGCGAAGCAAATATTTCGGGTGACCAACAGATGCTGACTGCCTTCAACGACGCCTTCCAAGTCAGGTGATTTAGGAGCGCCGACTGAAATAATGTCGCTTGAGCGAGGCGGAATGGTGCCTTGTTCTTGCAGCACATTCAAGGCATGGTTTCCTGAGGCGTGCGTGGCGGTAGTTCTTCTTCTGTGGATAACGTTATCGACTTTGTTTTTAGGTTGATGACAGCACCATGGAGGCATAACAAGTCCATACCAAGTATGACATCTCTCGAGCAGCGCTGTAGGACTACAAAGTCTGCAGGATAAATACGGCCGTTAATGGTGACTCTCGCTGTGCAGATTCCTGGAGGAATTATGAGATGACCTCCGGTTGTGAGGATTTCAGGGCCTTCCCAAGCTGTCCTAACTTTCTTTAACTTCGCGGTGAACGACCCACTGATGACGCAATAGTCGGCTCCAGTATCGACGAGGGTGGTCACACTGTGGCCGTCGATAAGAACGTCGAGGTCGCTAGTTTGCCGTCTCGCATTACAGTTAGGGCGTAGCGTCGGGTCACGGCTGCGTCGGCTTGTTCCACTGCTTCCATGTTGCGTCGTCAGGTCACCTTCTGTAAGCGAGGTTTCGCCGTCAAGGCTTTGCCTGGTTGGCGTTGTGTTCGGAAAGCTCCGTCGCGGCGTCGTCTTCGTCAGAGCATCTGCGGTAGTTCATCCCACAGCAACCGCAGCTCCATCGGTTGCTGCCCTAAGTTTCCCGGATACAGACTAAGAGACCGGCCCCGCGTTGGGCCAGAGTACTGCAAGGTGTTGTGGTGACGTGCAGTGGCTGGGCGACGGCGAACGGGAAGGGCTTCGTGGCGTCCACTGAGTTCCTGTCGGGTAGTTGGCGATGTAACATGGCCGTTCTTCTGGCTGTGGGCGCGGTGCATTGACGGCGAAGCCACGCAGTCCCATCTGTCGGTACTTGCAACGGCGGTGTTTGTGTCCGGCTTCGCCGCAGTGGTAGCAGATCGGGCGGTGGTCAGGGGTGCACAAGACGGCATTCTTCCTCGGCACACTGCGCTGGGCACCCTGCGAACGTTAGGACGCCGGTGGGGGTGCTAACGGCGGTGGCGTCTGGCGACGGAAGTGCGATGGGGCATTGTTTTGACATGCGCGTAGAGGAGGGGAGTGGCGGCGGGCTGCAGCAGCATAGCTCAAGGCTTGCAGCTGAGGCTTTTGAGACTGAGAAACGCCCAGCGATTGCTGGATCTCCTGGCGTACGACGTCCGCAATGGATTCCACGTGAGGCTGCGCTGAAGGAAGTAATTTTCGCACTTCTTGCACGATCGCTCGGATTGTCTCACGAAAGTCAGTGGTTCCAAGCGCTAGAATGCCGGCGTAGCTTGTTGACGAGAAGCTACGGTTATATTGCCGCGTGCGCATCTCGAGCGTCTTCTCTATCGTAGATGCTTCTGAAATGAATTAGGCGATGGACTTGACGGGTTTCTGATCAGCCCGGCGAAGATTTTCTGCTTTACTCCTTGCATGAGCAGACGGACTTTCTTCTTCTGGGACATATCGGAGTCAGCGTGGCGGAAAAGCTTAATCATATCTCCCGTGATTAGCACTACGTTTTCGCTTGGCGTCTGCTTGCGGGTTTCGAGAAGAGCTGCGGCCTTCTTTTTGCGCACCACACTTACGAAAGTAGTGAGGAATCTGGCGCGAAAGATGTTCCACGTTGTAAGGCTTCGCTCTAGATTCTCGAACCAGGTCCTGCAGCATCTTCTAAGGCTAAATACACATGCCGGAGCTTGTCATTGTCTGTCCAGTCATTGAAGAAGCGACGTGGTCGAACCTTTCGATCCAGCTTTCCGGGTCTTCTAGCGGCCAAGCGCGGAAAGTCGGCGGCTCTTTGGTTGCCGGAGGAGGAGTGGTGCAGGCTTCGCGGGGGCGGTCATGGTTGCAGTAGTTGATGTCGGGATCCGGGTCTGTCTGGCTGCTTCAGGATGGGGCCCGTACTCTGCTTGTAGTCCCCTCTGCCAGCGGCTTCTTCGATGTTCAGGGTTAGCGTCCGTGTCTTCTTTGCCGCATGGGCTGGGGTCGCGGCTTGATGGGGCGTCCGGAACATCAAAGAATAACACCTTCACCAGATGTCCGGGGTCGTGACGTGGCCGAAGACAGGAGACTTCGCCACGTTCCATTTCCCAAGTTTGGTTATCATCCAAAACACTACACAATTCTCAGCGCAAACTGCGCCTGCAGTTTTCGAGAAGCTTCCGGACTGTAGTAGATCATTTCTATAGGATCATTCCTACTCTGCGAATTGTACAGATTATTCTAGAACCTATGCCAACGCCAGTGATAGCACTAGAACATTCGATGGCAAGAGTGTAAATGCCGATGCGCTTCGCCGCTTGTCAATAGTTGATCGACGGCCGACGCTCCGTTCACCGCTATCAGTCAAATACTGCTACTGTAATCGGACGTTCCGTTTACCGGGCGCAAGTTCACCCAAATAAACAGTTAAATTCTAAAACAAAGTCCCCTGTCTTCGGCCACGTCTCGAACCCGTGACATCTGACTTGGGAAACGGAACGTGGCAATATATGACGTAGGAAGGCAGTGACTGATGATGGTAGAAGTGGAGGGGGAAGCACTATAAATGGAATAAACAGGGTGTATGGGCCAGGCTAAGTCTCCTGCATCAAGCGTCACTCTAGTCGACAAGATAAAAATTTGGCAGCCACTTCACCAGCCACACATCATCAATGAAACCCTCAACATGACGTATTAACCATATGTGAACTGCAAAAACGGATTCTCACTGGACGCCGTGACTCGCACCATGGCGTAATCACTAACAGGCCTCGAAAAACCGAAGTACACAGGATCAGTTGACAATTGGTCCGTAGAGTACTTCTTTGACCTCTTTTAACGCCACGCTATCGCTGCATTCTGAACGAAACTTGAGATGGTCGCCAACTTCAACAAATACGTCAGCGGTGAGGCATTCAAGTTTTATCTGACACACATACATATTCGAACACATTAATAAAAAAATCTAAGGAAATGATCGTTTAATGTCTAATATTCGATGAAGACTTGTCCAAAACGCATAAGCTGTAAGCTTTTCAACTCGCTCATCACAGTAACGAGATGTCTTCCCACAATAGGCGTATTTTTCAAACAAGGTTTCAGAGAAACGTTTCCACCATTCTACGATCATATAGCTCTTCCGAATACACATCACGCATTGGAAAACCGACTTGTAACGCGCATTGCAACAGACAATGTAAAGCCTCCGTAAACCAAAAGGAATCTAGACAATTTTGCCAAAAACCAAACCTACGGCTGGCTTCCACAGGGCCAATTATGTCGGCATTTTGAACTTGTTGACTGCCTCATTAGACTTCAGGTGTTACTGAACCACCCGAATCACTTGATACTTCGCGTCGCACACATGGCCCATAGGACTTCGGACGCATGACGGCACTTACGCGTGACGAGGTGGTGAATTATCACAATACCAGCCCACACCTTGACGTTTCAGAACAGACGCTTACGAAAGAAGTTTCCATCTGAATTACCCTGCAAACAAGAACGCATAAGCCTTCAGAACCACTTCAAGCAACGTGTGCTTTGCTCTCATCGTCAAGTGATGACACACATGGGAGTCGAAGCACTAGAGAACCTTCGAATCCACTTAAGCTGGCGCATTTACAGAAGCATTTACAATGAATCATGACTAAACACCATCTGGGGAGCTTTCTCATCAGTCTGCAAAGCTGCTTTCATTAAAAGACAAGCCCTGCACTAGAGTTTATACTACCGACTATCTACTGATCACATAATCGTGCAAAGGAAAGAAGGCTCATGTTTCTGAAAGACGCCCATTTGACGAACTTTCAAAACAAAATGAGAATTTCAACAAAGGCAACTTTATGAACCCCAGACACAGAAACCTCATCACGAGTACACTTGTGACTTAAAGGTCATCAGAAACAACACAAAATAAAGAAACCAAAACAAAGTTAATGCCTTAGTCATCTTCGCAGAAAGCAATGTGAACAAAGTTTTCAGCACCAGTTCTTAAGGCCACGCCTATGATCCAACAAGCTGAGAGAACGCCACAGAAAATTACGCAAGAGACATCAAGCTACCACGTGTATAACACAGCAAAATATACACCGTCCTTTTAGCTTCGGTTCTCACGCACGGCGACCAGAAGCAAAGCGTCTGTTCCAGCGATGACGCAGGATCCAATGCCGGAGACATTCGTACATCCAATGTCATGCGGATTTTCAGCCTTGATCGTTTTTCGCCAGGTTTCAAGTCGTGTCATCATCAGTGCAAATGTGCAGGGTGGTGTTAAGCTATCCAGCGCACAACAACTAGCCTTGTCCACTAGAGCACCCTTAGACATAACCGGACTGCTGCCCTCTGCTGTACGTTTTTGTACGAGTTAAGGAACTTCCGTCCGAAATTGAACTACTGCGCATTTTTCCATCTTCACTTTAACACGATGCTTTTTGTTGTCTTGTTTATTGTATCTCGCGCGTTTTTTTGGGAGGAGTGGGAATTCTGTGACGCAAGAAGGCAGTCACTGATAGCAGACATGAAGGAATATATATATATATATATATATATATATATATATATATATATATATATATATATATATATATATATATGTCACGAATATATGCTGAGGCCTGGTTCACTCGTCGGGCGTTGCGAAATGAACCACAGAGGTTGATGGTACGAAACGAAAACTATCACGAATTACCGTGACAATCACAAAACTGAAACAACACAAATACGCACACGTTGAAAAATACAGAAAAGGAGATGTCTTAATGACGCGCGTTTCAACGTCCGATTCCGTTGGCGTTCTTTAAGTCTCGCGCTTACAGTTGTGGCGTGGCCTCTGCTCCACTGGGAGTCCCTCTCAGGCGTGATGAAACGCCATAACAATGCTCAACAATGGCCACGATCTTGAAGACCCACTACAGTGGTAGCTTGAGTGGTTTCTCGCCGAGGCAGGTGCTGGGGCGGGATACACTGCAGACCATGGTCGGCGGTGGCTCCGGGGCTGCTCGCCGAGGTCGCTGCTCGGGCGAGAAACTGCAGACCAGGGTCGGTGGTGGTTCCGGGGCTGCTCGCCAAGGTCAGTGCTTGGGCGGGATACTGCAGACCAGGGTCGCTGGTGGTTCCGGGGCTGCTCGCCGAGGTCGGTGCTCTGGCGGGAAACTGCAGCCAAACCAGCGGTTGCTCTGTGCGCTGCTCGCCGAGTCAGGTGCTCGGGCGAGAACTGCCGTCCAGAATCAGCGGATGCTCCGTGAGCTGCTCACCGAGTCAAGTGCTCGGGCGAGAACTAAGGGCAGCGGTACTTCCTTTCGCTGCTCGCCCAGTCAGGTGCTCGGGCGGGAGCCTGGAGCGAGACCAAGTCTAAACTTCCGCAGCCCTTGGCCCCTCGAACGCCACGTCCAGGCTCTCACGTTCCTCACTCGCCTCGCGCCCTCTTCTTTTTCCTCTTCTCCCTCAGTGCAGCATTTGAAATTACCTATTTAAGACAACTTCTTTCTCTTCCTCTTTTCTTCATCTTGTCATTCTTGACAATATATAATGAATCTCGATGAAGGGCAGACTGGGCCGAAACGACGAAATAAACCACGTTGTGACTACTCACGTAGGATCTACTCAATATATATATATATATATATATATATATATATATATATATATATATATATATATATATACAGTATAAAAAGAGGTCGACAAACGTGCGAAAAAACACTAGTTTTACTAACGTTTCGGCAGGTGGGCCTGCCTTCGTCGGAGTGAAGGCCCACCTGCCAAAACGTTTGTAAAACTAGTGTTTTTTTTGTCGACCTCTTTTTATACTGCATTTTCCACCGGATCCGTTGAATATCACCCCACCATATATATATATATATATATATATATATATATATATATATATATATATATATATATATATATATATATATATACTTTCGCGCAACAAGAGCCGTAGAGACAAGACAGGAACATCGGGGCAGAAAAGACACGAGCGTGTATCTTCAAAACGATGCGCTAACCACACTTCTTTGTTCTCTTTGCCCTTTTTGGCTCGATAGGGCTTGCCGGCTCACAACTCTAGGTGGCATTATTCCCCCTCCCATTAGAGCATCGACCCGACGCTCATACACAATAAAATGGCAGGGCCGATATGGAAAAAGAGAGAGAGAGAGAAACGGTACCTATAGTTCACAGGGCATATGCAGGTACGAAAAGATGTCTGAGGTTGGTCATTTGAGAAAAAAAACATTAACAGAGTTCACTGTTCGTTCGAGACCCAACGGACAATGTAAAAAAAGAAAATGTTTGCTGCCCGGGCAAAATAAGGCGAGTATCACCGCGTAATATAAGGTTTTAGGCGGACGACATGCACAATCTTTGTTCGTGGTGAGTGGCGTTGGGTCGTTTGCCGAGCCTCCGTCTGGAATACCTTCATAGTTGACCTCGTTTAACCGCCGTAATAATTTGTAGGGTCCGAAGTATTTGCTCAGGAGTTTTTCGTAAAGACCTCGCCGTCTAACAGGAGTCCAAAGCCACACTTGGTCGCCAGGTTGATAGGAGACCTGGCGAT
Organism: Rhipicephalus annulatus; assembly: GCA_013436015.1. NCBI lineage: Eukaryota > Metazoa > Arthropoda > Arachnida > Ixodida > Ixodidae > Rhipicephalus > Rhipicephalus annulatus. Next base: position 42,406 of record WOVY01012846.1, on the reverse strand, counting down.
AGTGGATCTTGTACCTTCGGGCGTCTTCACATTGCTGCGATCTTATGTGCACGCGAGCTAATTGACCTGCTTCTTCTGCATGCTGATGGTAATCGTTGACATCAGGAGTTAGTAGCTCTTGCTCGTCGATGTCACAAGAAATCAGAGCGTATAGCATGGTTTGCCCGTCTCGACCGTAATTGAGGCGGAATGGTGCGAACTTTGTTATTTACTGGGTTGCGGTGTCGTACGCAAATTTTACGTATGACAAGATTTCGTCCCACGTTTTATGCTGCACCTCCACGTACATAAAAATCATGTCAGCCAGCGGTTTGTTCAGACTTTCTGTTAAGCCCTTTCTCTGGGGGTGGTATGCGGTTGCCTTGCGGTGGTTCGTGTAACTGAGCATGAAGATGTCCAACAGTTTTGCCGTGAACGCTGTCCCTCGGTCAGTGATGATGAATGATGAGGCACCGTGACGAAGCACAATGCGGTGCATGAAAACTTTGGCGACTTCAGATGCTGTACCGCGTGACAATGGCTTCGTTTCAGTGTAACGTGTCAAGTATTCAGTTGCGACGACGATCCACTTGTTTCCGGAGTAAGACAAAATAAACAGTCCAACGAGGTCCATCCCAACTTGGTCAAACGACGTACGCGGTGGATCGATGGGTTGTAAGAGGCCTGCAGGTTTTACAGGTGGTGACTTGCGATGCTGACATTCACAGCATCCTTTCACGTAGCGTTTGACACAAGCTGCGAGAATTGGCCAGAAATATGGCTGTCAAATTCGGTCGAGCGTCCGTAAGTATCCAAGATGGCCGGATGTCGGCTATTCGTGGCAGGCTAATAGAATATCATCACGAAGTCTTGAGGGACGACTAGGAGATAAAATCTGCTGCCGACACCGGTGTTTTTCTTGTATAATATGCCATGTAGTAAGCAAAATGACGGCAAAGTACGGGATAGTGGACGAGAAACAGACGCGGTGTTGCCTTGTAAATGATCGATGATGGGCCTTAACTCGATGTGCGCTCGTTGCTTACTGAGGAGGTCCACCCCACTGAGAGTCCCCAGGAAGGCGCTGTCGTCTTCTACAGCTGTATGGTCGGATTCCAAAGGTGCTCGTGATTGCGTGTCGGCGTCTTCATGCTTTCTACCCGACTTGTATACGATGTGACATCGAACTCCTGAAGTCGGAGACTCCATCGTGCTAATCGGCCAGAGCGGTCTCGGAGGTTAGCCAACCAACATAAAGCGTGGTGATCAGTCACAACTTCGAATGGGTGCCCATGTAGATAAGGCCTGAACTTTGAAATCGCTCATATCACCGCGAGACATTTCTTTTCTGACGTTGAATAGTTGGTTTCGGCACGTGATAGAGTGTGGCTCGCCAAGGCAATCACACGTTCGATCTCATCTTGTGTTTGCACCAGGATAGCTCCAAGACCAATGTTGCTTGCGTGAGTGCGCACCTCTGTGTCAGCGTCTTCATCGAAATGACCGAGTACAGGAGGGGAAGACAATTGATGCTGCAGTTCCGCAAAGGCAGTCGCTTGTTCGTCAGTCCACTGAGATGCAGTATCGTCACGCGTAAGTCTGATGAGAGGTTCCGCAACCTTATAAAGTTTTCAATGAAGCGGCGATAGTATGCGCAGAGCCCTAGTAATCGCCGAAGACTTTTTTGTCTGTCGGAGCTGGAAAAGCGGCCACAGCGGCAGTCTTCTCGGAATCGGGCCGAACGCCTGCAGCGCTCACAACGTGTCTCAAGAACTTCTGTTCGTTCTAGCCGAAATGGTACTTCTCAGTCTTGAGGGTAAGGTCGGCGGATCGTACGGCTTCAAAAACGCTCCGAAGGCGGCGAAGGTGCTCGTCAACCGTTTTTGAAAAGACGACATCATCTAGCCAGATGGGGCAACTTTTCCACTTGAGGTCAGCGAAAATGGTATCCCTCGTTCGTTTAAATGTGGCCGGAGCGGAACAGGGGCCGAATGGGAGCACTCGGAATACATACAGGCTGTCAGGAGTTACAAAAGCTGCTTTTTCGCGGTCAAGTTCATTGACCTAAATTTGCCAATAACCACTTTTGTGGTCGGTTGTGGGAAAGTGCATTGCTCGCTTCAGCCTGTCAAGAGAATCGTCCACTCGAGGCAACGGGTACACGTCTTTCTTTGTCACGTCCCTCAGCTTCTTATAATCGACACAAAAGCGAAATGTACCATCCTTCTTTTTTACAAGGACCACTGGCGATGACCAAGGGCTGCTTGATGACTGTATTACACCGTATTGGACCATTTCCTTCACTTGCTTTTGAATCGCGCGTCGTTCGGTTGGTGAAACGTGGTAAGGCTGTTGCCGTATAGGGTGCGCGTCGCCGTAGGTGATAATACGGTGTTTGGGAATCGATGTTTGACGGATTTTCGATGAGCGTGCAAAACAGGCGTGGAATTTCATCAACAGGTCGTTAAGTCTTCGTTCGTGCTAGTCAGAAAGCGTTGGATTTTTATCGACGCCCCGGAGAGGTGCTTCAGCATTATCGGTTGCCTCGGAAGCAAAACACCCAATCACATTTGTTACTGGGTAGGCATAGGCGATAACAGTACCAGGGAAAAGGTGTTGGCGCTCGTAGCTAAAGTTCGTAACAAGTACCTTGCAGTGACCAGCCTGTGGGTCTACTAGGCTTCGTGCTGTGCAGACACCTTGGGAAAAGAGTAGGGATTGAATGCTCTCTGCCACCATTTCACCATGTGCTGATTTGTTACACGCCACTTGAACCATAACACTTGAGCGCGGTGGTATCGTCACAGCATCGTCAATTACCCGCATACACATTCGATCGCGGCTGGGATTATGCTCTGGTGTGGCGCTTTTTGTTGAGAACGTGACGATGCGTTGTCGATTGTCGATAATAGCACCGTGCTCCCCCAGGAAGTCCATGCCAATGAGCAGGTCTCAAGAACACTGACGGAGAACGCAAAGCTGACAACGAAGTTCGAACCCCGAATCGGGATTAGTGCTACGCGAACGCCGAGTGGCATGATGATTTTATTTATTTATTTATTTATTTATTTACATAGTTCCTGCAACGCCGTAGTGGCATTACTGCAGGGGGGTATACATAAGAAGTCATAGAAAACATTTCTGCGATAAGACGCCAAACATAGTGAAAAATTCAATTATAACAACATATAAAAATAAAAAATATTTTAGTACAATGTTACACATGACAACAGGTACCAAAAGAGAAGTACCTATGTCACAATTTCACAACGATGAGAAAAAAGCACTGTTGTCACTCAAGTTCACTATACCTTCGGGAAGTTCATTCCAGTCTCTAATTGTTTTTAAAAAGAAGGAGTTGGCAAAAGTAGTGGTTTTGTATGCGTATTCTTGTATTTTATGTGAGTGTTGGCATCTTGTGGAACGATATGTTGGTGCTAGTAGGTATTCAGACTTATTAATTCCTGTTAGGTTATAATATATGCTATGCAGAAGTTTTAATCGAAGTTTCCGTCTTCTAGATTTTAGAGTTTCCCAGCCTAATATGGCCTTTATTTCTGACATACTAGCGAATGGGTCGTAGTTGTTGCTGACGAAACGGGCTGCCTGGTTTTGGACTTTTTCTATTGTTTTTGCAAGATACTTTTGAGCCGGGTCCCAGATAACACAAGCATATTCCAGTATAGACCTGACAAGAAGGAAGTAAAGAGTTTCTTTCACCTCTTTTGTTGCACAGTGAAAGTTTCTACGAATAAAAAACAACATTCTACTAGCCTTTGAGATCATTTGGTCTATGTGTCTGTTCCAATGGAATGATTCTGTCAAGTAAATTCCTAAATATTTACACTCGGGCACTTTTTTGACTGCCTCGCCATTAATACTGTATGTGCACTGGATTTTTGAAATGTTCTTTGCAAAGCTGATGTGGTTGCACTTCGAGATATTTAAGCACATATTCCACGTGGAGCACCAATGTGTTACCGTGTTTAAGTCATCTTGCAATAATTCAGTGTCTGTGATTGAAGTAATGTGACGGTAGATGACACAATCGTCTGCGAATAATTTTATGCAAGATTTTATGTTATATGCTATATCATTTACATAAACCAAAAATAACAGCGGACCTAGAACGCTACCTTGTGGCACGCCTGAAGTCACGTTTACATATGAAGACGTTTTAGAATTTAAAACAACACACTGTTTACGACCACTTAAGTAATTCCGTAGCCAGGTTTGCAGCTTAGCATTAATATTCAGTGAAGCCAGTTTAATATCTAACAGATTATGTGGGACCGTATCAAATGCCTTGCGAAAATCGAGAAATAATGCATCAACAATGTTGTTACGGTCAAGCGCAGTCAGTACGTCATGCTGAAATTCAGTTAGTTGTGTGACGCATGAACGACCCTGCCGAAATCCATGCTGGGAGCGGGCAAAAAAATGAGTAGATTCGAGATATTTGAACAATGCGCTATAAATAACGTGTTCTAATAATTTGCAACAGGTTGAAATTAATGATATGGGACGATAATTTTGTACATGTTTTTTGCTTCCTGCCTTGTGCACAGGAACCACATTGGCTGTTTTCCAATCCCTTGGAATAACGCCGGTGTCTAGAGACAACTTGTACATTATGCATAAATATTGTGCAATAATAACGTGACACTTTTTAAGTACATGAGATGATATACCGTCAGGCCCTGTAGCCTTAGAGGTGTCCAGAGTACGCAGCAGACTATCCAAACCAGCGTAATCGATTTCAATTTCCGCCATTTCATTACCAATATTTTTTGAAGGTAGCATTGGAGAGTGTTCAGTTCTTTTTGAAAACACTGACTGAAAATAGGCGTTAAATGCTTCAGCTTTCTCCAAGTCATCCGTTATAGTTTTTTCCTGGGTTAAAAGGTCAGGGATAGCTGTATCATCTTTTCTGTTGCTCTTGACATACTTCCAAAAGAATTTTGGATTACACTTCAAGTCTGTGTTTAGCTTGTCAAAGAAGACACGCTTTGCCTGTTTTAGTTTTAACTTAAGCTCTTTGTTTACACTTTTGAGCTTTGTTTTATTTAGTGCTGTTCTCTTTTTAAGAAACCTTTTATGGGCATTCGCTGCTTTTCTAACAAGTTTGCGTATCTCAGAGTTGAACCAGGGTTTGTGCCTCTTTCTGCATCTTAGACACCTCTGAGGGACGTACATATTCACTAGCTCTGTAACCTTGTCACGGAAAATTTGCCACAATTCATCCATGCCGCATGACTCCGATATGCATAAAAAAGTGGGATAATACAAGACCAGCTCTTCGGAAATGGCATTAAAGTCCCCTCTGTCGTACATGAAAACATTTCGAGGGGTTTGCTTACACGCAGGTATTCTAGAAACGTTTAACTCTGCAACAACGCAACTATGATCACTAATTCCTGGACATACATTTGTGTGAACAATAACATTTTCGTCATTGCTTAGTAAAAGATCCAGTAAAGCGTTAAACCGAGTTGGTTCGTTCACATATTGTTGTAGCCCATAGACGCTCATTAGTTCTGAAAAGGCAGAACAATTTCGATTTTTTTGTGGGGCTACACAGTCGGAATCCCATTTCATATCGGGCAGATTGAAATCCCCTCCCAGTATTACGCAGTGAGATATTTGTGATAGTATGTCGGAAAGTTGAATCAGAGACTCATTGTTGTGGTCAGGTGGGCGGTAAAACGATCCAAAAACGATGTTGTTTCCCTGGGGAAATTGGACGCGGCACCATACTGATTCAGTTTCATTATCAAAAACAACTTCTTCGCTGGCAAGGCTACTTGAAATTAAAAGAAACACGCCACCACCATGCCTGTTTCTATCTTTACGGTACACTGTAAAACCTGGCGGAAATATTTCTACATCCGAAACTGTGTCGTCAAGCCATGATTCGGTACCCATAACGATTTGCGCTTTCACCGTTTCAAGTAAGATTGTAAAATCATCAATTTTGTTTTTTAGGCTTCGACAATTGACCACCAACAATACTGGTGTAAAGCTTTTTGTGATGGTATATTTCCCATTTGTTCTTAAGCTAGAATGATCATGTCATTTCCGCCCCAATATCTGAGCATGCGCCCGAAGAGGAACTGGTTGGTGCATGTCAGTATCCCAGGCAAATGCTTGTCCATTGATTACCAGCTTATCGTAACTTAAATGCACACGATTTTTCTTGTCGAGCTGTTTTTCTTTACCGTACTTCCAAAGCTGCCGGCGTTTTTCTTGAACTGCCTTGCTGAAGTCTTCTGATACGCTGTATGACGTCCCCTTGAATCTGTATGCGTTTCGCAGAACAGATTCTCTTGTTTTCGACCCTGAAAAGCTAGCAATTATTGGACGAATTCTTTCTGTTTTGTAGGCCCCGAGACGATGAGCCCTTTCTATTGCTATATTTTCCAGCTTTAATACATCCGTACAGACAGACTTAACTAGATTTTCGGATTCTTCCCAAGTTTCCTTTGGATGACTATCTGGTATTCCAAAGAATACCAAGTTTGATCTCCGGCTTCTGTTTTCTAAGTCGTCTAGTTTGTCAGCGAACTTCTTTTCTGTTTCCTCTAGTGTAGTAAGGCGCTTTTCAATTACATTAGTTTTAGTAATCACGTCGTCCAGCTTTTTCCGAAGCTCATCCTGAGTTTTAGCAATGCCCGACAGCTTTTCCAACACGGTTACCTGCCCTGACTGTAGAACCTTTAGCATTTCTTCGATTTTACTTATCTGTTCTCGCTCAGGCACAGACATAGGGCCAGGGTTTTGTTCTATGTCACCAGCCAAGAGTAGTAATGTCTGAGAGGCCACATCGTAACCCTCCAAGACAGACCAATTCAATGCGGCAGCCATACACTCGCGAGAAACAGCATAGCATGTCCAGATAAGCCATTTACTGTTAATGGGACACGACACTCTAAAAAGCATGGCATCACTGCTTCTAAAGCAATTACAACGGCCTAAATAACTAACCTGATACATTGAACAGAGTGAGTGACGGCCGAGAAGAGCGCCGTGTCCCAGTGGGCATTGGTTCAGGGGCTCCCTTTTGTAGCCAGCAGTAGGCGGATCCGGAAGCGTACCACGATGCTTTGTCATCCAGCTCGTTTCGATGCGCAGATGGCACCGCTCCGAGGTGCTTGGTGAATCTAGTAGACCATGCGTAGTCGCTTGTGGAATGCCAAGAGCCGCTGGCCATGTGTCGATCGGTCGAAATGCCACGGGTGTAGCATACGTCGCCGCCGCTGCCATGAGCCCGATCAGCACCTGATACATTGAACAGAGTGAGTGACGGCCGAGAAGAGCGCCGTGTCCCAGTGGGCATTGGTTCAGGGGCTCCCTTTTGTAGCCAGCAGTAGGCGGATCCGGAAGCGTACCACGATGCTTTGTCATCCAGCTCGTTTCGATGCGCAGATGGCACCGCTCCGAGGTGCTTGGTGAATCTAGTAGACCATGCGTAGTCGCTTGTGGAATGCCAAGAGCCGCTGGCCATGTGTCGATCGGTCGAAATGCCACGGGTGTAGCATACGTCGCCGCCGCTGCCATGAGCCCGATCAGCACCTGATACATTGAACAGAGTGAGTGACGGCCGAGAAGAGCGCCGTGTCCCCGAGTGGCATGATGATGTGCCCCCCAGCAGTACGAATTGGCCTGAGGTTCCAAGGCATCGTCGCTTTCTTTAGGAGAGCAGCCTGTTTTTCACTTATTATAGAAAAATCCGCACCCGTGTCAACTAAAGCACTGACTCTGCGACCGTCGAGCAGCACTGGAATGTCTAATGAAATCTTCGCGGAACCAGCTGGTGTCGTCGTCATCGGGGAAGCGTAAGTTTGCGGAAGCGTCGGTAACAGGCCTTGAGCTTGTCCAGTATGAGCGGCCTCGCCCCCTGAAGATCGCTGTGGTTAGTTTTCCCGGCGTGGACTGGGTGACCGATCCTGCACCACGCTCGAATAGGTGCGGCGATTAGGATAAAATCGCCGGGTGACGGGGAGCGTGACTCTTCAATTTCAGGGGGCCGCTGACCAAACCTGGGTGGTGGTGAGTTTGTCGAAAATCCACGTAGTCGAAGTTGTCGGTAAGGGCACTGTCGGTACATGTGCCCAGCTTCACCATAGTGGAAAAAGAGAGGACGTCGACCTGGCGCACGCCAGACGTCAGATTTCCGTGAGATCAGGTGAGGTGCGCTGTAATATGGCACCGCTTGAACCATATGCAGCATGGCTGGGGCCCAAATGGGATGCTGAATCAGGTGTAACAGGTTGCCACAAAGCTTGAGCATACGACATGCGGGGAAAGTCACCGGGTGGTTGATAAACCCGCATGCAAGGCGGTTCTCTTAAGGCATGTTGGACTTTATCTCGGACAACGCTGGACAACGAGGAGGTAGTGAGCTGCGAGGGCACTTGCTGGAAGTCTTCGCGGATGACTTAACGTATAAGCTCTCTGAAGAAATCTATTTGGCCACTGAAAGATCCTTAGTAGTCCATAGTTGAAGCGTTGACGTGCCGTTCATATGACGGGCCCGGTGCCTAAGAGTGCTTTTGATGGGGACGGCTTCCGTAAGAAATTCTGGCACAGTCTTGGGTGGGCTGCGTACAAGCCCACCGAAAAGCTGATATTTCACCCCGCGCATGAGGTACCATACCTTCTTTTCTACTGGCATGGCAAGGTCAGCTCGGTGAAAAAGGCGCGTCCTTTCCTCGACATACATCGCAACCCCTTCAGCTCTCTCACGACAGTGAGGGCTGGCATATGTCCCAAGAAGTCGGCGTTTGAAGTCATCCCATGCTGTAAGAATATCTGCCCGGTTTTCATACCGGACACGTGCGCCGTCCAAAAGACTGAAATAGACGTGCCACAGTTTGTCTGCGTCGTCCCACTAGTTGTGCACGGCAACGAACTCGTGATGAACAAGCCAATCTTCGACATCCTCAAGTGCAGTGCCATGAAAAGGATTTGGCGTTCATGGTGTGAATAAGGTGCAAGGAAGCGGCGTTATGCCATTCCTACCGATTGGTTTGGTGCCGGTAAAGCTGGTAGAAGCTGCCATGTTGTTTGCGAGCATTGTAAACTCAGGGGATTGCCATCAGATTCTTCTGCTAGCAAGATGCACAGGAGTGACCACCGGTACGACGCTTGTGTTCCTGCTATGTGGAGGTGTACGGTGCATAGATTACCCAGCACGTCCACCAGTTTGTCACGCACCAACAGCCGTAGAGACAAGACAGGAACAGCGGGGCAGAAAAGACACGAGCGTGTATCTTCAAAACGAGGCTATAACCACACTCCTTCTTCGTTCTCCTTGCCCTTTTTAGCTCGCTAGGGCTTGCCGGCTCACAACTCCAGGTGGCAATATATATATATATATATATTATGTTACGTGGTTATATATATATATGATTGATTGATTAATTTGTGGGGTTTAACGTCCCAAAACCACCATATGATTATGAGAGATGCCGTAGTGGGGGGCTCTGGAAATTTAGACCACCGCCTGAAGTTTTTTAACGTGCAACCCATTCTGAGTACACGGGCCTACATTGCCGCCTATATCGGAAATGCAGCCGCCACATTGGGGATTTGATCCCGCGAACTGCGGGTCAGCAGCCGAGTACCTTAACCACTAGACCACCGTGGCGGGGCATATGTGTGTGTGTGTGTGCGTGCGTGCGTGCTTGCGTGTGTGTGTGTGTGTGTGTGTGTGTTTGTGTGTGTGTGTGTGTGTGAGTGTGTGTGTGTGTGTGGCGCGATTTATTGACGCTGGACATCAGGGAAGCTTGACTAATGTTCAACGTGAAGCGTCTAGAAGCAGCGGGCGTCAAGCAGCCAATATGCGGGCAAGCGCGAGCTTGTCTCTGGCTCTGCTAGTGACGCTGGTGATTGCTTGCTCGTGTCTTTCATTGTCCTCTTTCCTTCACTGCATTGGCCCCCGGGGAATAGAGGAGCCATCCTCGCGACTTAAGGCGTTGGTAGTAGTGCTTGTAAGTACCCACCATATCGGCTATCCTGTTAAACCAGAAAAAAAGCGAATCTGGCCTTGATAGCCTTTTATCCGGTTATACTGATTTAAAGAAACGGGAATTCTGTTTATCAGGTTTGAATGAACGTTCACTCTATTAAAACCCAACGTTCCACTCACTGCCTCTAATCTCTAGAACACAGCTCTCTCAGCTGCGTAGCAGCTGTTGCTACAGAATGGAATGGAAGGTTGGCTGCATGGTGTATGTCCTGTCTTGTCACGTCTGCACTGCTTGTTAAGGAATGGAGACCAGCACATTTTGAACGTTGCAACAACTCGACTCAATGTACAGGAACATGTGTACAAATTTACAAGACTCGTCATCGTTGGAACCGTCGCGTGTAGCCTCGGCAGAGGCGATCGTGCAGAGCACTGTTTGCTGCTTCCAGAATCACCGTGAGAAAACGGGAGCCAGGTTTTCACCCCTCAGTCCCCTCCATATTCTCCTCGTGGCCAACCAAAACAATTGAGTTCGTTTATTGGGCAGACTAAAAAGACTTGTTGCCATCCTATCCTCTCGCTCACTTACTCAAGCACTCAACCTCTCGGTCAGAGAGCGAGAGAGACGAAAGGACTGGCCTGCCCCCAACGTTCCGCAAACTGTGCGAACGCACATGATGGTGGCGCCGTTTCGGCTGCGGGCGCGTACGATTACAGCGCGCTGACTACGCTGTCCAGCGTGACAGCCATCCCGTGGGCTCTAATCCAGATGGATGGGTGTCGATACACGGGATGTCCTCACACCGCCCGCCGGCACTCCGCTGGAGGAGGACCAACTAACTGGTTGTTAAAAGTGGCAACCGACCGCGGTCTTTTTACCAGAACCGGCGTCCCGACACCGGGATTATCATCTCCCGAGAATCGGCTCTTTGGGAAGCGCACCCTTTTGCGACAAAGAAGGTTCGCCTTCCTGGCCTGCGATGCCAGACCTTACACGCCCTTTCCGAGATTCGCGCAAGCGCTCAAATGCAGCTACGCGAATAACAACAACATAAAGTGATAGTGCCAAACGTCCCCAACCCTGCGGCCGCACTTGGCAGTACCTTGAACACCAGAGGCATTTCTGCAACACGTGCAACATTCTCTCTGCTTAAACCTCGGGGCCCCACCAAACGGGCGCCACCACAAAACAACTGAAAAAAAGCAAAAAATTGACCCCGTATTTGTGTGGTAATCTGCAAATGTCGTCGAAATACGATAGTCTTGCGTGTGGAGAGAGTGAATAAAACATTTATATGATGTTCTGCACAAGAAAATCGGTTAATGGTATTCTGGAGGCACTGCGTTTGAGCGCCTCGAGCGTTCAGCGGAGGCAAACAAACGCATCGAGTCACGTCACACGTGAGACATGACCACCATTTGGCAATTTTTTCAAAAACGAAGCGCGGGGCAATGAGATGGGTGTGCGCGCTCGTCGCAGAGGTGATAAGGTGGAGAACACAAGGCGATGGGTAGGTGCCTACACCATCTCGTTTTAGCAAAGCGTTGGAAACACACTCCTGTTCGTGCAAGTATTGTATGGTCAGCGCAGCGTGATAAGCGCTACGGTCCTAAAATTGCTTACATATGCCTTTTGTAGTAAAAGACGCAAATGCCGAATATATACGTGTCGTTATAGTGTTCCAGACATGCGCAATAATAGCTTTGTAATCGAAAATGGCACAAGTATTAACGCTGAATCTTGAGCAACGTTGGTGGGCGCGGCGGATGGGGTTGGCTGTTTCGATTACCCGATGCTGTGTGTTGTAAGTACCTGATCAGTGCGCTGAAGGGACAGAAATTGAACGCTCCCGAACTCTAGCTGACTGGCGAAGAATCGCGGCATTGAGTTGGATAAAACCCGTGCCGTGCAAACGTGATCGACGCCTGAGCGTCGCTGTTCGCCCGCCGCGATCGGCAGAACCAGAGGTGGCTGTGGACACGTTCACTGCAAGCCAATATGGTTTTTAGGATCAGCTCTTATCTATGGCGCTGCCTCACACAGTGTGGCTTCGTGCCGCTGAGATGCCCCAGTGAGTGAGTAAAAACTTTATTGAACATGTCCGGCGTCATTGAGCGGGGTGGGGCTACAAGCACCCCTGCCTAGGTGACGGCCTCGAGTCCTTGGACCCGGGCGGCATCCTGGGCTTGCCGGCCGGCCCACAGTTGATCGGCAAGGTCATGGCTGAGCAGAGCCGCCTCCCATCGCGCCTCGCGGTTCGAGACTGCCATGTCTACCGGGTTCGTAGGGGACTGCTGCGCGTTACCGGTACACTTCCACAGCATGTGCTGCAGCGTCGCTCTGGCTCCGCACGCCTTACACGCGTCGGACGTATAAATGCCTGGGTAGCAGAGGCGGAGGATCACCGGATTCGGGTACGTGTGTGTCTGTAGTTGTCTCCAGGCAACCTGCTGTTTCTTGTTTAGTTTGGCGTGGGGTGGTGGATATTTGCATCTGTTCAGTCTGTAGTGTTGCGTGATGTCTCTGAAAGTGGTCATGCGATCCCCCCACGTCCATTCCCGCATCGCTGTCGAAGTGTGCGAGACATCGGGACTGTCGGCAGGCGTCGCAGCTCAGCGTGTAAGTCCTCGAGCCGCGGCGTGGGCAGTCGCGTTGCCCGCAAGCGGAGGGTCCGTGTGGGCGGGGGTCCATACGAGGAAACTGTCGTTTTTGCGGCAGATGTTGCGTTCGTGAATTTGGAGAATGCGGGCCGCTTCGCGGGAGATCCGGCCGCTGGCGTAGTTGCGTATCGCCGCCTGCGAGTCGCCTATTATCACCTCGGCGTCCGTGGTGGCTATCGCGAGGGCTATGGCAGCTTCTTCGGCTGCCTCCGTCTCTTCCGTGCCTATCGTCGCACCCGTGACGCAAGTTCGTACATGATCCGTGATCGCGACCGCGAAGCCGCGGTGGCAGTCGTAACGGGCCACGTCCACGTAAACTGTGTCTTTGCTATTGCCGAATTTCTTTTCAAGGTCTTGGGCGCGCCTGTTGCGCCGACCGATGTGATGTGTCGGGTGCATGTTCTTAGGCAACGGCAGAACGACGATGCGCTCGCGAATACGTCTGGGTATCCCGACCTTTTCGCCGCGCTGCGTATGGTAGTTGATACCTAGTGTCTCGAGGATGTGTCGACCAGTTCTGGTCTTCGCCAGATGCTCGTACTGGGCGATGTTGTGTGCTTCGATTATCTCATCTAGAGTATTGTGCAACCCCAGCTCGAGAAATTTTTTCATGCTGGTATTGGCCGGTAATCCGATTGCGCGTTTGTACGCTTTGCGGATGAGACAATCTAGTTTGCTGCGTTCAGTCGCCTGCCACTTGAGGTAGGAGGCGACGTACGTTATATGGTTCATAACGAGAGCATGTACCAGGCGAATGGTATTGCTTTCCTTCATTCCGCTATGCCGATTTGTTATTCGTTTCAGCAACCGGATTGTTTCATTGACCGCACCCTCTAGTCTGCGAACGGTTTCGCCGTTGTGGCCGTTGGCGGACAGGCGCAAGCCCAGTACCCTAATGTTGTTAACTTGTGGGATGACAGCGCCGTCTGATGTGCGTACATTAATTTCTCTATATGCGCACTCGAATGCGGAATCGGCGTTCTTGGGTTTACGGCCCCTGCGCGAGGGTCTATAGAGCAGGAGCTCCGATTTAGCGGCGGAACATTCGAGGCCAGTGTCGCGAAGGTAGTCCTGCACCACGTCGACGGCTTCCTGCAGCGTTTGCTCTACGTGGCCGTCATTTCCCTCGGCAACCCAGAGGGTGATATCATCGGCGTACAAGCTATGGTGGAGGCCTTCTATCTCAGCGAGTTTTTGTGGTAATCCGACAAGCACGAGGTTAAAGAGCATGGGCGAGATTACGGATCTCTGCGGCGTGCCCGTACAACCCATGTATATGTCCTGCGATTCTAGTCCGCCGATCGCTAATCGGGCCCGGCGGCCCGTAAGAAAATCCCGTACGTAGTGGTACGTTCTCTCGCCCAGTCCCAACGCTCGTATACTTTCAAGTATCGCAGCATGGCTAACGTTGTCGAACGCCTTTTTGAGGTCGAGCCCGAGTATCGCTTTGGTGGATCGTGTGGGATTGTCTACGATATCGTGCTTGAGTTGAAGCATAACGTCCTGCGTGGAAAGGTTACGACGGAACCCCAGCATCGTGTGTGGGAGCATGTTTCGGTCCTCGAGGTAGTTGGTAAGGCGAGCGAGAACCACGTGTTCCATGACCTTACCAACGCAGGACGTCAGGGATATCGGTCGAAGGTTGTCAATCTGTACTCGTTTGCCCGGTTTGGGGATCATAATTATGCGCGCTGTTTTCCACGAGTTCGGTATAGCGCCCGCATTCCAGCACTCGTTCATGTAAGCCGTCAGTTGTTCTATCGACTCATCGTCCAAGTTACGTAGCGCTTTGTTGGTTATCCCGTCCGGGCCTGGCGCCGACTTTGTGTTGAGCCTGTGCAGCACCGCCCTCACCTCTGCAACGCTGAAGTCCTCGTCTAGCTCCGCGTTACCCTCACCCTCCCAGGCGTATGCCGAATGCGCGAGGGGGCTACGTGACTGAAAGTAACGGCTTCGCACGTCATCTAGAAAGTCCGCATGGGTGCCCTTGTAGTCGTGCAGCAACTTGTTAAACTTATGTGCGTGCGATGTTTTCGTCTCCTCCGGATCCAAGAGGTGCCGGAGGAGATGCCACGTCTTGGCCCGTCCCAGCTGGTTCTCCATCCCATTGCAGATCTCTTCCCATTGCGTTTTGCATACCTGTAACGCGTGCTCTTCCATGTCCCTGCTTAGCCGTGCTATGCGTCTGCGCAGCGTTCGATTGTGGCGTTGACGCTTCCACCTGTCTTGCAGGCTGCGCTTGGCTTCCCACATGTGTAGGAGTTTGCTGTCTACCACTTCGAGCTGTGCTTCTGGCGGAACCTCCCGCGTCGCCATTTCTAAATCGCCCTTGAGCGTCGCAGTCCAGCTATCTATATCCTTAATAGCCGCACTGCCACGATTCTGCTCTTTCCGGACTTTGCGAAACGCGTCCCAATCCACCAGCCGGTGGTTCTTGGCCTTGGTACTTTCCCGATGAACGCGGTGGTGAGGTTCAGCGTCGACCTGGATCTCGATCACTGAGTGATCGCTACCCAGGTCCTCCTGTGTATTGTGCCATCGCGCGCTAGCAACGTTCTTGGTAAATGTGAGGTCGGGTGAGGTGTCTGCACATACGCTGTTGCCCCTGCGCGTAGGCGCGGAAGGGTCTGTGATGAGCTCGAGGCCCTCATTCTGCGCATCATCCCAAAGGCGCTTACCTTTTGGCGTTTCGTAGCCGTACCCCCACGCCGCGTGGGGCGCGTTGAAGTCGCCTGCGATGAGCAAGGGCCCGTCGGCAGCTGCCTCGCGCGCCTCTCGCAGTAACGTGCTAAAGCGGTGTCTGGCTTTGGGTCTGCTATACACGTTCAGCACAAACAGGCCGGGGCCGCGCCCTTTCGTCGGGATGAGCTCTATGAGTACATGCGGTATGCTAACGTTCTTAAGTTCGCGTTGCGCCACGGTGAGGTTGCGTCGCACCAGCGTTGCAGCGGCCGGTGGGGCTCCCGCGGTCACAGCTTCGTCTATAGATTTGTACCCCGCCAGCTTGACCGGGTCATTGGTTTCCTGCAATAGTATTACGTCCGGTCGTTGCCGGCTACGTAAGAATTGTTGGAGAAGCGCCCGTTTCCTCCTGTACCCCCTGAAGTTCCACTGCCAGATATTGAACGTGTTCCGTGTGTTATGCTGTTGTGGGCGTTGTGTTTGTGTGGTTTCGTGTCGAGCCATGGTGACTGTACGTGTTATGGTTTGCCGTCCGGCTGATCCTGCGCCTCTTCGTCAGGTAAAGGCCTAAAGTACGGTTTCCCAGTCGTTCGTACTAGGCGACCCACTGCGCCCGGAAGTCGCATTTCGATATTGTCTATGCGCGTTTGAAGCGTCGCGACCATTTTTGTGAGCTGAGATATTGCAATGCTCAACTGTTCGGTTTGTGCGGTTTGCTGAGCAATTGCGTTGTTAAGTTGCGTGGTTTGCTGCGCGTGTTGGGTCATCATCGCGTCTACCTTGTCGTCGAGTCTATCGACTCGTTCGCGGAGATCCTTCTCGCGTTTCTGCGATTTGACGTCGAATTGTTCCGGGTCAAGTGCCTTACGTTTGGTGGGTGCAGGGTGCGCGTCTCGAGCCTCCATGACTTCCTCCCCACTCTCGGCTGTACTAGCAGCCGCGTCGGCTGCGACGGGTTTAATTGGAGGAGGAGGAGGAAAGAGAACTGTCGGGGCCTCCCCCTTCAACGTGACAATTTAGTTTCTTAACCTTGCATTTTCCTGCTTTAGTTCTTGGATTATTGATTCGAATTGATCCAATCGTTTCTGCACTAGACTTTATGACTCACTGTTGCGTTTGTAAGCAGAGCTACCGCGTCTGTCTACATCTAGGTTTCTATCAATGGCAGTCTCGGTTCGCGTTAGCGGTGCGCTGGGCGCGCGTCCGGAGGCGACGTCCACCCACCTCAATTTATGGAGGTCAACCTCTCCTCCGCCTTTGGCTGCAGCTGTGTGGTTGGCTCGGGCCGTTGACGTGCTGCGAGGCTTCGCTGAACGGGGTCGGGAGACGCTGCGAGAGCGGGCTCGAGAACGAGTACGGGAGCGAGTGCGGCTCCGCGCGCGGGTCTCCCTCGAAGCCGATCGACTGTTGCCGCGACGTCATCTCGGTGCGTGGCGTCGTCCGTAGCCCTCCTCCCCGTCGTTGACGGTGCTGCTACTGCTGTAGGCGGCCTCAGCCTCCTCGCGCATTCTGCGTTCCCACTGTCGGCGCTTGACTAGGTAGGGTGTCTTGTACTTAGCTTTGCACTTGCGGTCTCCGGTGAGGTGACCCTTTCCGCACAGTTGGCACACCGGCTCGCAGCGATGATCGTCGGGCGGGTTGCCGCATCCGCACCCACGGCACTTCTTGTCGTTCGGGTTGGGGCACACGTCGGCCCTGTGTCCCAGACGACCACACTCGTAGCACATATCGATATGTTTCTTGTAAAGAGTGCACCTTATCACCATCCCGCCGTAGTTCACGTAACGAGGCACGTAGTAGCCGTCGAAAAGGATTATTACGTTGGTCGTGTTTCCCATGCGCTTGGCATGCAGGACGCTCGGGTTGCGGTGGTTAACCAGACTTCTCACGACGTCCGCCGGCTTTTCGTCTAGCGATATGCCCCTGATGAGGCCTTTGGACGTGTTCTCCGGAGCCGCTCTGTAGGCACTCGCTTCGAACTCGCGGTCGCCAATTCGCAGCTTGCAAATGCCTCCATATCGTCTAGCGCGATCTTCTGCAGGCGTGCTTACCACAATAACGTTTTGTCGCTCATTGAGACAGACGCTGTCCTCCTCGGCTACCTCGCGTCCCACCCCTGCAGCGTTGCGTATGCAGCAGTGGACGCGGTCCTTCTGGTAGTGGGATACGTTGAAGCCATCTCGGGGTCGCACGATGATCTTGTAGTCATCCGTCGGCAGGTTGGGCATTCGGCTCGTCATGGCGATCTTCCGCACGTACTGCGTCGCTTTCTGTATAAACGCCGCCTTCTCGGTAGACGCTGGCGTTGCTTGCTGGTTCTTCGCCGGGTCGGCGTCTCCACCCGCCTTCTTGGTGTTTCGTTTGACCTCGCACCATCCCTGCTCTTTTCCGAACTCCGTCGGCGATATCTCCTCCCCTTCGACTTGCACGAATTCCATTTCGGGCGCCGGCGCAGCGGATGGGGCACCCGCTTGCTCCGACGACTCGGGAGAGACCGCAGGACTTTCGCTGTCACTTGGGAATACTCTGAACTGAATGGCTGGAAAGAAATCGCCGAAAACCATAGAAAATCTGCGGAGCCGATGTGACGCGCGTCCGCACACCGTGGCCCCCTAGCGGCCAATCGAGATGCCCCATCCACCCACACAATTTTGTCCGCAACGCACTCTCCCGTTAGCTGAGAAAACTGTCGAGCTACTTCCGCGTAATTTAGCCCGTAGCTTAGGTAGTATCCACACGCTGCCTGAAATTCTATCAGCTTCATCCCTACAGTCGGCACACTCAACCCCAACTTCTCGACATCTGCAAGCTCCTTACCCTCCAGCACCCGACAAGGGGAACTGGCAACACGCCCTAAGTGGCTCTCCAAATTAAACTCCACGCAACACTGTTCCCACTCAAGGAGTCTCCTCACTTCCCCCATTACAATTTTATGGAGATGTGAGCTTTTCTAGTTAATTTATATTCTACGGGAACTTTTGGTTGCCGCACCAAAGCCACGTTTGGTTGGCCACCGAACGGTACCCCGTTCTCACTAAATATCTCGCGGAATTGGTCGTGGTTTCGTTTTTCAGCATCGGTCGACTGATCACAGACCGGAAAAGTACCCTCAGCACATGCTGCTGCGGGCCGCGGTTCATACTCAATATCGCTATATCCCATGTCTTGCGCGAACGACACGTCAACTGACCCAACTTTTGGGCAACGAGGGCGCCATTCAGTCGCATACCCCAGCTCTCGAGCCTCCACCGCCCTCCGAGCCACGCACAAACGCTCGCGTTGTCGCTCAACAATGCCTTTCACTTCCGTGCCCTCCTTGGCTATATGTGGTTTTAGCTCGGCATGCTCCTTTTTCGGGGAACTCATCGGGTGCGCCTGTATCTTTCCTGCCCGCCGCTTGCCATTCATCGGGCGACGCGTGTTTGCCCCGGGGTTTGTCTTCGTCCCGCTTCCTATGAAAATATGGGTTATCATACCCTTTATAGTCGAGGTTTTCCTTGGCTTTCAGGGCTCTCGGCTTCAAACTGTGGCACTTTGCCCGTGTTCAACGCGTCACTTTTCGGTGCCAGCTGCGTGCCGGTCTCCTTCGCGCCTTTCAATGTGCTCTTGGAAGCGCACTCCCTTTTAAGCGATTTCCACGCTTTTTCTAACAGCAAGCAATCCGCTCGTGCTCTCAGCTGGTGAGTTAACGCGCAAAGAACGGGAACCTTTGGGTCACCACTAACGCCGCTTTCGCCAGACATTGTCAACGGTACCACCACGAGCTTGGCCTTCACTGCACCACCGAGCGCAGATGTCAAGGTAACAGTGCTTTGCGGCTTCACCATCTCGGGTGGGATCGCGCTCTACCGCAACACAGTGATCTCCACCCCCGTGTCCAAAACCGCTCCAATAAGCCTATTCTTAATATCGAGTCAAATGGCGATGTCACTGTGCGCTACCCCCGGTTCTCCCATCGAAACATGCGGCACTAAGCTCTTGCTCCCAGCGCCCGGAACCCCTTCAGTCGGCTGTTTCTGGCACTCAGGGCAATTCCATTTTCGATGCCCTGCGCTACCGCAACTGCAGAATGCCCTGGACTTAAGTTTTCCTTCCACTCCTAGGCTTTCTCCGGCATCGCTACTCTTCACTGTTTCATTCTGAGCACAAGCTTTGCTCGCTCCCTGCAATTCGGCTGGCTTTTGATTCGCCTGTCTCGCAGCACTGTTTACACCCTGCGCTTCCTCAAACGTTCGCGGCAAGGCGTATATCTCTAGGGCACTCACCCACGTTCTCCTTTCTTGGAGTGTCACGTTTTGCAAGGCGTCCGCCGACAGAATTTTCTTTAATTGGTCATCAACCAAAAGCTTGACCAGGTTATTTGGAATGTCGACATCCCCTTTGCCTCAAGGTAAAAGTGGAGGTAGTTCTCTGAACGTGTCGAAAAAGGTCTTCATCCTTCGTTCGCACGTTTTCCTGACCCCAAGAAGCTTCTTAGATATTCTACTGCCGAAAGTTTGAGCTCATCCAGCACCGTTTGCTTGATTACCCGGTAATATTTATGCTCTGTTGGGTTCAGTCACGTGGACAAAATTAGCACTCTCTCCGCTACCAACAGGGAAACCAAACGTCTCCGAAACTCTCCTGGTACTTCGTAGGCTTCTAGGGCACTCCCCGGACTCAACCACACTGGTGCTTCAGTCTCTTTTGGAAATTTGGGTAACAGCGCTGAGAGAGCTCTCGAGTAGCGTCTCTGTTCGCTACACGAATCACGCCTGCCGAACTCAGGTCCACTCCACCGAGAGCTTCCCCCCATTGATCTGCGACATTCTCTCTATCTCCAACCGCAACTCCTGCAGTCTATGCTCCGGCGTAAGATGTCCGAACCGTTCATCTCTATGGCTCTCCCGTGCACTACCCTCTTACGGGTTTGCCACATCACTCTCGTGTCCCGACTCACGACTCATGGCCTGCGCTCGCCTGTCCGGGTTTAAGTGGGCAAACCTCGTGTCCATAGGACGCCTTAAAACTCAAAAAAGGCAGTGGCACCCCTGAGATGTAAGAACACCAGAGGACTCACCACTTGTGAAGTTGCTGCTCGCTGTCTTCTCGCCACGCCCGCCGTCAGACGCTCGACATCGCCCGATGTCGCCAGGGTTGTCGCCGGACCGTGGAATTTCGGTTGACAGTTGCTGGACCACTGACTTCCTCGGGTCGTTGGCTGCCGCACCGCAGCCTCCTTAGCTTGGTGGCTGGCTTTTTCGTTGGACAAGCCGAAGTCTCGGCTTTCGTCTTCTGTGTCCTCCGCAACAGGGCGAACTCCTTGGTACGCAGAGCGTTTCTTGTCGTCGTTGCCTCGATTTTGTAAAACTCAATCTTCTACCCACTCCCTCTGTTCTCTAGAGCAGAGCTCTCTCAGCTGCGTAGCCGCTGTTGCTACAGAAGGGAGTTGAAGGTTGGTTGCATGGTGTATGTCTTGTCTTATCGTAGCTGCTGCTGCTTGTTCAGGAATGGAGACCAGCGAATTTCGAACGTTGCAACAACTCGACTTTATGTACAGGAACTTGCGTACGAATTCACAAGACTCGTTACTGTTGGTTCTTGTCGTAGCAAAGAGTTCTCTGCACTATCGGCTCTGCCGAGACAACTTGCGACGTCTCCAACGTTGACAAGTCTTTTAAATTTCTATGCAAGTTCCTGTACACAAAGTCGCATTGTCGCAACGTTTTAAATGCGCTGGTCTCCATTCCTGAAAAAGCAGCAGCAGCCACAACAAGACAAGACGTGCACCACGCAACGAACCTTCCACTCCCTTCTGTAGCAACAGCGGCTACGCAGCTGAGAGAGCTCTGCTCTAGAGAATAGAGGGAGTGGGTAGAAGGTTAGGATCTATTGATGGATGTGGATACACCGGATGTCCTCACATCGCCCGCCGGCCCTCTGCTGGCCGGGGACCACATAGCTGGTTGTTAAAAGCGACGACCGCCAGCGTCTAAGCAGAACGGGCGTCTTCAGGCTGGAATTATCGTCGCCCAAGAATCGGTTCTTTCGGAAGCGCACCCTTTTGCGACAAAGAAGACTCACCTCCCTGGCCGGCGACGCGAGACCTTACGACCCGGTTATTCAAATATTCGAAAACGAGTAATCAGTCCCGCTAAGAGTTCATTCGATATTAAGGTTATATTACAGTTTTCCTGCTCAATTTATTTCATGCGCCTTCAAACTATTCAAGGCACGAGTCAATTTATTTCAGCTGCCACTCAACTTAATGCAGGGGTCATTCATTTTAATACAAGTGCCACTGAAATTAATCCAAGCGCCAGCCGATTTAATCCAGATGCCAGCAAATTTAATTATGACGACATCGTGACTTCAAAGCCAGCCAGCATTTTCAAGAACGCGTGGAGTGAATAGCTTCAGTGTGAATATAAGACGATATAACCAAGATGCCTGGAATAAACAATTAATGCGTCGCTAGTGACACAATGTGACTCGCGCGACTTTATCACGCGCGTACGCACTTTTTACACATTCGACAGGCTTATCAAAGGAAACACCGTCCACACAGTAATAACTTGATACCTGTTGCCCAGGCAAATGATCTGATCACTAGAGACTCAGGTGACGTCATCACGCCTATCACTCACGCAAGCACTCTCTAACGTGCCTTCATGCATATAAAACAAAACGTCTTCGAGAGTGTGATTGTTTGAAACCTGTCACTCGGCCTAGTGACCTGATCACTAGTGACTGACGTGACGTCATCATGCCTAACACCCACGAACGTGCTGTCCTAACCTGTCTTCATGCATATCTAACAAAACGACTTTGAGAGGGTTATAACTTGAACGCTGTCACTCGGCTTGGTAACGTGATCACTAGTGCCTCAAGTGACGTCATCACGCCTGACACTCACGCAAGCAATCTCTAACCTGCCTTCCTTGCATATCAAACGAAACGTCTTTCAGAGAGCAATAACGTGATACTTATGACTCGGCCATACAACTTGATCACTTGTGACTCAGGTTGCGCCATCCCGCCTGTCACCTATGCAGCAAATGTCTAACCTGCCTTCCAGCATATCAAACAAAACGTCTTCGAGAGGGAAACAACTTGAATGCTGTTACTCGGCGTAATGACCTGAATACTTGTGACTCACGTGACGTCATAACGTCTGAAACCCACGCAAGCACACTCTAACCTGCCTTCATGCATATCAAACGAAACGTCGTTGAGAAAGTAACAACTTAAGTAAGGCCATCGCAGGCAGCGTCTGCTAGTAAAAAACCGACTGCTCGCGCTGCACAGTCGTTCACTGGCGAGCCCGTACATGTGGGTACCCAATAGTTCGTTTCGAATTCAGTGAAAGGCGTTTCTACATGGCTTTCGTTTGACTTGACGCCTTTCTTAACTAGACTAGATGCAATGGAAGCAAGAGTACCTTCAAACAATAGTAGGGTACAACCGAACATCAGCGTCCCATCACTCGTTGAAGGCAACACTTCTCCTTCATTCAATAAATAAAAATAACAAAGGCGAAATAACAATCAAGCATTTCCATACCATACTAAATTACGCTGCATTCACCTGATACCCTCCCCACTCTGCGACGCATTTACTCCAGTTCGTCGTTTGGGAAGATGTGGGCGGGTTTTTCGTTGCTTTTTGGGTTTCAAAGTAAGGCTTGGAAACGCGGAAAGCCAGGCCGCACTACAGTGAACAGACAGGTGTTCACCACCAAACAGGCATGTTTATTCAAAGCACAATAACCATTAAGAAACGGCGTGGCGTAGGAGGTAAAAAGGCACGAGTCAGGCACAGCGTTGAACAGGGCATCAGCAACTGGTCACTTGCAAATAGCAATAGTATGTACCTCAAGTACGGGAACAGCCAACGGGTTAGTTTCACAGGATAACCAAATGAAATATTGTTGAAGCCGATGGAGTGGTTGAGAAATCTTTTTGTAGCATGTTTTGAAACAGGCAGACCATGCGTCGTATGCTTGATTAAGTACATACACTGTTACGACTTACCTGGAATGTTGTCGCCATGCCAAAGTAAAGACGATGCGCGGTTACAACACCCACCCTGTCTTAAGAAACAATCGTTGTTCTAATAAAGTTGAGCTTGGTAAATAAGTTATGAAATAGGTGATGAAAGAGAACTGGGGCAAGTGCGTGGGAAACAAAATTTATTATTCTACTGGCAAAGAAGTTTTCATAAACACGCAGCTGTACTTGTTCTGCTGAGCAGTGTTTTACACTTTAAGACAGTCGAGGGCAGCTTGTACGAAAGTGTAATTGTGCCTACCATAAGCGGCACAGTCCACACGCTGGATGTGCTGCTTAGAGCGCCCCGCGGCCTCAAGCAGCAGAGCATGGCGATGTTTTTTCTTAAAGATCCCTCCTGGTGACCTGAAGAGATCATCCCTCTGCTTGCTTAGAAAGCCCTTCACACCTGCCTTGAACTTTGAAAAATGCTCCTCAATTGGATTGAAGAATGAGCTGTATGGCGGTAGCCACTTTGTCTAGTCGCTTGCCGCGAGGACAGCCTGTGTGGCGCGGCGGTGCGCTGGTGCCTTGTCAAACAGAAACACTGCCTGCATTCCGGGTTCCTGTTGAGAAACTTTTCTCGACACCGCTGCAAGAAATTTGTTTAAGACAGCCCAGTGTACCTTGTCCACAATTGTACAATGAAAAAGGCCGTTCGCCGACATGCGGGCTAAAACATTTAAATTCGCCCCCTTCACGCCAGTTGACAAACGACACGCTGGAGCACCTCGTTTCATCCTTCCGTAACTGCTCGAGCACCCTACGTTGAAGTTGCCCTCGTCGATGTAGTGTCGTGTTAGTGTAGTTCCCTCGCTCTGAAGCCACTGGGCATATCTGTGCTGCAGCTGCTTCACGTCGGCGTGGTTTCCATCTACAGGTCTCTGGGTCAGCAGCTTCACCAAATAATCATGGTCATCGAGAAGCCGATCAATCGTCGACGAGCTCACTTTAATAACACTGTCGAAATTTGGGTTTGTTGGTGCATTGTGACGACAGAAAATAGCGCAAAGAAACGGGGACACAAGACGAGGACACACGGCACAGGCGTTAACTTCCAACATAATGTTTATTGCCACCGCACACTCGCCTATATCACCAAGAAAAATAACATCACATGACATGAATGATGCGCACAAAAAATTAATTTCTTAGAAAATACAATTCTTTATCACTGAGCGTAAGAGAGGGAGTGCTGACGCACTTAGACCCCAGTGAAGCGATAGCCTCCGCCTCAATAATCTCTCTAGTTAGCTTGTCAAACATTCTCTTGATCAAACAGTGCATGCATTGAATATCGGCGCGCAGCCGCAGGATTTACAATGTATGGCCAACCAACTTCCCTGACCGTTTTTCACATTATTACAATGTTCTCTTAAACGGTCATTAAGACAACGGCCCGTCTGTCCAATATACTCTTTACCACAAGAAAGCGGGATACGATAAACAACGCATATGATACAGGGAACATAAACAGTTCGATGCTTCTTACTACAACCTTTGGCTTTTCCGTCACGGTCATGAAGGCCACAGAGGCTGAGCCATTTCTTGGGAGCCGAAAAGACAACCCTAACTTCAGAGCGCTTAGCTAATTTCTTTAGGTTGTGCGAAATCTTGTGATAGTATGGTATGACGACCAGGTGCTTCGGTTTCTCGGAATCACGACTCGCTGCACAACCTGGGTTGCGAAGCGTACGAAGCAAGCCTTCTGCAACTGAAGTTTGGACGTGCATAGGATAACCTGCTTTCAACAAACGATCTGACTGATTATGAAAACTATTGGCGATTTCGTGCTCACAAGATTTGCTAAAAGCATGACAAAAACAATGACTGATGATGCCTCTTTTCACTAGTTTGAGTGAGCTGATTGGTAAGGAAGGACCGGTTTGTTCATACGTGGTTGGTAAGCCCAACATATGCGGTTAGGATGAAAGGTAAAGAAGACATCGAGGAATTTTATGGCATTGCTTTCAGGCAGTTCATGTGTGAGAGTCAAGGGTTTAAAAACACTCAGAAAAATGTGAGATTATTTTTGCCACACCTGCCTCATCCGCTACCGTGTCGTTAGATAATAAAACAAGATAGTCATCGACATACCGGAACACTTTTTTATCTTCAAATTTTCAAGTTTCAAGACGTAGGTAAATCGATCTGTCAATTCTACTTAAAAATATGTCGCTTAAAATAGGCGCAATGCAGGACCCGATACAGATTCCGTCCTTTTGAATAAAAGGCTTGTCATCCCATGAAATGTAGGTCGTCTTGAGGTAAAATGATAAAAGTTCTAAAAACCGACTGACAAGAACACCACACTCGGTTTGAAATCTAACAGGGCCAAACAAATCTATACACTCTTCAACCGCAGGAAGCAACTGATCATGGGGAATAGAATAATACAAATCAGTCACGTCGACTGAAAAACCATAAACATGCTCAACGACACAAGTTCTCACATAATCTATGACTTGATCAGAATTTTTTACTATGAAAGGACCATCAACGTTAAGCCGGTTCAACTGTTCTTGCAAAAAGGTAGCAATCGATTTTTGCCATGTATCACATTCTGAAACAATTACCCTAAAAGGCATATTACTCTTGTGAGTCTTGGCATTAAAAAACACTTTTAAAAAGTCATGCTTACTATTTGTGATGCCACTGACAACTCGAGAAAGGTTTAGGTCTTTGCATAGCTTTTTTGCTACCGATTTAACTTTTCCAATGCGGACGTCCTTGCGAGAGGAGAAAACAGAGCTTACGGCAGTGTGAGCCTTAGAACCAAACAGTCCCAGAGTCAGGATGGCGAAGCCTCCTTCCTTATCAGCGGGAAGGACGGTAAGAGAGTGCTCCTTGAGAAAAGCCTCAACTCTCCTGAGAGGAATTTTGGATCCAGCTGGTCTGTAGCGTGAAACAGTGTCAACGCCTTCTGAGATGGAGTGAGGTTGCTCTTGTTCGGGCACATGGCGTGAAACTTGTCGCACCATGGCTAGAAGTTCCGGTGGAGACGTCTTAGGTTCCACCGCAAACTTGGGCCCAAGGCTTAAAGTCCGGAGGATGTCGGGAGGCACGGTGATCTGTTCAGGCACGTGAACTGTCGGCTTTTGATCGGTTACTTTTTTGGCGACGCCTGTGCATAGCACCGGCAATTGTCGAGCCCAGAGGAATTCCGTGCTTTGGTCGGCGAGGCGCTGAAATTGTCGAAGCTGCTGCATGGCCACAGTATCTTCTAGACGATCAAAAAGAAGGGCGGACAAGTATTGTTTATGTAGACGTGCTTGTCTATACCATTCTGCCTTCAAGATTTTGCACACCCTAAGCTCATGACCAACTGAGGGGGCGACGTTGCCGAAGAGGCGCTTGACTTCCTGAGGCAAAATGCTGTGGCGAATGCAAAAAGCAAGGGAACGAGCTTGACAGAATGCAAAAGCGATGTAGGCGACTGTAGCACATGGGTTTGAAGATTAACATAAAGAAGGGCCCGTTGTACGAGAAATAAAGTTCAACACTGTCGAAATTTGGGCTTGTTGGTGCATTGTGACGACAGAAAATACCTCAAAGAAACGGGGACACAAGACGAGGACACACGGCACAGGCGCTAACTTCCAACATAATGTTTATTGCCACCGCACACTCGCCTATATCACCAAGAAAAATAACATCACATGACATGAATGATGCGCACAAAAAATTAATTTCTTAGAAAATACAATTCTTTATCACTGAGCGTAAGAGAGGGAGTGCTGACGCCCTTAGACCCCAGTGAAGCGATAGCCTCCGCCTCAATAATCTCTCTAGTTAGCTTGTCAAACATTCTCTTGATAACAGTGCATGCATTGAATATCGGCGCGCATTCGCAGGATTTACAATGTATGGCCAACCAACTTCCCTGACCGTTTTTCACATTATTACAACGTTCTCTTAAACGGTCATTAAGACAACGGCCCGTCTGTCCATTATACTCTTTACCACAAGAAAGCGGAATACGATAAACAACGCATATGATACAGGGAACATAAACAGTTCGATGCTTCTTACTACAACCTTTGGCTTTTCCTTGCTTCTTTTCCAACCTTTGGACAGACGGGCCGTTGTCTTAATGACCGTTTAAGAGAACATTGTAATAATGTGAAAAACGGTCAGGGAAGTTGGTTGGCCATACATTGTAAATCCTGCGGCTGCGCGCCGATATTCAATGCATGCACTGTTATCAAGAGAATGTTTGACAAGCTAACTAGAGAGATTATTGAGGCGGAGGCTATCGCTTCACTGGGGTCTAAGTGCGTCAGCACTCTCTCTCTTACGCTCAGTGATAAAGAATTGTATTTTCTAAGAAATTAATTTTTTGTGCGCATTATTCATGTCATGTGATGTTATTTTTCTTGGTGATATAGGCGAGTGTGCGGTGGCAATAAACATTATGTTGGAAGTTAGCGCCTGTGCCGTGTCTCCTCGTCTTGTGTCCCCGTTTCTTTGCGCTATTTTCTGTCGTCACAATGCACCAACAAGCCCAAATTTCGACAGTGTTGAACTTTATTTCTCGTACAACGGGCCCTTCTTTATGTTCATCTTCAAACCCATACGCTACAGTCGCCTACATCGCTTTTGCATTCTGTCAAGCTCGTTCCCTTGCTTTTTGCATTCGCCACAGCATTTTGCCTCAGGAAGTCAAGCGCCTCTTCGGCAACGTCGCCCCCTCAGTTGGTCATGGGCTTAGGGTGTGCAAAATCTTGAAGGCAGAATGATATAGACAAGCACGTCTACATAAACAATACTTGTCCGCCCTTCTTTTTGATCGTCTAGAAGATACTGTGGCCATGCAGCAGCTTCGACAATTTCAGCACCTCGCCGACCAAAGCACGGAATTCCTCTGGGCTCGACAATTGCCGGTGCTACGCACAGGTGTAGCCAAAAAAGTAACTGATCAAAAGCCGACAGTTCACGTGCCTGAACAGATCACCGTGCCTCCCGACATCCTCCGGACTTTAAGCCTTGGGCCCAAGTTTGCGGTGGAACCTAAGACGTCTCCACCGGAACTTCTAGCCATGGTGCGACAAGTTTCACGCCATGTGCTCGAACAAGAGCAACCTCACTCCATCTCAGAAGGCGTTGACACTGTTTCGCGCTACAGACCAGCTGGATCCAAAATTCCTCTCAGGAGAGTTGAGGCTTTTCTCAATGAGCACTCTCTTACCGTCCTTCCCGCTGATAAGGAAGGAGGCTTCGCCATCCTGACTCTGGGACTGTTTGGTTCTAAGGCTCACACTGCCGTAAGCTCTGTTTTCTCCTCTCGCAAGGACGTCCGCATTGAAAAAGTTAAATCGGTAGCAAAAAAGCTATGCAAAGACCTAAACCTTTCTCGAGTTGTCAGTGGCATCACAAATAGTAAGCATGACTTTTTAAAAGTGTTTTTTAATGCCAAGACTCACAAGAGTAATATGCCTTTTAGGGTAATTGTTTCAGAATGTGATACATGGCAAAAATCGATTGCTACCTTTTTGCAAGAACAGTTGAACCGGCTTAACGTTGATGATCCTTTCATAGTAAAAAATTCTGATCAAGTCATAGATTATGTGAGAACTTGTGTCGTTGAGCATGTTTATGGTTTTTCAGTCGACGTGACTGATTTGTATTATTCTATTCCCCATGATCAGTTGCTTCCTGCGGTTGAAGAGTGTATGGATTTGTTTGGCCCTGTTAGATTTCAAACCGAGTGTGGTGTTCCTGTCAGTCGGTTTTTAGAACTTTTATCATTTTACCTCAAGACGACCTACATTTCATGGGATGACAAGCCTTTTATTCAAAAGGACGGAATCTGTATCGGGTCCTGCATTGCGCCTATTTTAAGCGACATATTTTTAAGTAGAATTGACAGATCGATTTACCTACGTCTTGAAAATTTGAAGATAAAAAAGTGTTCCGGTATGTCGATGACTATCTTGTTTTATTATCTAACGACACGGTAGCGGATGAGGCAGGTTTGGCAAAAATAATCTCACATTTTTCTGAGTGTTTTAAACCCTTGACTCTCACACATGAACTGCCTGAAAGCAATGCCATAAAATTCCTCGATGTCCTCTTTACCTTTCATCCTAACCGCATATGTTGGGCTTACCAACCACGTATGAACAAACCGGTCCTTCCTTACCAATCAGCTCACTCAAACTAGTGAAAAGAGGCATCATCAGTCATTGTTTTCGTCATGCTTTAAGCAAATCTTGTGAGCACGAAATCGCCAATAGTTTTCATAATCAGTCAGATCGTTTGTTGAAAGCAGGTTATCCTATGCACGTCCAAACTTCAGTTGCAGAAGGCTTGCTTCGTACGCTTCGCAACCCAGGTTGTGCAGCGAGTCGTGATTCCGAGAAACCGAAGCACCTGGTCGTCATACCATACTATCACAAGATTTCGCACAACCTAAAGAAATTAGCTAAGCGCTCTGAAGTTAGGGTTGTCTTTTCGGCTCCCAAGAAATGGCTCAGCCTCTGTGGCCTTCATGACCGTGACGGAAAAGCCAAAGGTTGTAGTAAGAAGCATCGAACTGTTTATGTTCCCTGTATCATATGCGTTGTTTATCGTATCCCGCTTTCTTGTGGTAAAGAGTATATTGGACAGACGGGCCGTTGTCTTAATGACCGTTTAAGAGAACATTGTAATAATGTGAAAAACGGTCAGGGAAGTTGGTTGGCCATACATTGTAAATCCTGCGGCTGCGCGCCGATATTCAATGCATGCACTGTTTGATCAAGAGAATGTTTGACAAGCTAACTAGAGAGATTATTGAGGCGGAGGCTATCGCTTCACAGGGGTCTAAGTGCGTCAGCACTCCCTCTTTTACGCTCAGTGATAAAGAATTGTATTTTCTAAGAAATTAATTTTTTGTGCGCATCATTCATGTCATGTGATGTTATTTTTCTTGGTGATATAGGCGAGTGTGCGGTGGCAATAAACATTATGTTGGAAGTTAGCGCCTGTGCCGTGTGTCCTCGTCTTGTGTCCCCGTTTCTTTGCGCTATTTTCTGTCGTCTCACTTTAATAATATGCATTGCTTCCTTGAGAGCACTCTAGGATGGACATTATAAATTGTTCAGCGAACTGTGAGCGCGGAAGGAACACAGACACGATGCAAAGAAGAGGCACACAGCACGGAAAGTTCCCTGAACGATTATGAATTACCAACTAACCCACCTTTCCATCCTATTGCGATGGATTTTCCTGTACAATTTGTGGCAGGGCGTCTACTACGTCCGGTCTAAATTTCTTCGACGAACCACCAGGTGTTTTAGATGCGTCACGGTCAGTAGCGGCAATAGAAGACACGGTCTTCATTTTGATTCGTGGTGTTTCGCAGAGCACTTTTGAATAACCTCCGTGCCTGTGAACATCTATTATCCGGAACGATCTACAGGAAAAACGCGAGCGTATTTTTTCATCAGGTGCCTTCCACGGCATTTCGGGGCGTCAAGTGTCTCGGTCTTCTAAACATTTACTTATTCGAAGGTTTGCAAAAGGGCTTACCTAACGATGTCTTCTGCAGAAACTTGGAACTACGCCAGCCTGTTGCTCGCGCCGCACGACGTCGTCCCGTTTGTCTGCGGGAAACACTCGAGAGGGTAATAACTCTCATAGATGTTTCGTTTGATACGCATGAAGACAGGTTAGCACAGCGCTTTCGGGGAGCAACAGGAGGCCGTCGGCTGAACAGTTTCTCTTGTACACAGCAACACTTTTGAAATTGTAAAGTTCTTGTCAGCGGAGTTATGTGCAGCATCGAGCAAGGGCTTCAGGGTAGGGTAGCGCTGTTGCTCACATTTGAAGCCGCTGGTATCTGGGAAGCGGACAAGACATAAACAAGTCATCAATGTCATCTTCGTCAGCATTGTTGTGTACTGAAGGAAGGCGGGATAAGCAATCGGCATCCATGTGACATCATCCACTCTTATAGGTCACAGAAAAGCTGTAGTCTTGGAGGCGCTGCGCCCAACGAGCCAGCCGGCCAGACGAGTCGGGAAGTCCCACAAGCCAGCGTAGTGAGTGATAATCGGTCTCTATTGTGAATTCGCAGCCATGTAGATACGGTCGGAATTTCTTAATGGCCAAGACAACTGCTAAGCATTCGAGCTCAGTGACAGTGTAGTTCTCTGTTCTGGTCAGTGTCCGACTTGCATATGCTACGAGGTGCTGACGGCTGTTGCAGAGTTGGACCAGCACAGCACCAACACCTAGCCCACTACCATCAGTATGAAGTTCAGACAAAGCGTCAGGATCAAATTGCTGCAGGATGGGCCCTGAAAACAATAAAAATTTCAGCTTGTTAAATGCAGCCTCACTTTTATTATCCCGCAAGTACGAGGTGGCTTTATGAAAAAGGGACGTCAGTGGATGGCACGTTCTGTGAAGTGCTTCATAAATCGGCGGAAATATGAGCGCAGACCCAGAAAACTTCGCAGGTCCTTCGCTGTTCGAGGTTTCTCAAAGTTTCGAACCACTGCAGTTTTCTGTGGGACTGGTCGTACTCCTTCTTTATTCACAAGGAAGCCTAATACAAGGGCTTGACGATCTACAAATGGCACTTCTTTAAGCTTAAAACAAGGCATGCTTCACGTAAGCATTGAAAAAACACAAGTGACAAGTGGTGGTTATGCCTTTATAAAGTCTTTCTGTAGATAATTACGCGATCTAACTACCCCTTGCGAAATTTCCAATTTTATTCCACGGAGTACTGTATTCATAAATCTCTCGAATGTCGCTGGAGCATTGCACTAATCAAAGGGCATAACGTTAAACTCAAAAAGACCGTCTGGTGCTACGAAGGCCGTCTTTTCTTTATCTGAGGGATGCATAGGAATTTGCCAATACCCAGAAGGCAAGTCAACAGAAGAAAAATAAGAGGCACAGTGCTTGATTGATTGATATGTGGGGTTTAACGTCCCTAAACCACTATACGAATATGAGAGACGCCGTAGTGGAGGGCTCCGGAAATTTAGACCACCTGGGGTTCTTTAACGTGCACCCAAATCTGAGCACACGGGCCTACAACATTTCCGCCTCCATCGGGAATGCAGCCGCCGCAGCCGGGATTCGAACCCGCGCCGTGCGGGTCAGCAGCCGAGTACCTTAGCCACTAGACCACCACGGCGGGGCAAGAGGCACAGTGCAGACAGTCCATGGCGTCCTCTATACGTGGCAAAGGGTAGACGTCTTCTTTGTTACGGTATTTAGGCGATGATAGTCTACGCAGAATTTCCACGAATTATTTTTCTTCCTGACTAGAATGACACAAGCTGCCGACGGACTACACAATTCTTCTATGACGCGCTTTTTTAGCATGTCTTCAACTTGCTCAGCGAGGACTTTAGCCACTAGACCACCGCAGCGGGGCCTATGAGGAGAACGGCTTTAGCTCGCCTTCGATCTTTTCGCCAGTTCAGAGGCAAGTGATGACTGTTCAGAGGTAGTCGTCACTTGCCATTTCATTGACCAGTTTCTGGAGTGTCTCATTGGTGACCAAGTAGCCCCGGACGGCAACTGCGTGTAGTTGGACATTCTCCGTAGCCCCACTGGTGTCGACCTGTGCAGCTGGAGATGATCGTGACAGCATGTCTGCCAGAATAGGATGCTTCCCTGTGACCTACTGTAAAACAAAGTCATAGCTTAGAAGTCTTAAAAAGAACCGGCGCAGGCAGGAAGGCATGTCACAAATTTCTTTTGCAGCTAAGGACAACCACGATTTGTGGTCCACCTCGATGACGATCTTCTGTCCGCAAATGAACTAATAAAATTTATCGCCCCCCAAAATGCTCAGCGCCTCTTTTTCAATTTGCGAATACCACTTCTCAGTGTCCGGTAGCACACGAGATGCATATGCTACTGGCCTCCAGTGGCCAATGTGACACTGCAAAAGCGCTGCACCCACACCATCGTTCAAAGCATCGCAAGTTATCTTGGATCGCTTTCTCGAATGAATGATGGTTAGCTCTGGCGTTGTGCTTAGAATTTGCACGATGCGTTTCCACTCCCTTATGTGGGAGTCAGTCCACTCGAACTGCGCGTCTGGTTTGATAAGCGCTCGCAGTGAAGCCGTTCGCTCAGACAAGCGTGGCACATATTTACCGATACAATTTAGAACGCCAAGTACGTCTGACTTGTCTTTAGGCACGGACGTTTGAAGCAAACTTCTTGCAAGTTTGGAGTTTGGTGATATGCCGTCGCGAGTAATGACATGACCTAAGAACTGCACTTCAGAGGCGCTAAACCTGCATTCTTCTGCACTGAAAGTGGAACCCGCTTTTTTAAGCCGCTTTCGCGACTGCCACTAGATTTGGTCGTGCTCTTTTTTGGTTTCCCCAACAACAAAATATTGTAATGTACACGTGTACACCGGGAAGGCCATCAAATGTGTCGCTCATTTGTCTTTGAAAAACTCGGGTGCCAACAATATGCCGAACGGCAACCGCAAACAACAACATCGTTCAAAGAGGGTGGCAAAGGTACATAATTTCGAAGTTCTTTCGTTGAGTGGAATCTGAAGGAAACCAGAATTTGCATCTAAGCAGCTAAATTAGACTGCACCGGCCAATTCTCCCTTCGTGTCCTCAAGCCTTGGGAGCCGATAGTGCTGCCTTTTTACATGCTGGTTTATCTTTCTTGGGTTCACAAAGCCTGCCATCTTTTTTTCTTAACCAAGACCAAGGGACTTACCCAGTCAGTGGGGCATCCTCTTTCATGATATTGGCTGCACGCTCCATTCTATGATGCTCGTCTCGTAATGGCTCTCGCAGAGACAGGGGAACCCTCCCGGCTGGTTGGACGACAGGTGTTGCTGAAGGTTGCATGGCCATGCTGTAGGGCTTTTTTAGGCAGCCTAGCCCCTAGAAAACATGCTTGTAATCTCTACTTGCTTCATAATCTGCAGCATTGACACAGGCTACCGTCCATTGAACGAGTCGCAAGGCGTCGCTTGCCTCCAGTCCCAGTAAGGCTTGTCGGACATTCTTCACAACAGAAACTTTCACGGTAGTGCAAGAGTTACCGAGAGTGAGTTTCAGTTTCGCTGTTCCGAAGTGAGTAATCTCGCCCCCAGTGTACGCTCGCAGCACAACGCTTGTAGGCGTTAACGTTTCTGCCCACGGAATTATGCGGTACACCGACAACGGTAGCAGGTTGGCCTGAGAATCAGTGTCTACCTTGAAGATCATATTACTTCCAGCAATTTCAGCTTCCACCCTCCGATTTTTGCTGCATCCTTTGTCAGTTCCAATGGGCCTTTTTCTAGTCCGAACAGCACCCCAAGTAGAAATCACCGAAATCAGAACTGGTGGCTCTTGGACTCTGAAAGTGCCCTCCGCATGTCAGTAGGCCCTCTCTGAGGCCTCCTTTGTGCTTCTTTTTGGGGAAAACCTCTGTACGTTTGCGGCACCAGATATCGGTTGTTCTACGCTAGTCCTCACGTTTTGGCCACCAAAAACTATGGCGCCTGCCGTGCGTGTGCCTTCTCGAAGCCAGCGTGCATGCACAGACTACGTATCCGGAAAAGGCCCATTTCTAGAACGGCAATGTTGCCGTCACTGCTGTCCTCTCCCACTTGGCAAACTCCAGACGTTACTCGACAACGAACTGCGAAGCGGTGAAGCTTGCGACGTTCATTGCATCTTTTGTCATAGGCTGCATGAACACTTTCTTGGCATGTGTCGTCGATTGAATTTTTCGTTATGGTACTGCTTGCAACCCTTATTACCACTTTTGGCTCGCAATATTGTCGCGTGCCTCGAAACAGCATCGACGTAGTTCTCCGCGGCGTTCCAGATCTGTTTTGTCTGTGCCAAATATTCCGGCACTTAGCACAGTTCTTCCACTTTCATCAACGTTCAAGATTTTTCCGAAAAATTTTGGTTGCAGCTTTGAGTACTTCGTCCCAAACACGACTTGATCACTGATAAAAAAATTTCGCTGATTTCCGAAGTAGCCTTGCGCGGCTGGCTTTTTGAGGTCACGGACAAACGTCTCGATAGGTTCGCCCTCCGCATGCTTCCATGACCGAAACACTTAGATTTCGTGAACTTCGTGGCTGACCTCAGTGCAGTAGGTCTTGAATTTCCCAGTGAGCGTTGCGTAGTCGTCCTTGCTTTAGTTTCCCTTGAACTTGAACGCGTTAAAGACGTCGAGCGCTTCATCACCGGCAACGCTCAGCAGCAGCGACGCTTCTGTAGCTTCGCTTCGAAGATGCACCTTTGTTGTAGTCACCTGCAGGAATTGGTGGAACTTCTGTTCGAAGCGTCTCCAATTTTCCGAGAGGTTGTCGGTCAGTTGCAAGAGGGGCGGAGTCTTTAGAAGCCCCAACGCTGTCGCTGGTATCCCAATTTGGCACGATGCAACGCGTCGCGCGTCTGGCAAAGGACAGGGGCAACTACATGTTGTTGGGATCAAGAACAACGGCAGGGTTTATTGACAGGTCTTTATAAAGGTGAAGGGGGCGGCGCAATGTCAGTGATAACTGCGTGGATCATGGTATCGCCGTCTTCACATGATAACAATGCCAATACGCTGTCATGGTGATGCCGAAAGGGTGTGCCCAATACACAGTACGGCGTCTCTCGTAATGATATGGTGGTTTTAGTTCGATAAATCCCACATATCAATCAATTCCTCTCGAGGTATTATTGAATTATGCAGCGAAGAAACCTCACAATGAATGTTCTGTAAAACAACGAAAAAGCTGGAAACGATGTTGTGAATGACCCCTGATGAAATGTGAGTACTGTTCCTTTTTCATATAATAAAATCACCAAAGCCCTATTCCTTTATTTTACGCATTAGAGTAAATTTGGCATTGTTTTAGTGCCACCAAATGTACCACACAAAATCGCCGCCTTCAAGAGATGTATATCGTTTTTTCGTAGACTCCGAGATGAGCACAGTGGAATTTGCGATTCAAGCAGATATATTGCTAAGCTAACGCTGAGCTCTGTGCCTTCTCACGTTTTACAACCAGCTTTAGATTTTTTTTATTTTAATATTAATAAATTATTAGTAGACAATGGGACTATGCATGAAAATGATTGCCATTGTTTGGGAATAACTTCCTTTGTAGGGGATAGAATATAAGCGCAATGGGGCCATGTGGAGTGCTTATATTATGTCGCTTATTATAGTCACCTCCTTATCGACAACGTGCATTTGCAGGTTCGAAGATGTGAAATCGCCATCACACTCATAAACACCTCTAACAAAGCACATGCTCGAAGTATTACGCGCCGAGCAAAGTCCCCTTGCAGAATGCCCGCTCGCAATGTTTGTGCTGTTTCGCCTGGCTTGTGTTACGTGATCCGCCCGGCCGGTGAGATCGCGCCAAGTTTTAACTTCAAAGTAAGAGTGGCCGGCAATGCTCTGAGTCAGGGGCTGCTTCTCGAAAGAAGCAACCGGAGGTAGCCCGAGTGCTTGAATAAAACCAACCAAACGCGCAGCCAATTTCACTACGATTCAGACGTTCGCAAAAGCCAAGCCGGATACGCTGTGGATGGCTGGGTGGGCGCCTAGGAAGGCTCCGAAGAAGCTGCTGAGGTGGGTTCTTCTGTTGGTTTGGTTTCAGACGCGCATCATCCACGTCTTAGTCAACAATATCTGGTAGCGAGATATGAGGCGGGGGGCCACTTTGCTCCTCAGAGCTCTTAAAAGGGCTACGTGCGCAAATGCGCGGCGCTGGTGGCGGCAAGCGCTATAGGCACCACACACTCACCAGAGGGAGCTGCGTAGCTCCCTCTGCCCCGTGGCTCAAGAGGAATTGTGGGGCAACACTTTGACACACCAGGCGTGGAAGATGTAGTCACTAATCTTTTAAAGGATATCTATAAAGGTGACAAGGTGGTTATAAAGTGGGAAAATCAGGTATCCAAGTCTGCAGAAGTAAAACGGGGGCTTAGGTAGGAGTGTCCACTGTCACCCTTATTATTCATGATGTACCTACAAGGATTAGAGGCCAAATTAGAGGGAAGTGGACTGAGCATCAACCTTTTTTTCGTCAAACAAGGGATACTCATTGAACAGGCACTACCAGCATTGATGTACGCAGATTATATTGTTACGCACAATCCAAATGGTGTAAGAATAACTGTTTATTGGGGCTAACTTGTGCCCGAAAAGTAAAGGAAAATGTAGCGGCGTTTCTAATAGGCGATCAGCAAAAGGAATCAATGTGCGAGAAGCCTTCGAGTGGTGCACCACTTGTTTTTCATCAAAATCCTGTGCTGAGGAGGCGCGCGCCGTCACGGCCTTTTTTGTCTCATCATTGGGCCGCTGGTCTCTTGGAGGAGTGCACGAACTAGCGCGTGTAGTTTGAACACTGTGTCTGTCTGGGGTCAAATATCTCTCCTCCAAGAACGCATCTTCCCGATGCGTAAAAGCAGTGTTGCTGACATGGTCTGAGTGCATGGTTTCCATTAGAGAAATAGGTATTCCTTATGATCGGGTGTGTATAGTTCGATGTTGATTGCCTGTCATAGTAAGGCTTCATTCTGACTACATGCATCATTTCTGTGCTCCTTCGGTATCTTGATGAGCTCACTTGTTCTTCAGGTGACACCTCGTAGTTCAAGATGCTGACGCGACGAAGGACTCGGTAAGGGCCGAAATAGCGACGTAGAAGCTTTTCGAAGAGGCCAGGCGTCCGCACGGGAGTCCAAATCCAAACTCGATCGCCTGGTGCGTAGTCGACTCCTCTCCGCCGAAGGTTGTAACGATTTGCATCCACGCGTTGTTGCTGTTTTATGTGATGTAGTGCCAACTGCCTTGCTTCTTCGGCTCGCTGAATGAATTCGCTGATGTCAGGCTTGTGCTCTTTATTGGCGCTTACAGGCAGCATAGCATCTAATGGTGTGGTAACTATTCTACCATAGACTAGCTGGAATGGCGTCCCTTTAGTGGTCTCCTGCACAGCAGTATTACAAGCGAAAGTGGCGTACAGCCGTATCTGTCCCACGTACGGTGCTCCAAGACAACGTTAATGGACAACATATCGGTTACAGTTCTGTTTTGTCGCTCGGTTAGCCCATTCGTTTGGGGGTGGTAAGCCGTTGTTTTCCTATGACATGTGTGGGTATGTTTTATAATGGACTGCTTCAGATTGGCTGTGAATGCAGTTCCTCGATCCGTGATAATTACCTTTGGGGCACCACGCCGTAGTACAATGTTAGTGACAAAAAATTCAGCGACTTCAATAGCCGTGCCCCTGGTGAGAGAGGCTGTCTCGGCATACAGGCTTGAGTAGTCTGTCGCAACTACTATCCATTGGTTGCCCATTGATGACGTAGGAAACGGACCAAGTAGATCCATTCCTACTTGTTCAAACGGGGATTAAGGGGGTTCGATTGGTTGAAGAAATCCGGCAGGTTTCAATGGAGGCGTTTTGCGTCTCTGGCCATCTCTACATGTCCTCACCTAATGCTGTACAGCATCCTGTAAATTTGGCCAGTTTTACTTGGTGTGGATGTGAGTCAATATCCTACTCACTCCGAGGGGTCCTGCTGCTGAGTCGTCGTGGCAGACTTTCAGGATTTTGGGTCGCAAGAGTAAAGTAACGATGAGTAGGACTTTCTCTTTGCTGTGCTCGAAGTTTCTCTTGTACAGAACGTTGTTTTTCATCAGGTACGAGGACAATCCCCAGACAAAAACTCGAGGAACACGCACGAGTTGCCCTTCCACGTGCTTGATCAGTTGAAGCAACTCTGCGTCAGATCGTTGATATTCAGTCATGTCTGTGGTGCTGACGGCTCCAAGAAAGAGAAAGTCGTCTCCATCCTCCACAGGTGCAGATTCCACTCGTGCCGTGACAGGCAATCAGCATCGCTGTGCTTTCGACCCGATTTGTACACAACTGTTATGTCGTATTCTTGCAGCCTGAGGCTCCATCTAGCAAGCCACCCAAAAGGGCCCTTAGGCTCGAGAGCAAGCACAGCGAGTGATGGCCGCTCACTGCTCGAAATGGTCTGCCATATAAGTACGGTCGGAATTTTTGTATGGCCCATATTACCGCCAGACATTCGTTTTCCGTCGCCGAATAATTTATTTCAGCTCTCGAAAGAGTGCGGCTAGCATATGCGACCACTCTTTCCTCTCCGTTTGCAGCTGCACAAGGACGGGCGCCTAATCTCAAAGTGCTTGCGTCCGTGTGAATCTCTGTTTGGGCTTCTTCGTGGAAATGTGCAAGGACGGGGTGGTGTAGGAGTCGCTATCGTAGCTCATTGGACGCGTCTTCTTGCTCACTTGTCCAGGTGAAAGGCGTGTCCTCTTTCGTCATTCGGGTTAGTGGTTACGCAATCTTCGAAAAAATCTTTCATGAATTTTCTGTAATAGGCACAAAATCCTAAGAATCGTCTCACAGCCATTTTAACCGTCGGTCTAGGAAACTTTTCTACAGGCACTGTCTTTTCTGGGTCAGGTAGAATGTCTTCAGAGCTAAACACATGACCGAGGAAAAGCAGTTTATGAAAACAGAAATGGCACTTTTGGGGTTTTATCGTCAGCCCTGCTGCTAATACGCTTCAAGCACACTCCGTAGTCGTTCCCGAAGCTGATCGAAGGTGGCCGAAAAGATCACGACGTCATCGAGATAAACAAGGCAGGACTGCCATTTTAACCCGGACATTACAGTGTCCATCATCCGCTGAAATGTGGCGGGTGCGGAACGCAGGCCGAATGGGAGTACCGTGAACTCGTAGAACTAACTCATCTGGGGTGTCGAAAGCAGCTTGCTCGCGATCTCGTTCGTCCACCTCTATCTGCCAGTATCCGCTCTTGAGGTCGAGAGAAGAAAAGAATTTCGCGTCTCTTAGTCTGTCAAGGGTGTCATCGATCCTTGAAGGGGATGGACTTCCCCGCTTTGTGACGACGTTCAATTTTCGGTAGTCAACGCAAAAGTGCAAGGTCTGGTCCTTTTTAGTTACCGGCACTACAGGTGAGGCTGATGGGCTGGCCTTTGGTTGAATTACGTCGTCCCTAAAGCATTTTCTTCAACTTCGCTTCTGATGACTTTTCTCTCTTTGGTGACACTCGGTACGGTAGCTGGCAAATAGGTTCTAACAGATTGATCGGTTATGGTGCGGTGTTTGGTGATGGATGTTCTTTGCACTTTCGATGACGTGGAAAAAACTCGAGGCGCACTCTGGTATAATGCTCTCGATTTTTCGTTTCTGGTTCGGTGATAGGGCTGCTTCGATGTGGATAGATGCGAGTACAGATTGTATACCGTCAGGGTGTAGTGGTGCAGTCTTGGAAGAATTCAAATCCATAATCGAAACGTAATCTTGCAAGTGGTCAACAACAGTTCCCTTCGCAAGAAGTTGCACCTCATTTCGGAAATTTCTCCGGAAGACACTCGTACACACCCTCACGCAGTCGTACAATGCCACTTGCTGCACAGCTCGTAGTATTTATTGCTTTTTACGGTGACAACGATGATGGATCTTGGAGGTACTGCTACATCATCACCCGCAATCTGAGCGTATCGAATCGTTTTTTACTCTCGAATGTCAAGATGGCGTGTTTCGTCGAGAACGATACGCACGTTCCTGCAAGTTTATCACTGCGCCATCGGCCTGCATAAAGTCAACTCCGATAATTGAACCTCTTGAACACTCCGACAGGACAATGAAGCTGGCGACGTAAATGAAGCCGCGTATTCTGACTGTAGTGGTACACATGCCTGCTGGATCGATAAGGTGTCCCCCGAAGGTTCGCACTTGTGGTCCTGTCTAAGGGTTCAGCACTTTTTTCAACGTTCTGGCAAGTCCCCTGCTCATGACAGAAATAGTCACGCCTGTGTCTACCAAAGCATTTGTTTTGTTGCCGTCTATAACTACCGACAGTCAGAAGCAACGTTACCGTTTCCACACGTAGTCTTGTGTCCATCATTATCACAGGTCCCGTTAAATAGGGAGGCGATCGCCGCT
Source organism: Rhipicephalus annulatus (assembly GCA_013436015.1). NCBI lineage: Eukaryota > Metazoa > Arthropoda > Arachnida > Ixodida > Ixodidae > Rhipicephalus > Rhipicephalus annulatus. The sequence goes on along the minus strand of WOVY01012846.1, from coordinate 1,151 downwards.
AATTCCAAGGGCCGAAGTATCGGCCCCCCGAACCGCACCCTGAAAGCGTGGGCAATTTAGAAGTGGTCCTATTTTGCGCGCCAGCGAACGCCGGCTGTGGCCCAAAAACAGTCAGAGCCGAGAGTTGATAAACAGAACAAAATATACTCTCAAATATGGAAGATCAAATCGATACAAAAAATATGCACACTCGACAATAGTTGAATACGATATGTCACCAATCAAAGAACGTAAAACAGTATAATCAGCCACACTCGAAACCACAGACGCAAACAACAATACACGCAATACATGCAGTCGCATGCATCGAACAACCAACACACTTAAATACTAAAGAGTTTGAAACTTATTCAGTCCAAATTTCTTGAAACAAAACTGAATGATACTCTTCCGAGAATCACTGATTAAAGTCCAGCGCTGTTGTCGTTCCGCTGCCCTGGAAGTTTATCTTCCAGGAAACTTCGCGTCTTAAATTGGCCGCTCTCCAAGCACCAATTTTTTTCGCGATAACCGTCGGCTTCCCCACGCGCAGGTGTTACCACGCATCTTCGCTCGCTGGTGTAGACACACACTCCTGCCTGTAGCATGAGTCTTCACGCCTCAGGTGGAAATCCTTCTCCTCCTTTGTCCCTGAAGACAAAAGGCTTCGCCACACGGCGGAAAAACCCTACGCACACTTGCCTAAAACTTTCATCTTCTGCCTACGCACACGGGCATGACCTTTCTTCTTCTCCTCTTTTGTCACTGAGACCGAGGGCTTCGCCGACGACACGGCGGAAACACCCTACGCACACTGGCGTGAAATTCCTTCTTCACCTGCTCTCCTATCTCTGCTGCTCGGTTAAGTACCTTCCGGGCTAGATTCCAGAAAATTCTCATCGTTTTGGCAGAGCGATACGCAGCGAAAGCTGAGGAAAGCGCGAGACAGTTCGAGGGCCGTGCGCGACACATGACGCAACTCTGCATCACCACGCGCCCTTTTCCTCGATGACCTTCCAGGGCTTGCTCGGCCGCGGATGTGAGGAGGTTAGTCGGTGAGACTACGCTTCCGAGAGGGAAGAAACCGCACCCGGGGAGCCTTTGGATGTTTATTTTCTTTTTTATTGTGACCTTGAGGCGCCTCTCTGTGCTTGGTATCGTTACTGTCGCTA
>WOVY01012845.1:0-23651 GCA_013436015.1 Rhipicephalus annulatus | reverse complement strand
AACGAAACTGAAACTGCAAAAAAAGACCGTAGACATTTCGCTGCTTACCCTATCCATCCAAAACTTTGTACTTCCCATAATTCCCCATGCAGGTACGCGATCGCAGCGCCAGACTCCTCTCTAGGTATATTGTATGAAACTCTATGAAAAAAAAAACATGCTGTTATTAGAGCCGTATCTCCGGGAAATTAGTGTCAATGGGAAAACGTGTCAAGCACTTCGAGACTCAGCGCCAATCATGGACGTTGTCCATCCTTCGTTTGTGTCTTTGATTGACTTTACAGGAGAATGCGCGTAGATCAGGCAAGTCGCCGAAAAGCAGAGTGCTTGCTCACCAATCGCAACGGTTGTGATTGAAAGCTCTTTCGGCAAGCTTTGCACCGAAGCGGTCGTGTCTGCTGTGCTTCCAGATTGTTTTCCTTATCTTTTTTTCAGATGACTCTGAGCAGCTTATGAAAGACCAGGGTAAATCCTTCTTTTCCAACTTAGCGTACATGGCCCTCACGCAATCGCAAGCGCGAGAGCTTTCGCAGGAACGTTATCTCGTTCAATGTAGTGAAACACCACCTGCAAAAGCGATGATCTGTGTGACCTTGGCGTTGAGTCGATGGAGCCTCGGACAGGAAAGTCTCCAGGTGAGTACTCGAGTCACCCGAAGATGAAGCGAGTGGCGAAGTCTCTGACGGCAGAAGAGACGAAGTGTTGCTCTTGGGCGAGAAGGACAGTACTCTCTTGCCTGCAGTTGAAAGTGAGAGTGGAGCTGTCGAGGGTTGATCGAGAAATGCTCATTTGAGAGCAGCGTTAGGACCTCTAGATTAATCACTACTGGAAAGCTCAAATTGGGAACCAAGAAAAGTATTTTCTTTTTATGAGAAATCACGGCTTCTGTGTCGTAGCTACAGAGATATGCAAGGTCTTAAGTATGAGCAGCCCTTCGGTACCGCATAAGTATCGTTGCTAAAGTGGCCGTTACTGAGGTGGAGCATTATACTCCAACAGCACAACTTAGACGTTCACTACAAAGAAAGAAAAGCTAAATGCTACACAGATGCATTCAGCCGTGCGTTTTAGGTAGTACCTGTTCACCTTCAGCCTTTCTCTGGTGATCGGGGCAAAATTTTGTCCTCATTGCGGCCTTAGCTGAGCGCTCTCTGTACAGAGTGATCTCAAGGGGCCAACTTTATGTTGCATTCTACTTCATTGTATTGTTTCAAGGGTAGCCACATGTGCCTCTTGAATGTAGAGGGAAACTAAATTCCAATAACATGTAGCTAGGTATATATTGTACTATATGGTGTCTGGTGTTCTGTCGGGTAAATGAGAGAACTTTTTTTGTGTCGTGTGTTGTTTATTGTCGAACCGTTCTTGACAACGCTCGAGAACCATCAACAAGTATTGAATCGTAAATTGTCAAGAGATGAGCGAAGCTAGCGAAAGTTTTGGGCGACAAGCCAGTGAGCTGGGATCTTTATTCAAGAATGGATCTGTTCACGAAACAGAGCCTGGAGCCACATGCTCACCATGGCCCTGGAGGCGAACCTTGAGGGACCTCGCGAACGAGCGCGCCCGAGGTTTGAGCCTTGTGGAGCAGCTCGTCTTTGGTGCACTGTCTGGCGGCAGGGTGCTGTTATGCTTTGTAGTCCAAACTGAACTTCGTTGATTCTGCAAAGGTAACCAGCATCAAAACCAGCGAGCGTGCCCGGTTGACGCCTTCACCGTAAACGTGTGTCTTATGCAACGCGTGACAAGCTTCCTCCAGCGACGGGTCTGATTCAAGCCTGATGATGCAGTCGAGGTCATCTAACCCGGCGCGTCTTAAGCAACGAATGGCAATATCACTCGCTCATGAGTGGAATCCAGCAGCAGTTCCTGATTGGAGGCTGCTAACGCAAGGGCTAGTGGCGTTCCTGATTGAAGGCTGCCAACGTAAGGATTACCAGGGCCTATAAAAGAAGCAAGCGATGCGACCACAAGCAGCAGACGAAAGCGTGAAACCGTCAGGGCGTCAGAGAGCGTACGAAGAAACTCCGGGTCCACGTCGCACCTCAGTGCAAGCTCCCTAAGCTGTCAGCCCCAGTGCCAAATGTGTAATGCCTCTGCTTATGCTGCACATAAATGTTGCCTTAACAGACTGCCCCCCTTATTCGCTCCGTCTATCAGCTCTGCGCAGAAGCAGCCGTGAGCTGAGACACGTGTTACCCAACAGTGGTGACAGCGGCACGATACCTAACAAGTCGGAGAAAGGCTCATGCCACGCAACACGAGCCGAGAAGAATAATTCCAGAGGACAAGTGGCACTGTGTGTTGGGATGCCGATCTGCGAAGACATGGAAAACGAGCATCGCTACAACAACGAGAGCAGCATGACCGCCTTGTTCTGAAGGATGTCAGCACGAAGAACCTGGGAATTGACCGTCGACCTCGGAGGTCCCAGGTGAGGCTGCCCGGGCTTGCTGCATCCTCACTCAGCAATTCTGGGTGGACTACTTCCCCACATCACATTAGGAAAGGAGCAGTACACACCAGTCAGGCGAGTGGACTCGTCAGCAGGGGAGTCCTTGACAAGCGGGGTCTAGAAAATCCGAAAATTGAGACCAAGGATCAAGACATTGGCAATGCAGACAATTGGATCGTCAAGCGGACGCGCGCCGACGACGTTTACGGCGTGGCGGTGCCACTTGATCATAGCTCCGAGAGTGGCATCATGATAGTAAGAATGTTCTACTCTTGGCAGAGCGCACGAGAGTAGCCCGGGAGACGCCATTTGGCTACGGTTTAAGGCTTAAGACTGAACTTGAGTTTGATCAGAGTTAGTTACGGTATCGCTGTGTAGCTGATCATTGTGTACGTACATTTATAGTGCCTAGAATATACTAGCTATATCGTTCGCCAGCTCGTTTCAATAGAGGAGGGTGGCACAGATTTGGATGAATGACCGCGGTTGCCGCGAGAGGCGCTGCCAAGCGGGTGGGTGCTGATTCCATGTGTCGTCTGCTTCGCACAGCCGATTTGCAGATATTAAGTGGATTTTTGTGTTCGCGTTTTGAGTGTTATTACCAGGTTGTGTGTTTGTTGTTCGTGTTGTCAAAGGGTGTGTGAGTGGTTATTGTGTTTTTTGTGCCTGTCACAATGGGAACTATGAGGTGAATAATAGAATGATGAAGTCAGGGCGATCGAAGGAAAGGACCTGCTTCGTACCGTTCCGTACAACTGGTTACCGTTCGAACAAACAGCAATTATTGTTATTTATGGCCTCAGCAGATGAAGCACATCTCGCAAAACGGGACAAAAGGATAAAGAGGGTGAACAGGAGACTGACACAACTGCCGTGGTTCGTGAAAGATCATTTCATGAAAGTTTCATCAAGCGTGCGTTCACTGCCACCGTGAACGGCGTTGTCAACAAGATCCCCTGCGACAAACCACGCCTCAAACTTGACACGGTGCCCACCACATTTGCTGAATATCCCCCCCGCCTTGTTCCAAAATTGCCAACGAAATGAAAAACAAATTTTTGTCTTCAGCATGTAGACATTCCAGCAAAGCGCCACCCACAGCGCCGAGTCAATTGCCTTGGAAGCGATCTCTGCCAAAGAATTTTGTGCTGAGGATAATTCTTCGGTGCCTGAAAAGTGCGCCACATCCCATGGATCATAAACAGAAAGCATGTAAGACACTGAAACTCAGCACTTGAAATGCACCCATCGACACCCATTCTGTGACCTCAATATTTCAGTCACTTGGCTGAAAGTGCAGTCTCTTGCAGCAGAACAGTAGCATATGCGTAATGTGAAGTTAAGGGAATAATTTCTCTACCCTATTTATAGAGAAAATGATATACTTTGAAAAGCCTTTGCCTGAACGGCAATCACTAGTCGCAACGGTATATCTCAGAGGACAAGAGAAATCAAAGCAAATCCTTACATGCAGTGATGAGGCTGAAGCCCTCATCAAAGAAGTTTCAGTGACAGCTTGTTGTGGTGGTTGTAGCTTAAATCCAGTTTCATCGAAACACAACTCATTTAGGGGCGTGTTTTTTTTTCTGAAAAGTGTTTGCTAACAGTGTGGTCAGACAGAAAGCCTTGCATTTTTTGGAAGTACCAAAGGGTTCTAGTTCAAAACCATACTTGCAAGATAAAGAAAAAGACAAAGAAAAAAAAGCGCAAGAGATGATGCCAAAACGAAGCACTGTAAGGAGATTTCTCGCAATTTGTTGAGAATCAAGGAGAAACTTGCGAAAGCAAAAAACAGATGTCTCGTATGAAAGCGCAAAATGAGAGTTACAGAAGAGGCATTCGAAAGTAACATTAGGTCTCTTGCCTTAACACAACTACTTGCTGTCAAGAGCTGCTTCGTTGCGACACAATGGAAGTCACATAAAGGCATGCAATACAACGATGAGTGGATTGTGGAATGCATCATGATGAAGATACGAAGCCCGAAGTTGTATGAATATCCCCACAAAGAAGCCATCATGGTGCTGCCTGGGAAAACTTGTCTGCGAAGGTACCTGCAGTGTTTCGAGTGTGGTTTTGGCCTCAGTGACAATATTTTTAACGCCTCGACTGAGAAGACAAAAACCATGGATGTTTACAGTCGTCATGGTGGGCTCGTCATCAACGAGATAAAGCTCTCCGAGCACCTAAATGTAACATCAGTTGGTGAGTATATATCTTTAGAACCCATATTGTTGTGTAAAGTGCTGGGCACATCAAGAAATAACCACTATGATTTTGCCCTAACGATGTGTATTACAAAAAAGTGTATTACGAAAATTGCATGCACGCATTAAAGGGGCTCTGCTAATTAAGGGCAACTATTTTTCATAGAAATGTATCAAATATATGAATACTTCTAGGAAATATTCATCATCACCGACATAAGTTGAGTCAAAGTGCTCTGAAATTTTATATGATCCACGGGCTCTATGCTGTGCACGGGAAGGAGAACCAAAATTGATTAATGCAATTTTTTGTGCACCGTCTTCCTGGGCGCTTAGAGGAGGAGGTCGCTTAATATCGGACGTGCTCTATGTAGGACTTCTCAAGAAACTGTCGAAAATTCTCAAATTAATAAAACTGTGATTCTTGCTTGCCACATTTGCAATTGTTTATGTTGTATGCAGAAATTTAGGATGACTATCATATTGCTACATGCATATTGCCAATGTCTGGGACCATATGTCTTGGTGTGCCCCATGAGGAGGACGAAAGGCTATCACAAATCGAGCTCTCATCTTAAGTGGTCAGTGCTGCAACCGCTGCTTTAATAATGTGTTCATTACAACCTTGTTGGGCAGGCGTCTCGTTCACGCAACATTATCATCATGGTAGAGATCGCAATAATAATTAATTAAAGAAAACAGACGAATTCAAGTAAATTGGGACAATAAAGTCATTCCTACGAAGAGCCCACAACTGCTGTGAGATATTCAAAAATCAGTCGCATTAGAATATAGCGGAACGATTTAAAAAAAACTGCATCTGAAATATAGCGGAATGATATAAAAAAACTGCATTTCAAACGAAACCAAAACACTAAAGAGCGCAGTGCTTGTACAATGCGACCAGAATCAGCACGCGTTTTTTCTCGTTTCCTGGGTGTGCGAGCAAAGCTTACCAGGACAGCATGCATTCAACCCGCGTTATTGAAAAAAATAGTGCTAACATTACTGCAATTACTGCCGACAGCAGCAGTGACATTCTCGCATTTGCGCTTCACAGTACATTAGTGTCAGTTCCTACACTATGGTTTCAGTTTAAATTCATCACTTTGCAAGAAATTACCAGCGGAAAGTTTTATATTTTTTTGCGAATTTTTCGGGGCATTCTCCAACCTTGCAAAGCCACCCGGAGGAGGCCACTGCCCCCCAAACAGCATCAAAGAGTTGCTCAGCTCAATTGAGTTCTCTGCACCAATGAACCTTGTGGACTGGATAGATGGCCTTCTTGACCGTGGAAGCATCAATGACGCAGAGAATGTCATTCAGTCACTTTTGTCTAGTCAAATTGTCGACCAAAACCACAAAAGCACTTCCACCCACCCCTAGCGCCCCCACGACAAAACATGCATTGCACCCTCCAAGACAGTAATATTGTGTCCTAGTAATATTGAAGGACACTTCCAAAGTGTGTTTGGCGAAAGCCGATGCCCAATTAGACGTGGTTGGTCTAGCTCTCTCAGCTTGCTTGAGTGGGCGAATTGTAACCGGGATACTCGGGAGACGCTTGCGTGCGGGAGCTTGCTGACTAACTCAATTTCTGCAACAAGACGTCTGATGAAGGAGCGCTGCCGCGCGCGCCATTGTGAAATCTCAAGACTGCTGAGAGAGTGGAAGGAGAAGAGCGTCTTATAAATACTCTCACCACTAAAGCATTTTGTAGAGATTACAGTGCAGATGATTAACCACGCGAAGATGAAACATGCGGCCCCGGTGTCATCCCATTCTGTGATTTATCGAAGTACCTTTTGTTGCAAGGTTTGATTTGTTGATCACTATCTTTTAAAAGTGTGCACCTCATACTTTGCATTCGGTTACGTTAGCTTAGACAATATAAGCACACCTAAATGCCTTTTAGAAGCGATGCTTCATGCTGTGGTTGGCATTATCCCCCGCTATAAGTGCTGACATAAGCTAGAGAGAACCTAGTGCAAGTGCGAAAACTCTTCCGAGGCCGGGCATGCTAGCATCCAAGGCACACCGCGGCCGTACACTGCGAGCGAGTAGGAGACATTAAAAGCTTTCGCCTTATAAGTTCCCCCGACGTCATGTATAAGGGCACTATTGCGTTTCATTAAAATAAATCAGCCTACGGTCGCTTCACTGAACAAAAAAATATTCTGCTTCAAGCATGAAAATGGGCAGCGGCTCCCTTGCAGATGCTGTGGAATTACGGTAAGCGATGAGAAGTGGGCGGCGCCGCAGCACGTTCCCGCGCTACAGCGCTCCAAGCGGCAGACAATCTGGTGCCACCTAGAAGGCCGGGCACGACACACTAGCCACTATATTCTAAGCGCTATAGTACATGTTTAATTTAAAGAGTGCATTCTGAGTGTCCGATTATTAAGCTTGCATTGAGTGTCAGAATACGCATCACAAAGAGTTCGAGGCAAGCACTCCGATGTGCGTTCTGTAACGCCTAAATGCATAAAATTTTTGCTAACAAATAATGCCAAAGCGATGAAGTGCATACGCGAGCAATGTGTGTTATTATCATTGGTAGTACAAAACTCGCTTTATCAAGCATGAATGACGCCTGCAATTTTCGCCTTTTCAGTTGCATTCTCCATCCTGTGCATTCAACTAGTTTATTACGTGTCCTAGAATGTTATGTTGATAGTTGTCTTTCTGTTATATTTATATATTGCAAATGGTGATGCATGGGTGTCCACATTGTCGGTGTACAATCAAAGGCAAAACCAAGGCATTCGAGATAACTCCGGCGATCGCGGAGACTAACGTCAAAAAAGCCTTATTGTGGTCACGACCAACATTTTGCGATTTACCTGTCTGATGCACATGTTCGAATTTGCCATGTTAGGCGAAAAGTTAGAGCCTTCATAACCTACGTGCGCGATGCTGTGTTACGGCGACCACTGCACATTAGCGGTTGTCGCAGCGTGTGCGATGTTCATCACGTGCATCACTAGTCTACTGTTGCACGATGCGCACCACAATCAGTGGCTCTGTTGAGCTTCACATTCAAAGTTACCACGGTTCTCCATCAAGGTTACTCAAAACAATAACAGGGTACCTACATTATCACACTTTCTCACGCGATTGCAAGTAATTTGCTTACGCAACACATACACTATGGCCCGTATCCAGCGCTCTCGCCGTTCTCCTTCGCGAAAGCTACGAAAATCGGTAAAACGGAAGTCATTTGCATCCTTGGCAATTCACAACACATACCGTATATACTCGTGTAAGGGCCGCCCTCGTGTAAGGGCCGCACCCCAACTTTGAAAGCGGATATTTCGAAAAAAAAAAAAACAAAAGTTCAAAATGTCCCGCCAGAAAAGTGTAGTTAGTTCATTTACAGCCAGATGGCGCTGCACGCTTTTCCGCTTTTATTCTACTTCCGCCGACGCGCCGACCACGCTGTTGACAGCGCGCCGCCATATTTGCCTTGTGCGGCCTCTTTGTTGGCATCGTTCCTAGCATCGTGTCGATACGTTGGCAGCGCGACTTCAGATCGGTGTCGTCGGTGTCACTTTGTTGGTTGTAGTGAACCCTGCAGAAGCCAGCGCACGTGACGGACGATGGGCCGGCATCTGAGATCATTCACTGCAGCATTTAAGCTGCAAGTGATTGACTATGCCGAGGAGCACGGGAAGCGGGAAGCTGGACGAAAGTACGACGTCGATGAGAAGCGCGTGCGTTACTGGATGAATCAGAAAGATGCCCTCGCCGCTACTAACAGGAGCCGAAAGGCGTTTCGCGGGAAAAAGTGCAAGTACCCGCAACTCGAAAGCGAGCTCGTCAACTACGTCGTCGACACACGAAGGGACGGCTACGCCGTATCGACTGACATGATACGCGTCAAAGCCCTCAGCATCGCTCGCCACATGGAAATACCCCCGGCACAATTCAAGGCAAGTCGGGGCTGGGCTACGCGGTTTATGAACCGTAACCAGCTTTCTATTCGGCGCCGAACGACGATTTGCCAAAAACTGCCGCGCGAGTACGAAGACCACGTCATTAAGTTTCATCGCTTCGTGAATGCTCTCAGGAGGGAGCATGAATACGACCTGTCCCAAATTGGGAATGCGGACCAGACACCTGTGTGGTTCGATGCACCGGAAAGCACCACAGTGGATTTAAAAGGTGCGAAAAGTGTGTCTGTGCGCACGACTGGTGCAGAACGCCAAAGGTGCACTGTGATGTTGTGCATCACGGCAGACGGCAGGAGGCTTCCGCCGTACGTCGTATTTAAAAGGAAGACTCTCCCAAAAGAGAAGTTCCCTCAGGGAATCGTCGTACGTGCGCAAGAGAAGGGCTGGATGTCCGAGGAACTGGTCGTTGACTGGATTAAGACCGTCTGGGCAAACAGACCTGGAGGGCTGTTACAACGGAAAGCCCTCCTTGTTTTGGACAGCTTTAGGGGCCACTTGACCGACCGCGTCAAGAACCGAGTTGCCGCAACTCGTACGGACTTGGCCGTCATTCCCGGTGGCCTGACGAGTGTGCTGCAGCCGCTCGACGTATGCGTCAACAGACCATTCAAAGTGGAATTTCGCCGATGTTACTCTGAATGGATGGCTGGAGGCGTCCACGAGAAGACCCCTACAGGACGGCTGAAGCGGGCGTCGCTCCAACAGGTGTGTGAATGGATTTTGAATGCGTGGCGTGCCATGTCAGTAGAAGTAGTTGCTAAAAGCTTCAAGGTAACGGGAATTTCGAACTCCATGAACGGCACCGAAGATGACCGTCTCTGGGAAGACGCGGACGCCGAGGCGAGCTCCTCCGAGAACGAGGACAGCGAAATGGAATCCGAATAAAAACATTTCTGGCATGTCATTTGTGACTCTTGCACTCTGCTACTGTTGCATAAACAGTACAGACCTTTGGCCTGTACTGCCTGTACTAAATCGGCCTGATTCGTGTAAGGGCCGCACCTAGCAAAATTTTCGAAAAAAAAGTGCGGCCCTTACACGAGTATATACGGTAGCTTCAAATTAGGTCTTTCATTGTAGAGTGCCGGGCTGTTGCTTCTGCTCTTGTTTTCGCTGGCAATTCACAACACATAGCTTCAAATTTGTGGAGATAGGTTTGCACTAGGCTTACTTACTAAGCGCAACCGTGTACGGATGCGACGTCCTCCACTGCCGCTGTGTGCGAAGACGTTGCGGCCGGGTTCGTCGTTTTCTCCGGCACGGCGCAGAAACCACGCACGAGGCAGGATAACAACAACGGGTTTATTAACCCAAAATGCAGCACAGTGCGACACTCACGGGCATGCAGGTCATTTAGGGTACTCCGCAAGACTGAGCAAGTACGCTTGCCTAGGGTGCGACGACTCCCGCACAAGGGCCGAAGTCGAACGCATGATCGAGAAGCCACCTGCTAAGCAGCGCGTCAACCTCTCGTGGAGGCCTGAGAGCATCTGCCGTGACGAGCGAATCGTCGGGCGCAACACAGCTCGTAGGAGAGGAAGATGTCGCGCACGGCCCAAAGGGAAATGGCGCTGCGTTGTGATGTAGGCCCTTGCAGCGCGCCAGCGTAGCGAGCCCGGACATGCCAGCGCGGGAAGGAGCCGACAGTTGACTCGCCCAGACCAAGAGGCGCTGGCAGCAATCTTGGCGGATGCCGGTGTATGCCCACCCGGGCTACGCTGTCGGCGCGCGCGCGGCAGCTGTGGAACGAGGCGCCAGGTAGGAGGGCGCTCTCGATTCCCACATCCCCTCCCTCCTAAGACCGAGGCCGCCCTAAAGACAGCGTAATAACAGCATCCACCTGACACCGAAAAAACTGAGGTCTAGCTCTGTGCCGTCCATGAGATCGATGGGGGTCCCGGTGTCTTCGTTCGGCGGCGTCTCAGCAGGAACCTGGGGCCGCGGGAGGGCGGCAGACACCGCAGCAGCGATGGCCGACTTGAAGAGTCCGTGACGAGCACTGCCACGACCGCCTGAACAGAGTCGGTCGACAGGGCAGGTTGAAGGCCTAGGCCAAGCGGCACCGCCAGAGCAGACAGGACCGCAGAGGCACCGCCAGACTTCGCTCGGTGAGCCCACGAACGGAGGTGGGTAGCCCCGTGCCCCAGCAGGACACCACAAGCGCCTCAGTAGGAGGCCTCAGGAACAGGTGGCATCGAGGCACCTCCAGAAGCGTCGAGCAGGTCCGAAAGGGTGCGTCCGCAGAAAGGACGCGGGAAGCACTCGGGGTCTACCCCCACCCAGACTTTGCGTTGCTTGGACCAGTGATGAGTCAACACGAAGGGAACTGGGGCCTCAGTGCCTTGTTTGAACGTCCACGTAGTGACTTCACGACGAGGCGGTGTCTTGTTAGCCGGGGCCAGGGCTAACGAAGGGGGCATGAACGCAGCCGGTGCCTGCAGAACGATTGAGCGCGCGGCTGGTCTTCCGGGCTTTTTCTTGGAGGAACCGGCCATCAAAGAGAACATCACGAATGCTGGGGTGTCGGTGAAAAGCATAAACGCAACTGAAGGTGCGGCCCCGGAGGCGCGACAGGCTGGCCCAATAAAGAGAGCCTACTCCGTCAAATTGAAGGTTATGTGAACCAATAGGGCGCACGCTTCCCTTCTCCCGCCAACTACGCGGAAGATACCCAGTGAGAGAGTGAGCCATCGGGAAAAAGGCTTTATTCTCTCAAGCAGCCGGGAGCGCTGCGAACTGGGTGGATATTCCGCGCGCAGCTCGTGTAATGGTGTTCCCAGGGAAAAAGCTCGCCAGGTAGCCGTTAGTGTTGCTGCTGGATAGGCTCTCGCACAGCAGCTATAAATTTCCGCTCCCTTACATAGAGGGGATAACGTCTCGCTACATGCCGGAGGCGAAAATCAGCCTAAGTGCGTTTTCGCAGGTTGTACCTGTGGCGTGGTTTGGAACCAGCCTTATCCTAGTTTCCCTGCGTTTTGGTGACCGCCTCCCCCTCCCCGAAGTCATTGCTGCGGGCAACGAAAGGTTTGAGGTCGGAGACATTAAGTGTACCGCCGACTGGTCTCCCTTGGGAGTCAGCCAGCTTGTATACCCGGGGCGACACTTTGGTGTGCACTCGGTATGGGCCCAACCCGAAGGGGAAACAGCTCGACCCACTTCGTGAAGTGATCTGTGACAGCCAGGAGAAAAACATCGCCTCTCCAGCTTCTTGGGAAAGGTCCCATAATGTCACAGGCCGCGACTTGCCAAGGTTGTTGGCTGTCGATCGGCTGCAAGAGGCCGGGAGACTTGCCCCCGCGAGGCTTCACGCATCGGCACACGTGGCATGAGCAGGCATAGTGAAGGGCGTCGCGCTTCATGCGAGGCCAGGTAGCGCAGCGGCACAACTTCTGAAAAGTCTTAAGGCCACTCGCGTGTCCGGCCAACCGCGAGTCGTGGAAATAACCTGGGGTGGCTCTCCTTAGACTACGGGGTATCACCACCTTGAATGACTCTTGCTGAGCTTCTTCAGATGGGATGTAGCGCAGGAGAACGCCGTCGGCATCAAGCAGGTACGAGTCCAACGTGCCCGCAGCAATACCTGCCTGCGTACGACACTCGGCACCAACATCAATACCAGCTGTCTGTTCGTGCCCGGCGGCTTGACCGCCCCACTCTGCATGGGAGCTCAGCTCTTTGAGCTCGTCAACGATGTGTTGACAAAACGGATAGTCCTGCTGTGCCTTGAGCAGCTCCTCTCTGCTAAAGACGATACCGGTGGACGTCAAGGGTCTACCAGGTATGCGTCCTCACTTGATGCTGTCGACTCCAAAGTCACTTCACCATTGGGGTTCGTGCGTTTCGACCCTTTGGAGCCAGAGGACCCAAGGTCAACTTGATGCGACTGCTCTCGGGAGTGGCGAACACAAGTGCCAGACGCCAAAACGGGGGCACGCGACAAAGCGTCAGCCACAACGTTCGAACTCCCTTTCCGGTAGCGCACAACAAAGTTGTACCGCTGCAAGGTCAACGGCTAGCGCGCGAGGCGGCCCGAGGGCTCGCGCAAGCGCTTAAGCCAGGTGAGTGCCATGTGGTCCGTTTCCACCACGAATGGCACGCCGTCGACATAACAGTCGAACTTCGGGAGAGCAAAAACTACAGCGAGACATTCCCTTTCTGTGACGCTATAGCTACGCTGGGCGGCGTTAAGTCACCGGCTCGCAAAGGCGACTGGCCGGAGGACACCGTCGTGCTCCTGAAGGAGTACCGCGCCGAGACCCAGATCGCTCGCGTCCGCTAGGACAACGAACTCCCAATTCAGGTCGGGCAGCTTTAACTCGGCTGTGGCCACTAGAGCTTCAGAAAGTGCCTTGAAGGCTCGCTCTTGTTCTGGCCTCCAGCTCCATCGTGCCGACTTTTTCAAGAGTGCAGTCAAGGGCGCTTGGAGGGCCGCACAGTTTGGGATGAACTGTCGATAGTAGTTCACCATGCCCAAAACGCGCCTCAGGCCCTGAATGTTTGCCTGCGTCGGGTACTCCACAATTGCACCTACCTTCTCCTCGCACAGCAGAACACGACCGCTCTGAATGGTAAAGCCTAATAGTGAAATGCGGGTCTCAGCTATTTGAGCTTTCTTTGGGTTCCAAGTCAACCCGACAGCACGAAACCTCCCAAGGACATCCTCCAAGTGGTAAAGGTGTTCCTCGAACGTTCGAGAAAGGATGACGATGTCGTCGAGGTACGCCATATCGTGTTGCCATTTAGCGTCCCCTAGAACGCGGTCTATCAATCTCTGGAACGTAGCTGCAGCTCCAGAACAACCAAACGGCATGCGGGTAAACTCGCACAAACCTCTGTGAGAGGTGAACGCAGTTTTCTCCGCGTCAGCTTGCTCCATCTGAACCTGTAGGTAGCCGCAGCTAGCATCCAAGGTGCTGAAGTAGCAAGCACCGCCTTGAGCAGCCACGATCGAGTCAACGTTAGGCATAGGATAAGCATCCTTCCTCGTGACCTCGCTCAGCCGGCGGTAGTCCATACAGAGCCATCTCTTTTGGGGACCATTACCACTGGTGAACTCCAAGGACTGTTTGAGCATTGGACAACTCCGGTCTCAATGAACTCATTCAGTGCCTGGTCAATTGCTTTCCTCTCTGCCGCACTAATGTGGCGAGGATTGCATTTCCATGGTTGTGCATCGCCTGTGTCAATTCAGTGCCTCACCAGAGAGGTGCAACTTGGGCGTTCTGTGAACGTGTCGCTAAAATGTGTCAACAGCGACGACAGGCGTAGTTTCTCGCGTTTCGACAAGCTGTCTGGCAAAGGCGGCAGTGAGCCATTCGAGTTGCTGCTTAACGGGGGGGTCACCGGCATAGCTGAGACTTCGTTCACCGCGGCAGCATTACGCTCGAGGAAAAGCTGTATGCACAGACCATTTTCCGCCGCGCCGGCCAATGGACCAGTCTTGGCGTCGGAGGGGGAGACGCGGGCCGTGGGGGCAACGCTTGGTCTCTTTTCCTTTTTCTTTCTCGTGGCGTCGGGCGACTTACTGGCAGCCGAGGCCATGGGAGGTGAAGTAAAAGGCCGTAGGACGCCGAAAGGGCTGTCCCTGTAGCCTCTGCTTGCGACGTCAATCATGATACCTGTGTGCGCGAGAAAGTCGCGACCGAGAATCACAGGCACGAAAAGACTAGGGAGATGCACAAAGCGCTGTCGGCGTGCGCGCTTCTCCCAACGCACAAGCAACCGCGCAGCGCCGCACGAGGTGTGGGTATCGCTGGCGAGGTGGAAGGCAGTGTCCCAAGCTCGAATGCGGACAGAGCGGTCGCGCAAATGAGCCCTAACCTCTTCGCCGAACAGCGAGATTGAAGCCCTGCTATCCAGCAACGCCGCAAACTCTCGACCAGCGATCGTAAGGGCCATGAACGGCGCCGGTGTGGCTGGAATGTCGTGTCCAGCACGACACGCCATCGGTGCCAGAGGTTGTGTTACACTCCCGTGCTGTCTTAATGCTGCAGCCGCTGGCAAGGGGAAGCTCACCGACGAATCACCCCGTTTCCCAACGGGCGAGCAGTCCCTTGTGTCGGTTGGGGTGCGTTGCCCTCCCGCGCGGTGTGACCACGCTCACAGCAACGAAAGCAGACCATGCCTTTTCCTCCAACAGGGGAAGATTTTGGCGATCCTTTAGAGCTACGAGGTGTCCGTTCGCTAGCCGGAGTGGAGGCTCTGCGATCGGATATTCCCTCGTGCACTGGAGCACACGGTTTCCGTTCTTGTTCACGCTGCTGGGCAACGGTGGCCGCCTGGGCATACGAGTACGGGTCCAGAGCGCGGTCCGACACGTCAAGCGCGTCTCGGTCTCTCGCGGCAGAGGCCGCCTCATGGTTCGGGGAACCCCAGTGTGACGAGTCACGACCAGCCTATGCGCAACGAGGCTCGAGAGACGCGGACGCCGGTGGCGGCGGGCGATACGGTCACGCCGCCAGAATGTCGCCTTGAATACGCTTCGCATCGGATGCCAGCTCGTTTAAGTCACGATAATGGGCGCTCCGAAGGTAAGCGGGGAAAGTTGGATGAGCCTGGCGTATGGCTCGCTCCACCTTCTCGGCGTCTGATGCCGTAGGATTGGCAAGGAGGTAGAGCTCCTGCAAAGCCTGAACGTACTCGAGAAGAGATTCGTCGGGATGTTGTGTGCAAAGCTCTAACTCACGACGTATGCGGCGCTCATATTCAGGAGGAAGGAATTCGCTACGGAAGAGCATCCTAAACTCCTCCATCGAGCGAGCTTGGTGGCCGACGAGCCGGTGCCATCTCGCCGCTTGGGCTGTCAGCGACGCGGGCAAAACAGAGCCTAGCATAACGCTGTCGCTCAGCCGCGTAGCCTGCTGATAGCGGTGCAGCGCATCGAGAAACTCTGTGGCACTGATGCGGTCCGTATAAGTGCTGTACTCAGGCAGAGGTACCCTTAAGCTACTCGGAACGCTTGGCTTAGGGGACTCGGGGTTTCCCTTTAAAGCACAAGGCTGCGAGTGCGGCGCTTCCAACAGAACGTTTAGGAGCTGCGCCGCTGTTGCCTGCAGCGGTGACTGCTCCGACGCGGGCGCAGCCGTAACAGGTGCACGCACCTGTTCCCAAACATGCGCGTCCGACCGAAAAGGGCCAATACACGGCATGGAGGAGGGTAGGGTTTGCGCTCCGACTGGTGCTTGAAGTCTCACGTGACTGGCAAACGGGTCGACAGCGGAGCACGGTAGCCCACGTCCATCGGAAGCGTCGCCCACGCGAGTCTCAGGCCAGCGAGCGTCGGTGAACGCGGCGACGTCGGTTAAGCGAGCAGGCTCGCAAATGACATCGTCAACCCTTTACGCTCGCGACCATGACGGGTCAGTAAGCGCGTTCCCGCCAACACCTGAGTGCCCCCGGTAGGAAGGACTGGGTGCGGCGATTTGAGCTGTCAACCGTGCTGCTGACAGGGAAAGGCCAGCGAGCAAAGGCTGCGCCGGGGACGGGCCCGTAAGCACGTGAGTCTCGAACAGCTGATACAGCCCATTACTGCCTTGGCTAAGACTGTGGTCTTCGTTCAAGCGACTCGCATCACCGTAGGGGGCCCCAAAAAAGGGATCTCTCCCGGTGAACGAAAGCAGAGGGTCGCCGAGAGGGCCGTACCCCGTGCTGTTGCAGCCGTCCGCCTCGAAGGAGATCAAGTCCGTCGCCACAGGATCGAACAGGAACGAGCGCCTCGAAGGGGTCTGCTCTGAAGCCATACCGAAGCCAAGTTGGGGGCCAGTTATGTGGAGATAGGTTTGCACTAGGCTTACCTACTAAGCGTAACCGTGTAGGGATGCGACGTCCTCCACTGCCGCTGCGTGCGAAGACGTTGCGGTGGGGTTCGTCGTTTTTCTCCGGCACGGTGCAGAAACCCCGCACGAGGCAAGATAACAACAACAACGAATTTATTAACCCAAGATACAGCACAGTGCGACACTCACGGGCTTGCAGGCCGTATAGGGTACTCCGCAAGACCGAGCAAGTAGGCTTGCCTAGGGCGCGACGACTCCCGCACAAGGGCCGAAGTCGAACACACGAACGAGAAGCCGCCTGCTAAGCAGCACGTCAGCTTCTCGTGGAGGCCTGAGAACATCTGCTGCGACGAGCGAATCGTCGGGCGCAACACAGCTCGTAGGAAAGGAGGATGTCACGCGCAGCCCAAAGGGAAATGGCGCTGCGCTGTGACGTAGGCCCGCGCAGCACGCCAGCGTAGCGTGCCCGGACATGCCAGCATGGGAAGGAGCCAACAGTTGACTCGCCCAGATCAAGAGGCTCCCCGGCAGCCATCTTGGTGGATGCCGGTGCCTATGCGTGCCCAGGCTACGCTATCTGCGCGCGCGCGGCAGCTGGGGAACGAGGCGCCAGGTAGGAGGGCGCTCTCGATTCCCACAATTTAGGTCTTTTATCGTAGAGCGCCGAGCTGTTGCTTCTGCTCTTGTTTTCACCGTAGTTCTAGCGAGTGAACGAGCAAGCACTTTATGGCGATCGCGTTTATGGCGGAATCGACATGTCCGACAAGCGGAGAAGAATTCGTAGCTCTTTTTGTGAGAGTTCAATGAGCAAACAAAGCTAACATTTCCCTGAATCGCTGGTTTGCACGCGTTAGTTAGCAAACTGTGCAAGAAAATTGGGCTGTACACTACCCAGAACTGCGCCGACTGGTGGTGCTACGTGTCTGGAAAACTCTAGAGCCTGACATCGGAGAGTTTCTGTCAGCGCCTAATCTGACATCTCCTCGGCAATAACAACACGGCTGTCTTAATTTAAAAAAAATGCATTCACAGCAGTGAAACCATGCACACACACACGGCGTGGAAAACTAAGAGCTCACAACATGGATACCGCGCAAAACTATTCTGTAAAGCGCTCTCCATATGTAGCAAGGCCTCACATGTGACACTAACTAAAAGTGTAACAACGCAAAGTGGCATCACCTGTGTCACTTTAAGTGCAGTTCAGACTACTGCAGCATTCAAAGAGTGGCACTGCTTTCTTTTTTTTTTGTTTGGAAAGAGGAGAAGGACACATCTGCGCGGCCGCAAGAACGGCGACAATGTTGGCTCGAATGATCGAACGTGTGGTTTGAGGAGGAAAAAATTTGCAGATTCCACGTACAGTGCGAATCGATATGCAAAGCATGAATGAGGAAGGTTGATATGTCACTTGAAAATCAGCACGTTACGAGGCAGACGTATATTATGCTGTACATGACTTACGTGTCATGAATATCATTTTTGGACCTGTCATTTACCTTCTTCATCTATTCACATCACGTGATATCAAATTTGGTATATGTGCAGCAAGTGAAACGGCCGTGATCACACTATGACCGTAGCATGTAGTCGTGTTTCACATAACACATATGTCCTGATTATCATGTTTGCACATGTCATTTACCTTCAACTATTTACGCCAGACGATATCAAATTTGGTATATGTGGAGCTAGCAAAACGGCCGTGAGCACGCTACGAGCGTAGCATGTAGTCATGTTTTAAATCACATGCACGTGATGATTATCATGTTTGGATGTGTTATTTACCTTCATCGTCTATTCACGCCACATGATACCAAATTTGGTATATGTCGAGCTAGCAAAACGGCCGTAGTAGGTTTACTATGAGCGTAGCATGTAGTCATGCTTTACATGACACGCATGTCATGGTTATCATGTTTGCACATGGCATTTACCTTCTTCGTCTATTCACATCATGTGATACTGAATTTGGTATATGCGGAGCTAGCGAAACGGCCGCAAGCACACTATAAGCATAGCATGTAGTTATGTTTTACATGATACACATGTAATGATGATCATGTTTATACATGTCATTTACCTTCGTCTATTCACACCATATGATTACAAATTAGGCATATGTGAAGCTAGCGAAATGGCCGCGAGCGCGCTATGGGCTTAGCATCATGATTAACATGTTCAGATGTGTTATTTACCTTTTTCGTTTATTCACATAACGTGATACGAAATTTGGTATATGAGAAGCTAGCGAAACGGTCGCGAGCACGCTATCAGCGTAGTATGTAATCATGTTTTACATGACAGGCACGTCATGATTATCATCTTTGGATGTGTTATTTACTTTCATCATCTATTCACGCCACATGATACCAAAATTGATATATGTGGAGCTGCGAAAGGGGCGCGAGCGCGCTACGAGCGTAGCATGTAGTCATGTTTTACATGCCACACATGCCACAATTATCATGTTTGGACATGTCATTTACCTTTGTCGCCCATTCTTGTCATGTAATACCGAATTTCCATGTTAAGGTCTTTCACTTGTGTTCGCCATGCAGTCATATGACACCATACCAGTTCTGCAATATGTCATGGGAACGGAACCACCGCAAAAGCAGCAAGACTATGAAATGTAAGACATGATATTCATGACATACATGTCATGATTTTTATGTTACGACCAGTCACTTATGCTCATCATACAGTCATGTTATGTTATATCAATTTTGGTATCGATAACACAATCAAAACGGCCAGGAGAGTGAAAAGTCGTAGGCAGCTAGATAGATAAATACGCTCAATATCGCCGAAGTTCGCGAAGAAATGCTTCGCATTTAAAATGAGGTCCGTTGGCCCACTGTCTTGCGCACACCTGCACGCAATAATGAGCGCTCACTCATGCCTGGGAGTCGCCAGGGCCACGAGCTTTCCATGCATGCCGCCATCCCTTCGCGCTTTGTCGTCGTCGGCGCAACCGCAGAAGATGCATGCTCGTGCGAAAATGACCAAATCCAGGGCAAAATTCCTAAATTGTCCGCAGCGAAAATTCGTCATATAAAGGATGTCTCTCACTGTTACTCTGTCACATAGAAGTGGCAAATACATGTGCTTCTCAGCAGGAAATTGAAAAACTTTGTAATATCCCGGAATTCGTTATATGGAGCTTTAACCACCCCCCCCCCCACACACACACACGCGCAAAAAAGAAGTGTATACTTAAGGGATCGTTTTTCCGTGTTTTGACAGATCTCTCTCTCTCTCTCTCTCTCTCACACACACACACACACACACACACACACACACACACACACACACACACACACACACACACACACACACACACACACACACACACACACACACACCACACACACACACACACACACACACTCCCACTTTTAAATTCACATAGATACCCAAAAAAGTGGTGGGGGGATAGCTGTCATGATAGCTCCGAGGTAAAGCATCGAACGCATTATTCGAAGGTCGCAGGTTCGAATCCTGATAATGAATCAGGATATAATGAAATACTAGTTGTAACGAAGTATATGAAGAATGGTCTTGTAATAGATATAGTGTTAGGAATAAATATTTATAACAAATTTTCGGATATAACAAACTTAGTTTTATGTAAGATGAAACTTTGCTCTCTCTCTCTCTCTCTCTCTCTCTATATATATATATATATATATATATATATATATATATATATATAGATGAAATAGATGATCAGTTTCTTCCGGCTACCGTAATAAAAGTTATAAACTTCGAGAATAGTGCAGTATAGGAAACAAAACAATAAAATATTTATTTAACTCTAACAGTTTCGGCTGGTAGACCAGCCTTCTTCGGAGGATGTAAGTGAAATGTAAGTCACTTACATCCTCCGAAGAAGGCTGGTCCACCAGCCGAAAACTGTTAGGATTAAATAAATATTTCATTGTTTTGTTTCCTATACTGCACTATTCTCGAAAAAAAAGAAATATATATATATATATATATACATATATATATATATATATATACCCGCACACACACACACACACACAATATTAATGAGATCTAACAGACAATAATGTCAAGTAAAGTATAGGGGAACTTATTTATCCAATTGTCATGTAAATGTGAAGAAAGAAAAGTGAGTGAAAAGATAACTTGCCGTGGGCAGGATCCAAACCTGCGACCTTCAAATAACGCGTTCGATGCTCTACCACTGAGCTGTCATGACAGCTATCCCCCGTGCCACTTTATAGAAATCTATGTGAATTTAAACGTCGGAGTGTCAGTCAACGCCACCAGTAGCTATGGCGGTGAGTGTGGCACACTCCTTATGAGCCGGTTTGGCGTCACGTAGCACGTCAACTTATTACGAGCTGGCAGCTGCTCAATAGTCCCTCGTATACAACCTACGAGACTCTCGTTAATGAATTAAGAAAAATTCCCTTATATATAGAGTCGATCCCGAGTATTGAACTCAAAGGGGATTCACAAAATATTTCGATATATCAAGAATTTGAAATATAAAATATGCATATTTAAGGCCCAAATTGAAAATTGAAGAATTTCAGGCCTCAGAGAAATCGTTATAAAAGCTAACATAACAATTCGTTCAAAAACAAGGTGCGAACTGCAAGTTGCCCCACTTTATTTAGTTGGCAAACTTGCCTTGCTTCTTGCACGCTGTCCTGTTCCAGTCATCCTTAATATCATTGAAACTTTTCAAATAAGCGAACTTAGCTCCTTTGGCCACAACGTTCATTGACACAGAACTCCGTTGCAAGCTTTGTAGCACGGCAAAAGCTTGGTTAGCGGTGGAAGCGAAGGCGTTGGCACGTTCATTACTGCACGACTCCACTTCCGCAACACTGGCAACGGCAGCCAAAATCCAAGCATCGATACAGTCAGAAACGTGGTCATCTGTAGCGATGAAGTAGCTGATAAGTCACAGAATTCACTGAGGCATTGTACGCCGTTGTAAGCAGTCATGGTGCACCCAAAGTCGTCACCTGGCTCGCAAGGAACGTTTACGACAGTGCTTTAGTTGACGGTGCTCCAAGCGCCAGACATAATTTTTATCGCTACGTGCGGGTCAATGTTGATTCAACTCTCAATGAGGATTTATCAAGAACGATATGAGAAGGTCACAAGGTGCAAAAGATGCAACGCCGAGTTCGTCGGAGTTCTCACTGTCGACATGTTGGCGATATAGATGTCACTGTAGCTTTGTGGATTGGCAGCCACTGCTTTTAGCGGCTTTGATGCGAAACGATTAAAAAAAAGTGTAGCCTCCGAGACACGCATTCTGAAACAAAAAAAACTTAGATACGTCACAAGGTTGCACATCTCGAAGGTCATGTTTTTCAGACTCGCAGGCCATTGTGGACTAACAAACAAGAAAGAGAATGCGAACCACATGCGAACATTGAACTGAGATCCTCGAGTCACTTCGCATTCTCTTTGAATGCCCTTGGCAATCGGTCTTTTGGAAAACACTATGCCCACGCGATAAGACCTGCAGATCGCGCATCAAATGTACCGATGTGCACGCAAGTGCCGTGCAACAAACCAGATCAGCGCGATATAAAATGACACCGTTTTTTTTTTTGTTAGAACGTAGCCTAAAATTGATCAATATTTGCTAGGAAAAATGCACTTTCTGGGCTTCGGCGTGGCGCAGCGTTCGATATAGCAGATGTCCCGCTGTGCGGGAGTTCAATCTACGGGTGCACTGGTCCCATACTGTTGCATGGAAAATTCAAGGGGATTTTTCAACTGTTTGATATAGCCAATAGTTCCATATATAATATAAAGAAGATTTATTGAGCAGAAAGGTTGATGCTTGGAAGGCTTGGAAGGCGATGCACCAGCCGCAATTCCGAGCTCAAGCCGCTGCTGCGCGCTGATGCTGATGACCTCTGCGCCGGAGTACTTCCTCTTCTTACCATGGCCCGCGGAAGAGAAAAAAAAGGAGCCATCCTGGCGACTTAGTCCTGTGCAGGCGGCGTTGAACCGTCGTACTGCTTGAGCCTCTGGACGTGTACAACCTCGTGTTGCGACGTGGCAAGTCTGACGGTGGCGTAAAAGGCTCAATGAGGTAATTTACTGGCGAAGTTTGTTCAATATACGATATGGCCCATCGTACTTTGGCAGAAGTTTGAAAGAGAGCCCAGGTGTGCGATGCGGCACTGACAGCCACACAAGAGCACCCGGAAGAAAAACGGGAGTTGAGGTCTCGGCATCATGAATTGCTTTTTGCCTGTTTTGGTCATCGCAGGTAAAGCGACGAGCTAACTGGCGACATTCTTCTGCGTGTCTGGCGGCGTCCAAGATCGGTAGGAACTCGGACGCGTCCAGTCGATAGGGTAGAATGGTGTCAATGGTGTGGAGGGTGACGGCCGTAGAGGAGGTAAAAAGGGGAGAAGCCTGTTGTTGCTTGCGTTGCCGTATTATAGACGTATGTAATGAATGGGAGAACTAAGTCCCAGTTAGAGTGATCAGGCGTCATATACATAGATAGCATGTCACCGAGAGTACAATTAAAATGCTCGGTAGCCCCATTGGTTTGAGGGTGGTAAGCGGTACATGTGCGATTGTACCGCCTACAATGACCTCGGACAAGAAGGCGCGGCCACTGTCACTGAGGAGTTCTGAGGGCCTCCATGACGCAACACAAACATGAGCAGTAGGAAAGTGGCAACCTCCTGTGCTGTAGCCGTTTGAAAGCAGCGGGCTCAGCATAGCGCGTTAGGGGTCGATAGCAACTATTATCCACCTGTTGCCAGTCGGAGTCAATGGAAGTGGCCCATTAATATCTATTCTGACCCGTTCGAAGGGTCTGAAAGGGCATGGTAAAGGCTGCAGTTCACCGGCGGAGGCGTGTGGTGGAGATTTTCGGCGCTGACATTCGGCACAAGAGCGGACGAAGTTACGGACGAAGGTATACATACCACGCCAGTAGTAACGATGTCGAAGCCTTTCGTACGTCTTGAAGACTTCTGCATGGCCACATTGTGGGTCAGCGTAGAAAGAGGAACAAATCTGCAACCTCAGGGTTCACGGAACGACGAGCAGCCACTTGAGTCCCTCTGGTGCGTAGTTGCGTCGATAGAGAAGCGTGTCACGTATCGAAAGTGTGGAACTTGGCGCCGGAACGTTCGCGTCTTTGGAGTTCCGAAGTGTCGGAGAGATGATTGAGAAGAGACGCAGTCCACGGGTCATGCGTTGTTCGATGGCAATGGTGTCAAAGTCAAGAGATGAC
>WOVY01012844.1:0-87259 GCA_013436015.1 Rhipicephalus annulatus | reverse complement strand
CTGGCAAAGGCGGCAGTGAGCCATTCGAGTTGCTGCTTAACGGGGGGGTCACCGGCATAGCTGAGACTTCGTTCACCGCGGCAGCATTCGCTCGAGGAAAAGCTGTATGCACAGACCATTTTCCGCCGCGCCGGCCAATGGACCAGTCTTGGCGTCGGAGGGGGAGACGCGGGCCGTGGGGGCAACGCTTGGTCTCTTTTCCTTTTTCTTTCTCGTGGCGTCGGGCGACTTACTGGCAGCCGAGGCCATGGGAGGTGAAGTAATAAAAGGCCGTAGGACGCCGAAAGGGCTGTCCCTGTAGCCTCTGCTTGCGACGTCAATCATGATACCTGTGTGCGCGAGAAAGTCGCGACCGAGAATCACAGGCACGAAAAGACTAGGAGATGCACAAAGCGCTGTCGGCGTGCGCGCTTCTCCCAACGCACAAGCAACCGCGCAGCGCCGCACGAGGTGTGGGGTATCGTGGCGAGGTGGAAGGCAGTGCCCAAGCTCGAATGCGACAGAGCGGTCGCGCAAATGAGCCCTAACCTCTTCGCCGAACAGCGGAGATTGAAGCCCTTGTCTCCAGCAACGCCGCAAACTCTCGACCAGCGATCGTAAGGGCCATGAACGGCGCCGGGTGTGGCTGGAATGTCGTGTCCAGCACGACACGCCATCGGTGCCAGAGGTTGTGTTACACTCCCGTGCTGTCTTAATGCTGCAGCCGCTGGCAAGGGGAAGCTCACCGACGAATCACCCCGTTTCCCAACGGGCGAGCAGTCCCTTGTGTCGGTTGGGGTGCGTTGCCCTCCCGCGCGGTGTGACCACGCTCACAGCAACGAAAGCAGACCATGCCTTTTCCTCCAACAGGGGAAGATTTTGGCGATCCTTTAGAGCTACGAGGTGTCCGTTCGCTAGCCGTGAGTGGAGGCTCTGCGATCGGATATTCCCTCGTGCACTGGAGCACACGGTTTCCGTTCTTGTTCACGCTGCTGGGCAACGGTGGCCGCCTGGGCATACGAGTACGGGTCCAGAGCGCGGTCCGACACGTCAAGCGCGTCTCGGTCTCTCGCGGCAGAGGCCGCTCATGGTTCGGGAACCCCAGTGTGACGAGTCACGACCAGCCTATGCGCAACGAGGCTCGAGAGACGCGGGACGCCGGTGGCGGCGGGCGATACGGTCACGCCGCCAGAATGTCGCCTTGATACGCTTCGCATCGGATGCCAGCTCGTTTAAGTCACGATAATGGGCGCTCCGAAGGTAAGCGGGGAAAGTTGGATGAGCCTGGCGTATGGCTCGCTCCACCTTCTCGGCGTCTGATGCCGTAGGATTGGCAAGGAGGTAGAGCTCCTGCAAAGCCTGAACGTACTCGAGAAGAGATTCGTCGGGATGTTGTGTGCAAAGCTCTAACTCACGACGTATGCGGCGCTCATATTCAGGAGGAAGGAATTCGCTACGGAAGAGCATCCTAAACTCCTCCATCGAGCGAGCTTGGTGGCCGACGAGCCGGTGCCATCTCGCCGCTTGGGCTGTCAGCGACGCGGGCAAAACAGAGCCTAGCATAACGCTGTCGCTCAGCCGCGTAGCCTGCTGATAGCGGTGCAGCGCATCGAGAAACTCTGTGGCACTGATGCGGTCGTTAAGTGCTGTACTCAGGCAGAGGTACCCTTAAGCTACTCGGAACGCTTGGCTTAGGGACTCGGGGTTTCCCTTTAAAAGCACAAGGCTGCGAGTGCGGCGCTTCCAACAGAACGTTTAGGAGCTGCGCCGCTGTTGCCTGCAGCGGTGACTGCTCCGACGCGGGCGCAGCCGTAACAGGTGCACGCACCTGTTCCCAAAACATGCGCGTCCGACGAAAGGGCCAATACACGGCATGGAGGAGGGGTAGGGTTTGCGCTCCGACTGGTGCTTGAAGTCTCACGTGACTGGCAAACGGGTCGACAGCGGAGCACGGTAGCCCACGTCCATCGGAAGCGTCGCCCACGCGAGTCTCAGGCCAGCGAGCGTCGGTGAACGCGGCGACGTCGGTTAAGCGAGCAGGCTCGCAAATGACATCGTCAACCCTTTACGCTCGCGACCATGACGGGTCAGTAAGCGCGTTCCCGCCAACACCTGAGTGCCCCCGGTAGGAAGGACTGGGTGCGGCGATTGAGCTGTCAACCGTGCTGCTGACAGGGAAAGGCCAGCGAGCAAAGGCTGCGCCGGGGACGGGCCCGTAAGCACGTGAGTCTCGAACAGCTGATACAGCCCATTACTGCCTTGGCTAAGACTGTGGTCTTCGTTCAAGCGACTCGCATCACCGTAGGGGGCCCCAAAAAAGGGATCTCTCCCGGTGAACGAAAGCAGAGGGTCGCCGAGAGGGCCGTACCCCGTGCTGTTGCAGCCGTCCGCCTCGAAGGAGATCAAGTCCGTCGCCACAGGATCGAAACAGGAACGAGCGCCTCGAAGGGGTCTGCTCTGAAGCCATACCGAAGCCAAGTTGGGGGCCAGTTATGTGGAGATAGGTTTGCACTAGGCTTACCTACTAAGCGTAACCGTGTAGGGATGCGACGTCCTCCACTGCCGCTGCGTGCGAAGACGTTGCGGTGGGGTTCGTCGTTTTCTCCGGCACGGTGCAGAAACCCCGCACGAGGCAAGATAACAACAACAACGAATTTATTAACCCAAGATACAGCACAGTGCGACACTCACGGGCTTGCAGGCCGTATAGGGTTACTCCGCAAGACCGAGCAAGTAGGCTTGCCTAGGGCGCGACGACTCCCGCACAAGGGCCGAAGTCGAACACACGAACAAGAAGCCGCCTGCTAAGCAGCACGTCAGCTTCTCGTGGAGGCCTGAGAACATCTGCTGCGACGAGCGAATCGTCGGGCGCAACACAGCTCGTAGGAAAGGAGGATGTCCGCGCAGCCCAAAGGGAAATGGCGCTGCGCTGTGACGTAGGCCCGCGCAGCACGCCAGCGTAGCGTGCCCGGACATGCCAGCATGGGAAGGAGCCAACAGTTGACTCGCCCAGATCAAGAGGCTCCCCGGCAGCCATCTTGGTGGATGCCGGTGCCTATGCGTGCCCAGGGCTACGCTATCTGCGCGCGCGCGGGCAGCTGGGGAACGAGGCGCCAGGTAGGAGGGCGCTCTCGATTCCCACAATTTAGTTTTATCTTTTCGTAGAGCGCCGAGCTGTTGCTTCTGCTCTGTTTTCACCGTAGTTCTAGCGAGTGAACGAGCAAGCACTTTATGGCGATCGCGTTTATGGCGGAATCGACATGTCCGACAAGCGGAGAAGAATTCGTAGCTCTTTTTGTGAGAGTTCAATGAGCAAACAAAGCTAACATTTCCCTGAATCGCTGGTTTGCACGCGTTAGTTAGCAAACTGTGCAAGAAAATTGGGCTGTACACTACCCAGAACTGCGCCGACTGTGGTGCTACGTGTCTGGAAAACTCTAGAGCCTGACATCGGAGAGTTTCTGTCAGCGCCTAATCTGACATCTCCTCGGCAATAACAACACGGCTGTCTTAATTTAAAAAAAAATGCATTCACAGCAGTGAAACCATGCCACACACACGGCGTGGGAAAACTAAGAGCTCACAACATGGATACCGCGCAAAACTATTCTGTAAAGCGCTCTCCATATGTAGCAAGGCCTCACATGTGACACTAACTAAAAGTGTAACAACGCAAAGTGGCATCACCTGTGTCACTTTAAGTGCAGTTCAGACTACTGCAGCATTCAAAGAGTGGCACTGCTTTCTTTTTTTTTTGTTTGGAAAGAGGAGAAGGACACATGCTGCGCGGCCGCAAGAACGGCGACAATGTTGGCTCGAATGATCGAACGTGTGGTTTGGGAGGAAAAAAATTGCAGATTCCACGTACAGTGCGAATCGATATGCAAAGCATGAATGAGGAAGGTTGATATGTCACTTGAAATCAGCACGTTACGAGGCAGACGTATATTATGCTTGTACATGACTTACGTGTCATGAATATCATTTTTGGACCTGTCATTTACCTTCTTCATCTATTCACATCACGTGATATCAAATTTGGTATATGTGCAGCAAGTGAAACGGCCGTGATCACACTATGACCGTAGCATGTAGTCGTGTTTCACATAACACTATAGTCCTGATATCATGTTTGCACATGTCATTTACCTTCAACTATTTCGCCAGACGATATCAAATTTGGTATATGTGGAGCTAGCAAAACGGCCGTGAGCACGCTACGAGCGTAGCATGTTAGTCATGTTTTAAATCACATGCACGTGATGATTATCATGTTTGGATGTGTTATTTACCTTCATCGTCTATTCACGCCACATGATACCAAATTTGGTATATGTCGAGCTAGCAAAAACGGCCGTAGTAGGTTTACTATGAGCGTAGCATGTAGTCATGCTTTACATGACACGCATGTCATGGTTATCATGTTTGCACATGGCATTTACCTTCTTCGTCTATTCACATCATGTGATACTGAATTTGGTATATGCGGAGCTAGCGAAACGGCCGCAAGCACACTATAAGCATAGCATGTAGTTATGTTTTACATGATACACATGTAATGATGATCATGTTTATACATGTCATTTACCTTCGTCTATTCACACCATATGATTACAAATAGGCATATGTGAAGCTAGCGAAATGGCCGCGAGCGCGCTATGGGCTTAGCATCATGATTAACATGTTCAGATGTGTTATTTACCTTTTTCGTTATTCACATAACGTGATACGAAATTTGGTATATGAGAAGCTAGCGAAACGGTCGCGAGCACGCTATCAGCGTAGTATGTAATCATGTTTTACATGACAGGCACGTCATGATTATCATCTTTGGATGTGTTATTTACTTTCATCATCTATTCACGCCACATGATACCAAAATTGATATATGTGGAGCTGCGAAAGGGGCGCGAGCGCGCTACGAGCGTAGCATGTAGTCATGTTTTACATGCCACACATGCCACAATTATCATGTTTGGACATGTCATTTACCTTTGTCGCCCATTCTTGTCATGTAATACCGAATTTCCATGTTAAGGTCTTTCACTTGTGTTTCGCCATGCAGTCATATGACACCATACCAGTTCTGCAATATGTCATGGGAACGGAACCACCGCAAAAGCAGCAAGACTATGAAATGTAAGACATGATATTCATGACATACATGTCATGATTTTTATGTTACGACCAGTCACTTATGCTCATCATACAGTCATGTTATGTTATATCAATTTTGGTATCGATAACACAATCAAAACGGCCAGGAGAGTGAAAAGTCGTAGGCAGCTAGATAGATAAATACGCTCAATATCGCCGAAGTTCGCGAAGAAATGCTTCGCATTTAAAATGAGGTCCGTTGGCCCACTGTCTTGCGCACACCTGCACGCAATAATGAGCGCTCACTCATGCCTGGGAGTCGCCAGGGCCACGAGCTTTCCATGCATGCCGCCATCCCTTCGCGCTTTGTCGTCGTCGGCGCAACCGCAGAAGATGCATGCTCGTGCGAAAATGACCAAATCCAGGGCAAAATTCCTAAATTGTCCGCAGCGAAAAATTCGTCATATAAAGGATGTCTCTCACTGTTACTCTGTCACATAGAAGTGGGCAAATACATGTGCTTCTCAGCAGGAAATTGAAAAACTTTGTAATATCCCGGAATTCGTTATATGGAGCTTTAACCACCCCCCCCCACACACACACACGCGCAAAAAAGAAGTGTATACTTAAGGGATCGTTTTTCCGTGTTTTGACAGATCTCTCTCTCTCTCTCTCTCTCACACACACACACACACACACACACACACACACACACACACACACAC
Organism: Rhipicephalus annulatus; assembly: GCA_013436015.1. Classification (NCBI taxonomy): domain Eukaryota; kingdom Metazoa; phylum Arthropoda; class Arachnida; order Ixodida; family Ixodidae; genus Rhipicephalus; species Rhipicephalus annulatus. The sequence goes on along the minus strand of WOVY01012844.1, from coordinate 81,458 downwards.
ACACACACCACACACACACACCACACACACACACACACACACACACCACACACACACACACACCCCACACACACACACACTCCCACTTTTAAATTCACATAGATACCCAAAAAAGTGGTGGGGGGATAGCTGTCATGATAGCTCCGAGGTAAAGCATCGAACGCATTATTCGAAGGTCGCAGGTTCGAATCCTGATAATGAATCAGGATATAATGAAATACTAGTTGTAACGAAGTATATGAAGAATGGTCTTGTAATAGATATAGTGTTAGGAATAAATATTTATAACAAATTTTCGGATATAACAAACTTAGTTTTATGTAAGATGAAACTTTGCTCTCTCTCTCTCTCTCTCTCTCTCTATATATATATATATATATATATATATATATATATATATATAGATGAAATAGATGATCAGTTTCTTCCGGCTACCGTAATAAAAGTTATAAACTTCGAGAATAGTGCAGTATAGGAAACAAAACAATAAAATATTTATTTAACTCTAACAGTTTCGGCTGGTAGACCAGCCTTCTTCGGAGGATGTAAGTGAAATGTAAGTCACTTACATCCTCCGAAGAAGGCTGGTCCACCAGCCGAAACTGTTAGGATTAAATAAATATTTCATTGTTTTGTTTCCTATACTGCACTATTCTCGAAAAAAAAGAAATATATATATATATATATATACATATATATATATATATATACCCGCACACACACACACACACACAATATTAATGAGATCTAACAGACAATAATGTCAAGTAAAGTATAGGGGAACTTATTTATCCAATTGTCATGTAAATGTGAAGAAAGAAAAGTGAGTGAAAAGATAACTTGCCGTGGGCAGGATCCAAACCTGCGACCTTCAAATAACGCGTTCGATGCTCTACCACTGAGCTGTCATGACAGCTATCCCCCCGTGCCACTTTATAGAATCTATGTGAATTTAAACGTCGGAGTGTCAGTCAACGCCACCAGTAGCTATGGCGGTGAGTGTGGCACACTCCTTATGAGCCGGTTTGGCGTCACGTAGCACGTCAACTTATTACGAGCTGGCAGCTGCTCAATAGTCCCTCGTATACAACCTACGAGACTCTCGTTAATGAATTAAGAAAAATTCCCTTATATATAGAGTCGATCCCGAGTATTGAACTCAAAGGGGATTCACAAAATATTTCGATATATCAAGAATTTGAAATATAAAATATGCATATTTAAGGCCCAAATTGAAAATTGAAGAATTTCAGGCCTCAGAGAAATCGTTATAAAAGCTAACATAACAATTCGTTCAAAAACAAGGTGCGAACTGCAAGTTGCCCCACTTTATTTAGTTGGCAAACTTGCCTTGCTTCTTGCACGCTGTCCTGTTCCAGTCATCCTTAATATCATTGAAACTTTTCAAATAAGCGAACTTAGCTCCTTTGGCCACAACGTTCATTGACACAGAACTCCGTTGCAAGCTTTGTAGCACGGCAAAAGCTTGGTTAGCGGTGGAAGCGAAGGCGTTGGCACGTTCATTACTGCACGACTCCACTTCCGCAACACTGGCAACGGCAGCCAAAATCCAAGCATCGATACAGTCAGAAACGTGGTCATCTGTAGCGATGAAGTAGCTGATAAGTCACAGAATTCACTGAGGCATTGTACGCCGTTGTAAGCAGTCATGGTGCACCCAAAGTCGTCACCTGGCTCGCAAGGAACGTTTACGACAGTGCTTTAGTTGACGGTGCTCCAAGCGCCAGACATAATTTTATCGCTACGTGCGGGTCAATGTTGATTCAACTCTCAATGAGGATTTATCAAGAACGATATGAGAAGGTCACAAGGTGCAAAAGATGCAACGCCGAGTTCGTCGGAGTTCTCACTGTCGACATGTTGGCGATATAGATGTCACTGTAGCTTTGTGGATTGGCAGCCACTGCTTTTAGCGGCTTTGATGCGAAACGATTAAAAAAAGTGTAGCCTCCGAGACACGCATTCTGAAACAAAAAAAACTTAGATACGTCACAAGGTTGCACATCTCGAAGGTCATGTTTTTCAGACTCGCAGGCCATTGTGGACTAACAAACAAGAAAGAGAATGCGAACCACATGCGAACATTGAACTGAGATCCTCGAGTCACTTCGCATTCTCTTTGAATGCCCTTGGCAATCGGTCTTTTGGAAAACACTATGCCCACGCGATAAGACCTGCAGATCGCGCATCAAATGTACCGATGTGCACGCAAGTGCCGTGCAACAAACCAGATCAGCGCGATAAAATGACACCGTTTTTTTTTTTGTTAGAACGTAGCCTAAAATTGATCAATATTTGCTAGGAAAAATGCACTTTCTGGGCTTCGGCGTGGCGCAGCGTTCGATATAGCAGATGTCCCGCTGTGCGGGAGTTCAATCTACGGGTGCACTGGTCCCATACTGTTGCATGGAAAATTCAAGGGGATTTTTCAACTGTTTGATATAGCCAATAGTTCCATATATAATATAAAGAAGATTTATTGAGCAGAAAGGTTGATGCTTGGAAGGCTTGGAAGGCGATGCACCAGCCGCAATTTCCGAGCTCAAGCCGCTGCTGCGCGCTGATGCTGATGACCTCTGCGCCGGAGTACTTCCTCTTCTTTACCATGGCCCCGCGGAGAAAAAAAAAGGAGCCATCCTGGCGACTTAGTCCTGTGCAGGCGGCGTTGAACCGTCGTACTGCTTGAGCCTCTGGACGTGTACAACCTCGTGGTTGCGACGTGGCAAGTCTGACGGTGGCGTAAAAGGCTCAATGAGGTAATTTACTGGCGAAGTTTGTTCAATATACGATATGGCCCATCGTACTTTGGCAGAAGTTTGAAAGAGAGCCCAGGTGTGCGATGCGGCACTGACAGCCACACAAGAGCACCCGGAAGAAAAACGGGAGTTGAGGTCTCGGCATCATGAATTGCTTTTTGCCTGTTTTGGTCATCGCAGGTAAAGCGACGAGCTAACTGGCGACATTCTTCTGCGTGTCTGGCGGCGTCCAGATCGGTAGGAACTCGGACGCGTCCAGTCGATAGGGTAGAATGGTGTCAATGGTGTGGAGGGTGACGGCCGTAGAGGAGGTAAAAAGGGGAGAAGCCTGTTGTTGCTTGCGTTGCCGTATTATAGACGTATGTAATGAATGGGAGAACTAAGTCCCAGTTAGAGTGATCAGGCGTCATATACATAGATAGCATGTCACCGAGAGTACAATTAAAATGCTCGGTAGCCCCATTGGTTTGAGGGTGGTAAGCGGTACATGTGCGATGTACCGCCTACAATGACCTCGGACAAGAAGGCGCGGCCACTGTCACTGAGGAGTTTCTGAGGGCCTCCATGACGCAACACAAAATGATGCAGTAGGAAAGTGGCAACCTCCTGTGCTGTAGCCGTTTGAAGAGCAGCGGGCTCAGCATAGCGCGTTAGGGGGTCGATAGCAACTATTATCCACCTGTTGCCAGTCGGAGTCAATGGAAGTGGCCCATTAATATCTATTCTGACCCGTTCGAAGGGTCTGAAAGGGCATGGTAAAGGCTGCAGTTCACCGGCGGAGGCGTGTGGTGGAGATTTTCGGCGCTGACATTCGGCACAAGAGCGGACGAAGTTACGGACGAAGGTATACATACCACGCCAGTAGTAACGATGTCGAAGCCTTTCGTACGTCTTGAAGACTTCTGCATGGCCACATTGTGGGTCAGCGTAGAAAGAGGAACAAATCTGCAACCTCAGGGTTCACGGAACGACGAGCAGCCACTTGAGTCCCTCTGGTGCGTAGTTGCGTCGATAGAGAAGCGTGTCACGTATCGAGAAGTGTGGAACTTGGCGCCGGAACGTTCGCGTCTTTGGGAGTTCCGAAGTGTCGGAGAGATGATTGAGAAGAGACGCAGTCCACGGGTCATTGCGTTGTTCGATGGCAATGGTGTCAAAGTCAAGAGATGACAATATGGAATCGCAAGCGGAGTCAGCTGTGGCATTCTCGGACAGGAAGGAACGGGAAAAGGTGTCTGCGTCAGCATGCTTCCGTCCTGACCGATAAACCACGCGTATGTCATAATCTTGAATTTTCAACGCCCAGCGAGCGAGGCGGCCAGATGGGTCTCTTAATGTCGAAAGCCAGCACAGTGCGTGGTGGTCGGTCACGACGTCAAAAGAACGATCATATAGGTATGGGCGAAACTTTCCAAGGGCCCACACAATGGCCAAGCACTCCTTTTCTGTGACGCTGTAGTTGGTCTCAGCCTTGGTAAGTGTGCGACTAGCGTACGCCACGACGTATTCCTGATACTCCGGTTTATGCTGTACAGCACCCAGGCCTACACCACTGGCGTCGGTGTGAATTTCAGTTGGAGCTTCAGGATCGAAATGGCGTAGAATGGGTGGCGTCGTGAGAAGCCGTCGCAACGTGGTGATAGCCTCGTTGCAGGCAGGGGACCATGATAAGAGGTCTTTACAGTTGCTGAGAAGTTGCGTGAGAGGTGATATAATAGACACAAAGTTTCGGACGAATCGCCGGAAATACGAACACAAGCCGATAAAACTTCGAAGTACTTTGATGATGGCAGGTTTAGGAAACGCCGTAACAGCTCGCAATTTCTCGGGATCCGGGAGAATGCCTTCCTTGGAAACAACGTGGCCCGAAATGTTCAGTTGACGCATGGCAAATCGAGATTTTTTTAGGTTTAATTCCAAACCGGCGTTAGTCAAGCAAGTAAGGACGTACTAAAGGCGACGTAAGTGGGTGTCAAAGTTAGGGGCGAAGACCATGATATCATCGAGATAACACAAGCATATCTTCCATTTTAGTCCACGCAGGATGTTGTCCATCATTCGTTCGAACGTTGCAGGTGCATTGCAAAGTCCGAATAGTGGATAGACATCCTTCAGCGTGATCTTGTTCAATCGCCGGAAATCGACACAGAAACGAATACAACCGTCTTTCTTTTTCACGAGGACCACTGGAGACGCCCATGGGCTCTGTGAAGGTCGAATGACGCCTCTGCGAAGCATGTTGTCTACTTGGTCAGCAATGACGCGGCGTTCTGTAGCAGACACGCGATATGGTCGTTGTCGCAGCGGTGAGTGGGACCCAGTGTCGATGTGGTGTTCTACTGCTAAGGCACGGCTGAGAGATGTTTGTTCAACGTCGAAAGAATGGCGGTAGCACTCAAGAATGGTGAGGAGTTGTGAACGCTGCGAAGATGTCAAATCTGCAGCGATGAATGGTTGAAATATGTTTGCCGACATTGAGTCAGCCGCTGAGACGACAGCCAGTTCACAGACGGAGGTAGAAGGCACCTCATCGGGGACGGATATAATTCTGGAAGAACTGATTGTCTCGACGTGGCCAAGGCACTCGTGACAAAGCAGGGATAAAGACGACGACTCATGATTATAAATTGGCATTGTGGTTGAGCCTTCTACAAGGTCGAGAGCAGCAAAAAGCAGGGGGAGGACTCTTCGGGCGACGAATATTGGAGATGGTGAGAAGAAGACCGTGCCGTCGGTTATGGCGCTGCATGAAACTGGCATGAACGCAAAAGAGCATGGAGGGATGTCATCATTAACGACAAGTTTAGTGGCAGACTGGGTTTCGACGGATGCTTGGTCATCCAGTGAGCAAAGTTCAACCTCAGCCCTAGCACAGTCAAGTACGGCGTTATGATGCGACAAAAAGTCCCATCGCAAGATAATATTATGGGAGCACGATGAAAGAACCATGACCTCTATTGTATACAGAACGTCCTGAATTGTCACGGGGGCTGTAGATACTGCAGTCGGTTGAACAGGTTGAGCACTGGCTGTGCGAAGCGATAATCCAGAGAAAGGCGTCGTAAACTTACGAATTGAGCGGCAAAATCCAGCATCTATAACAGAAACAGCGGCACCGGTATCTACAAGAGCGACAGTAGGAATATTTTCGACGAACACATCAATAACATTGGTAGGTGACAAATGAGGACTTGGGCAAACCGAAACTTGCGCAGTTCTTGCCTCAGGAACTGCGTCATGCGTCATGTAGTTTTCCTCCTCGTTAGGCGCGGGTCGTCGACGCATAGGAGAGGGCGAGCGAAGACGTCCCGACCGAGGGCGGTGGTCGTCCTGGTAGCAGCTGGCATTGGAGTGGAGGAACCGTATTGCGTGTTGGAGTCAAGTGGGAAGAAAGGCTCACGGCGGTTTTCATTGGTGATATGCGTCCGGCGGCGGCAATACCTTGCGATGTGTCCGGGGTATCGATTAGCGTAACATATCGGGCGATTGTCCAGGGTGCGTCACGGGTTGGCGGTGTTAGTGCTGGTCCAGTGAACTGGAGCTGGGGGATAGCCCACACGAGGCTGGAACGAAGGCACAGGCGCCTTGCGAGTTGGCATGGCTGCAGCCGCGACGTAGGTGAGAAGAGCAGCCACAAGATTAGGCTTGCGAGCAGCTGGTAAGGCCTCGGCGACCTCTCCTTGAACGACGCCACGAAGAGACGACGGTAAAGTTGTGGTAGGTTCTGGTGTGAAAGGCACCAAGGAAAGCTGTCGTGCAACTTCTTCGCGGACAAATGCTTTTATTTCGGCTATTAGTGGCGCTTGGTCATGACCATTGATCACACTAGACAGTGATGCCAAATCGTGCGCTGGAAGACGTCTTATCAGAGCTCGCTGCTTCCGCAATTCATCGTAGCTTTGGGAGAGGCTAATTACGTCGTTAACAGTGGTCGGGCTTTTCGCCAAGAGCATTTGAAAAGCGTCGTCGTGGAAGAGCCGAATAGCTCGTGGAAGAGCCGACTGGTTGAAAGCGTTAGTATTGCCGTACATGCGTGATAAGCTAAAGGTGTTATGTAGTCTGCTCGAAGTTCGATGTGCTAGATTAAGGTGAACAGACGGCATCATGCTGGTGTGGATGAGTTTGTGAAATAGTGATAAAAGGGAGATGTCGCGGCGAATTTTCAGTGGTTCGAGTGCAAGGCTATGTTTAATCTGTGTTACGCTGAACGGGTAGCTGTGATTACGCGCTATGAATCGACTAGCTCTGTTCTGTATACATTCTAACTTATCCATGAGGTATTGTTGATATGGTGACTAAATGGAGGATGCGAACTCCAGTTGAGGACGGATTAGAGCAAGATAAGCCAGTTTGTGCACATCGGAGGGAGCACTGTATAGATTTTGGCACAGAAAACCTAATGATCTTGATGTGTTGGCACAGATAGAAGTGATATGTGTGGACCACGAAAGTGTAGAAGTTAAGTTTATGCCTAGGTATTTGAAATGATCAGTGCGTTCTACAATGCTATTATCAATTATGTATTGGCTAATAAAGTTATCACGTTTGCGACTAAAGGTGATTAGATTGCATTTGGAAACATTAAGTGTCATCTGCCATGGTTTGCACCACTCAATTATATGCTCGAGGTTTTTTTGAAGAGTTAGATGATCGCTATTGTTGCGGATGGGACGATAGATAATGCTGTCATCGGCAAATATACGCATACATGAGGATAAGTTGTCAGGCAGGTCGTTAATGTAGATGAGGAAAAGTAAGAGACCAAGAACACTGCCCAGTTTGATATATCCAGGATAAACTCTGTCTGTCTGTCTGTCTGCGTGCGTGCACGCGTGTGTGTGGGGGGGGGGGGGGGTCTTACAGACAATAATGCAAGGAAAGTATAGGAAAACGAAAGGTCGCAGGTTCGGTTCCTGTCTACGGGAAGTTATCTTTGCATCCACTTTTCTTTTTTCACATTTACATTACTATTATGTCTAACAACTTCTATACTTTCCTTGCATTATCGTCTGTTAGATCTCATTAATATTGTGTCAAAGAAGAAAAAATAAGCCCTTAAGTATACACTCCCTTCCTTATATATATATATATATATATATATATATATATATATATATATATATATATATATATATATATATATATATATATATATATATTGTTTTTGCATGTTTACTAACAAGACAGACATTACACAGTCTCATGTAAAGAATATGTAGCTGTTCAAAGTTAGTCTCACAACTGTGTCATAAAATCACATTTGCCATTTTCTGCTTTTCTTTTGACTATAAATTACTACCTCAACTATAACTGAAAACACACAAAATAATGAGCAAGTTATCTCTGTATTTTTCACAAAACTCGATACAACATTCATATAAGAACAAAACAAGTTCATATTTGTAAACTGCAAAAAGTTTGGGAGAGTTGGCAGTGGTTGCTTAGGGCACTATAATTCAATAATCGAAAGCACTCCTCCTAGGTCGCTGTCGGCCTTTTCTAACACCACTGTTATACGAAACACTCTTATAGCACACCCCTCTCTCTCTTTACAATATCATACAAGAAAAAGCATGAAATACAGAACAAACTGTAAACCAGTTTTCACTTCTTACTTTTTCATTTCGTACATTTTCAAAAAACTGATTTGGTTGAGGCTTTAAAAAAAGCAATAAAAATTTTCTTCAGCTTACTTGGAGGTGGGTTGACCTTTGAGACCAGGTATGTAAAAGGCTCAATAAGAGATTTCCTATCAAATGCCGACACTTCAGCAAACCGCACTGAAATAAAGCACAGATGTGAGCATATTTTATTAAAGAATTTGAAGTTTTTTTCATCTCTTATTCTAGCCAAGGAGTACATGCCATTCCATGACTACGAATGACTGCTTCAGTGTACCAGAAGCAAAATTACAGTGTTTTTACACAGATACTTTTTTCAATAAACAATGCATGTTTAAAATATTTGACCTAAAATATACTTGCACATAGCTAATAAGTTACTCGGCACATTACAAAATGAAAAAACAAAAAGACAGGTTCAGCATATTTTTAAAAGTGTATTGTTACGATTTTGAGACATCACAAAAGGAACATTTTTCGTTTCCCTGGTATGCCATGCTATTGCTCTTCACATACTGAACAACTCAGCCAACACATATGAAATGATTCATTTGATTTTATAAAGCTTTAGTTTTTGAGCATCAGCAAGCCAGTCTCATTGCAATGGATATTATCCTGATGAGTCATTGCGGTTGCATAGAGTTTGCGAATACTGCATCCTGCATGAATTCGTCACAGAAATCACTGTTGGGGCCGCTGGAGATGATACACTCATCGTAGTTCACATGTACCATGAGCAAATGGCAGATCTGCCGCTAGTACATCGTGAATTGCTATCTCCCTGTGACGTCACTCTGCCATAACACGTCATGAAGAGGCCGCCCCCTCAATATCGAAACCGAAAATGTCTTTTTAAGATAGCGGTATTAAAAACATACGTCATGCATTCCCAAGCACTATGGTACTCTTTTTAATGTTCTCGAAACCCGTGTTCTTATTTAGAGCAATAATCCCAGAATATTTAAAATCCGTGTCAATACTACTTTCAGGAGCACACATGATCGTTCTAGCAAATCAACAATATCTTTAGCATCTTTTTTTTGCTGTCATTTAATACCATAAAAAATGCAAATACGAAATCATACGTCTTCGGTAAAACCAAAGTTGATACAAACTGAACAATAAAAAGCAGAAAAAGTGAAAGCTGAAGCCTTCAGTGATAATGAGATGAAAACTAAGCTACGTTTTTCAAGCATAACTATTCAGCTTTTTGATAGGCCAGTTTACAGTACCAGAAAACTTAAGCAGCTCCTAGAATAGCATAAAAAAAATCTTGGTTTGGATCAAGAATAGAATCCAAGCCATCTCCGTGGCCCACAGAGCCACGAAAAAACCCTATCTGTACGTCATGTACTACAAGGTGCAAAAGGGGGATGAGGGTGGGAAGAGCAGAGGCTCCCAAGCAGCTTCGAAGGACCACTGCAATGGCCATTTCTTCTGCATCATCAGTGAAGTTGGTAACTATTGTGACTGTGTTGACAAGTGAGCCATGGCGTCCACCACGGAGACTGTGTGGGTGCCTCGATTCTAATATCTTGCAGCGTCAACAAAGAGAACTTGCGTTTCGTTGCGCATGATCTTGGCGAGTATGGCCTAGGCTCTCGCTTCCCTTCATTTTTCATTGTGGGTCAAGTGTATGTTTCTGGGAATTGAATCAACTGTTATCACTTCATTCATGGCATTTGTGCAAAGTTGGGACTTTTCTGGTGACATGAAGAGGGGCTGAATGCTGGCTTCTAACAAGATCTTGTTGCCAACCCTTGAGAGAGAGTCGACTATTCTGGGCAGGCCACTGTGCCTCAAAGTGTTCGGTAACTATATTGTGCAGGCCCAATTGCAGGAGTCGTTTCGTACTAGTGTTGTGAGGGAGGCTCAGAACCATTTTCAATCCTGTTCTAATTGGTGTATCAATTTTGTTGAGCTCAGTCTTCTTCCAATAGAAAAAAGGGGCGGCATATGTTATATGGCTGATGAGAAAGGCATGAAATGCCTTCATGAGGCTGTCTTAGACCATCCGTCCTGCTGGAAACCTGTGATATGACTCTGGTGAAGTTGAGGGCACTCTAAACATATGAGTGCCTCCATGTTGTTACTGTTGTAAGCCCTAATGACCATGCCCAGGATCTTGATTGTATTACACCTAGGGATACTGCCTCCGTCCCTGGCATGTAGGGGAGGTAGCTAAGGCGCTGTCTATTCCTGGGGCCGTGTTTGCACAGGAACTTTGATTTGCTGGAAGACAGCTTCAGCCACGTATCTTGAAGGAACGCTTTTGTGGTGTCCAGGGCATGCTGTAGGTTTTTCTCCAGAGTGCCTAGTGCGCTGCTCGCAAACCAGATGCTAATGGGTACACACGGGAGAAAGCAGGTTAAATGCCAAGCAGCTCCATCATAGCACAGACATGCTTAACATAGTATAGCAAGGGGTGGGAAAGGGAAGTTTGGAGTAATAAAGGAGGAAAGCAGATATGCTTATCAGAAAGATGAAAGTAAAAAAAGATGAAGAAAGATGTCAATCTTCATTAAAGATGTCAATCTTTATTCACCAGATGGTGGCACTTGCTAGCCAATCCAAGTTAGGCCGACAATTTCTCAGGAAGGCTACAATTTTTCAGTTAGGCTTACAATTTCCTACAATTTCTCAGGAACCCAGCTCCCCTGTTCCTTCAGACTTGGCACTAATAGTGCGAAGCTGCCTCGAGTTTTATTATTTGTAACTTGGAATACATGCCAGCAACCAGTACTACCTCCACAATCAGAGAAAAAAAACAGTCATTCCTTATTTCTGGGTTAAGTGTCGACACAGGTTACTAGCAACACTTGTGAAACTATATTTTGCCCACTACCAATAGTAAAGGTATAGTAAAAACAACATCACTGATTGTGTTGCCAGAGTACTAATGCCGAGACAGGGAGTATAAATAGCTGAGGAAAGACTGCATGCTCCATATTCAATTCAAGAACGAAGGCTATACCTGTACACAACCTGTTTATCATCATCATCATCATCATCATCAGCCTGACTACATCCACTGCAGGATACAAGCCTCTCCAATGTTCCCCCAGTCAACTCGGTCGTGTGCTTGCTGCTGCCACTTTGTACCCGCATCTCTGGGAATCCAGTCAGTTAACTTTAACGACCAGCAGTTATCCTGCCTGCGCTACATGCCCGGCCCATGTCCATTTCCTCTTCTTAATTTCCATTTCCTCTTCTTGAGAAACCTGGAGGGTTGAGCTTTAATTGAGGATAATGCAGTAAGCGATGGAAAAGAAAATGATGGATGTAACTTTAAAGGGGCCCTGAAACACTTTTTTGAGCTACCATGGAATTATTTCACTGAAAAAGTGTATTGCCTCACAAATTCAAGGCCGTAACAATTATAAGAATCCATAGAGTACTAGCAGAGTTACCAATATTTGTCACATGCTGCAATCACATTCTCTCTTCTTTCGGCCCGATGAAAGTGCTGGAAGCTAAGCAGGGAAGGATGAGAGGGGCAAACAAAAAACATCACACGTGTCTCGTGACCTTGACCACTTTTTTCTTCGAATACGAAGCCTTTTCAGTGCAATCGTGCGCACACGCGTGAACAAGTGACGGCGTCTTAAGGCCATCTCTGTAAAAACCGAGCGCGCCATGGTCAAATCAGCCAATGGCTGATAGATGGGCAATCTCCGTGCGATTTTTGAGCGTCTTCCGGCATTTGTTGAGGGAAGAGAAATCAATTTTTAGCTGACCTTGATAATTTATATTGTGCATTCCAAACCCCGTGCTGCGCTATGACATTTGGCTCGCGTGTTCTCGGGAGCCTCTACTACCAATCAGCAGCATTTTCTGACCATGCTCAAAAAGTGTTCCAGGGCCCCTTTAAGAGACAAGAAGAGAGCAGAGTGGATAAGGAAACAAACCGTGGTTAAGGATATTATAGTTGAAACCTGTTTATGTTGGGAGCTATTCCCACAGTGTACACCTTATGGACATGTCCACTTGGGCCTCCACTGATTGGCAGGAGCTCAGTGAGCCGCACGCCGCCAGTTTCCAGTCTTTCTTCCACAACATTATTTTGACATCGCGCAGCTTTCACAACTCTCGACACTAATGAGAAAGACCGAACGCGTTCTGCCATAACACATGCTGCTTACAGAGATCTGCTTTTAGACGCATATTACATGGGTCGTGCATGAACTCTAATCATGTTAGCCCTTGAATTAGGTTTATTGCGGCTGCCTGCCTGATGCCCTTGGAAGGTAGGTACGCATTTCCTGCATCGTTCTTCAAAGATATCAACACGTTCATATGCAAGTTCAGAATTGTCTAAGAGTCCTGTTGCTGTACATTTCGTCCACTTTCTTTCTTTCTACGCTAGGGATGTGCTGGCGGGTTTTGTGTTTCGACGTGGTCAAGAGTGCCATGGCGTTACGCTTTCCCTTTTTTTTTTCGTAACTGAATGCACTCCGCTGAAAGGGACATGTCCACTTAGTGGACCACGAGAATGGCACCCCTGGTTGGGTCAACCTGAGACCAAATGAGAGGAAAATACATGGCTCAAGATAAGCCTTCACCATAGTCAAAATGTCCCGACTTGACCTCAGTGTGCTGTGTATGACTGTTACCAATCACTCTGATGAAGTCACTACAATTTTTGAAAAGTACTAGTTCTCCTTTCGCCAAGTGAATACAACCAAAACTAATAATGCACACATTTAGATCCTATGATCTCATTCTTTTAATGTCAAAATGGAACATGACTGACTGCAGAATAATTAAACATTTAAAATATTTTAATATATTGACCGAAACTAAGTCATAACCAAATGTTACCCAATTTTCTTTTTTGGAATGTACAATTTAGTTCCTTTGAATTACGCTATGCGAATTTAATTCATCCATACATGGTGCATCATAATTCACACCTGAAGGGGAAATTGCCTGTTAAGCCAGGCACGCATGCCACAATTCGCAGACACTACAGCATCCTTACTCAGACTTTAGTTTTACTAGTTCAAATAAGAACAGGAGGCTCATCAGAAAGGAAACACACAAATATGATGAAAGTGGCTTGAAATAGATATTAGTTATGACGTTGCGGTGAAGAAAATTATCATGAATAAATAGTTCTTAGATTCGGAAACATTTACCTTCAGCATAGCTCGTCAGTGTTTACAAGAGAACACATACCACATGAAAACATAGAAAAAAAAGGAATGATGAAATAAACCATGACAAAAACTGCTGCATTTAAAAAAACTGAGACACAGGCCACTTCAGCGAGTGAGAAGTTTACCCTTTCTCACTGATGGCACAACTCAATGCATCAGGTCACTTGCTACCATATCACACTACGATATCACAGGGTTACAGACCTGTGCCACTTGTACCCTTAAACAGATTTCTGCTCAATGTTTCTGTTTCCTGTGAAATATGAACTAGAAATAGTAAATATAAATGCATTAGTAAATATCACGCAGCTGTCTTGCATTTGATTACTGAGCTACCCAGCGTGCAATGTACAGAAGCCACATTTGACCTGGACTGTTGAGTTTTGAACTACCTACATCTGAAGTGATTTACAGGTATTTTGGGTGGTGATTCATAAACAAGAATAATTTCATTTAGTCACCAGCACAGTGCATCTGCATGATTTCAAGTGTGGTTTTTAATTTAAATGCTATCAGTGCCACTTTGCCTAGAGTCACTGAATTACCACTATATTTGGCTGCATCATTCAAAATGTCTTGGTTGAGATTGATCAACAAATGAAAAGAAGGTGATTACACATCCTTGTTATATCCATTACGAAATTAATAGTGGTTTCATAGAAATATTGACTAACCCAGCTGGTTGAAGTAATAAAGTGCTTGAAAAATTTATCGGTGACAAAACAAATTAAATTGTGGGATTTTAGATGCTAAAACTATAGTTCAAACATAATGCACATTGTAATATTTTTGAGCTGGGGTTCTTTATTGGGCACTTAAAACATTGGTGTTTTTTTGTATTTTGCCTTTATTAAAATGATGCCACTATGACAAGAAATTATTGATTTGTGGAGTTTAACGACCCAAAACCACCATATGATTATGAGAGATGCCGTAGTGGAGGGCTACAGAAATTTCGACCACCTGGGGTTCTTTTACATGCACCCAAATCTGAGCACACGGGCCTAGAACATTTCCGCTTCCATTGGAATATGACCAGAAATTAAACTTGCATTTTCATGCTGGTTGATAATTGCTTTTATATACCTTTTAAATCATATTTATGCTTAAACAAGCACTAACACAAATTGTAATATTATTGATTCTGTTGCCACTTTAAAAAACATGTGATAAAAACAGGGAAACTTATGACAAAACTGCAAAATTAGGCAAGTGAGACATGTAGTCGGTGCTTTGGCCTGTGTGTTAATTAAGCTAACAGGACTTCTGCCACTTTTTTTGCCATTATAAAATGGTGAAATAGTTTAGCCTTTGGTAATACCTCAAACAACAGTAATTGGAATCCAGTGTTTCTGAAACGGCAGACAGTTACATACTTCTCAGTTTACTAATGAAGCACATGTCATATCGCCTGCATAGTAAAAAAAGACCCTGTCTGAAACGAAAAGCAAAAAAAGAGGGTGCTCTGCATGCAAGTTATAATGTGTAAAAGAAATTATATGTTTATTTTCTCCAGGGCGGCACTTCAGCTGAATCAAAAAGTGTGTTTCCGTCTTGAAGCTAAACTCAACTAAAGTGAATAGACCAGTTTTATATCAGCTTGACAGCCGTTCTGAATAGATTGAAATAAAAATAATGATAAATAAATAAAAAAATACACATGGAACAGTAGATTAATATGCATCAGAGAAAAGGAATCATTCCAAATTTGTTATACAGGTGGCTAGAAATATTTTTGTTACCCTTTCAATTATTCTGATACTAGCAAGTACTCTAATTAAAATAGAACTTCTGTTCAGAAAATGTTTTTACAGGTATATCCTGTACACATATTAAAAGGGGAGATTCAAATCGAAAACCCCAACTTTTTCCTAAAATTACATATTTTTTGTTTTTGTTTGCTTTGACAAGTACAGTTTCTCTACTTTTACCATATAAAATAAAAAGTGTTTTGAAGATCGCAATTAAACTAGATGTAGGCTAAAATTGCTTTTAAAAAGCACAAGGTGGCTACTAAAACTAAAAGAGCACATTGTTGACATTCCTAGAAATTGTCACCTGGCTATTCACTATGGCATTTCGCTTGAGGAGTTCACTAAAGCCATATGCTCAAAATAACCATGATAGCCAAGCTCTCATGATGAAAGAGACCACCTTAAAAAACATATCTTTTCCGCATAGATGAGCCTTCACTTATACCTTTAAAATGCGTCTTCCTGAAGATTAATTTTTGGGCAACTTCTTGAGTTTAGACATAATGTTTTTGGTAGTTCTGATATCCTGATCGTAATAAAATTTTGCCCACATATTCCTCAACTTGTGATAGGTGCAAGTATCTTCTTTAAAACTTTATATAACCTATATAATTATTGTGCAAATAAAGTGAACAATTAGTATGGGGTGTTAATTCTGAGAATTTTCACATTACAATTTTTCTTGTCCATTGAAATGTCTTACATGCACTTTCTTGACAGTTATTTGCATTCTACAGTTAATGTAGAGCAATATGAGGAGCCAATAATGAATGAGAAACCTAAACATTTAGTGGCAAAACGTTTGTCCAGGACCAACTATACGTTATATATTGTCAAGGCATGACTAAAACTGTGCAACTTAGAATAAAAATAATTACATATTTGAAATCAGCATAAAAGCCTATAGACACAGCAAAACATTCATTGTCCTAGATTACAAATTATAGCAACCTTTTTTTAATTGCATATCCCCTTAAACAAGCTTTTTGTGCCAATCATGCTTTGCAAATAAAGTTCAAAGCATATAGTAACTCAAAATTCCAGTGTACATTGTTTCAGGTCCTGCAGAGTGGGAACCTTGTTGGCATAAATCCACGCTGTCAAGTCAAAACAGTGAGTATACAAGCATAAATTCTCAAAATAATTGCAGCCACGTATTTTATTTAAATAATAATGAAGTTTCACATCTATGTAAGACTAAAAAAAAGCACGCCGTGGGAGGCAAAAAGAAGAGGGTGTCCATGATGATAAAACTTCACTAGATATAGTGCTTGGCTGTGCAATAAAATGGATATTTAACAGGGTGTCAATGCAGTGGCCTCTAGGGCTAAATGTAACACAGTAAAACCATGTTAATTCGACGTCACTGAAACCATGAGAAAAATTCAAATTAAGCAGGTTTTCAAAGTAATGAAACATGCAAAAAGTGGGACGCAAAAAACTTGATGTTATTCAAAGTAATCAGGACTGGTCGTTTCCTGTGCCAGCTAGTTTACGGCTACAAGGATTTAGTTTTACAGTAGTAATACCCGGTTACAATTTTGCTGCAAACATGAGGGAAGGCAGGTCTCGCTTCTGCCATCAAAAAAAAATAAAGAAAAGGTCATGAACAACTGAAATGTGCACCTGCAAAAAAATAATACATCTTCACTGCACGACAGTAGTGATACGCGGGCAGCATATCACTTGCTCCTCGCTGCAGCAGCAGGCCAAGAAGCGACCCTTCGCCCATACTTTCTAGTAGGATAAAGAATTTAATAATGGACAGTGAGACAAAATTCAACATGTTTTGCCTGGAAAACATGATCACTGAAGCTTCCAAACCAAGTTTTTAAAGTAGGCATTGCAGGCAAAAACTCTGCCAGCAGTGAAAGTGTGCAAATTGCTGGAGCAACCGGCACTTGGAGGTTTGCATACATCGCGAATTCCACCAGACTGTCCTTTATCAATTGCTTTATATTCCCAGAAAGATTGAGTAAATCATGACACGATGATAATGCGAGAACTATGCAACATGCTGCCCGTGCACCACCGCTATCTTGCAGTGAAGCATATCTTGTTTTCCACAGGTGCACATTTCAGCTGATGACACAACCGTTTCATCACTATTTTATTGTTCGTGCTGGAAGTATTTATGCTGGGGTGCTTCAGCTGCCACTCATTAGTATCACTATAGCACATTGCCTAGCGACTCTTAAGGACTGTCGTTTATGCGGTTTTGTGGCTGAATCGGGATCGAGAATCGGTACACCCCCTGCACCTAAAGTTTTCGAATTAATTGGACTGGTGCTGACCGCTGCTTCAAATTATCCCCTCAATCTTGCATTGCAAAATACAGGACTGCGGACTTTCGACATAACCGAGTTCAAATTAATAAAGTTTTACAGCAACTCATCAGGCTGAATTTCCCAAAGCAATACTGGGGCTTTGGAAACACAAGGATGGGGGAGAAGCAATTAAATTTGGGTACCTTAGTTTCCTTTACGCGCACCTAGACTTCAATACAAGTGGTTTTTTTTTTCATTATACATCCCACATCAAAATACAGCCACCATAACGGGGAACCAAACCTATGACTTGTTGCTCTAACACAGAATGCCGTATTTACTTCATTACTACAGAGTGTAAGCTATTGGAGCTCCAAGATGATTACTTCAGCACAAATGGTGTTTTTGACCAAGCTGTAAATACACGATCCTGGCATTCCCTAGAAGATAGTTTAGATTTAAAAAAAGCAAATCACTTTGGCAGATTTCCATTGGCAACTGCTAAAATTCTGAATCCAGATGTCAAAGATTTGATTGATTGATTGATATGTGGGGTTTAACGTCCCTAAACCACTATATGATTATGAGAGACACCGTAGTGGAGGGCTCCGGAAATTTAGACCACCTGGGGTTCTTTAACGTGCACCCAAATCTGAGCACACGGGCCTACAACATTTCCGCCTCCATCGGAAATGCAGCCGCCGCAGCCGGGATTCGAACCCGCGCCCTGCGGGTCAGCAGCCGAGTACCTTAGCCACTAGACCACCGCGGCGGGGCAGATGTCAAAGATTGACACTGCCTTCAAAAGCCAGGTGGCCACTACAATGAAAGGTTAGAAAATATTGTTGATTGAAGGAGGTACGTCTTGCACATATGCAATTCAGTAGTAAGGTAGAAAGAGCATCTCGGAAAGAAAAGGTGTCCGACAATCAAATGAGCTCCCTGCCTACAATTGTCTCCTTTATCCTTCATTGCTTTCTGAACACTCACCTTTGTTCCATCGCTTTTAGTATAAATTGTGCACACCAAGTGGCAATATATTTGGGAAATTAACATGCTGACAATCATTTCAGCTTAAAAAGGGGCAAGAGTGTGTTTTTTGCAGTTTCCATAGCTTAACTAAAATTAAACATCATCAGTGAGCATTATTTTATGTTGACTGGTAAAGATATGATCAGCCTAGTTTCACGAGTGAAGTACTAAGCTTCTGGTGGCAAAGTTACCCATTGCATAATAAAACTTGTTGCTGGGCTTGTTGGTGCATTGTTATAATACAGGTAGGTGGCACAACACAGGACAAAGACGAGGGAACAAGTACAAGTGCTTTTGTACTTGTTCCCTCATCTCTGTCATTGTCTTATGTTATGCCACCTTCCTATATTAGTTTTTTCAATTCTACTAGGTAAACTGCGTGTTATTTAACAGCAGCATACTGGATTATGATGGAACTTGCAGACAGTAAGGTCTAAGAAGCAAAACAAAATGTAACAAAACAACTAGAAAGCAAAACAAAATGTAGCATGCACTGGTGCAGTCTGGCTGTGCATGACATTTGTGGCTATCACTAAAATAAAATTATAGTTGTTTTAAAGATAATTTAGACACCACACGTTAAGTGGATCCGGACTGTTAAAATAACATTCCAGAAACTATGCAGCATTTGTTTCATGTGACAAACAATGGTGCTTAAAGGTTCACACACCCACTAGTGCAATCCAAGTGAACCACAGCCAAGTGAGAAGTTACGACACCGAGTCAACACAGCTGTTTTGCTGCCCAACAAGAAAGAGAAAAGTGCAGCCACAAACTGGGCTGAAGACATCATATGAAGATGGCAATGTCAATCAGTCAAGTTAGGGTGAGTAGTGTAAGAAAGGAAAGACAGCACAGAGCCAAGCATAAATTTGTAGTTACAACGCAAGTATAAATAACCGAAGGTGCACTCGTCGCCACACTGCCTGTCCCTCCCACAAGAAATTCGCAAAAATGCTACATCTAATCATACTTTCTTGTTTCTGTGATATCAAGCACTTATAATACAAAACATGTTTATCATAGCTGTCTTGCAACTTGCCCATAAGAACACATGCCTGTGTTGCTGGTTTTAGGTTAGCGATATCAATGTCTAATAAATTTTAACAGAGAAGTCTGACATCACTGCTCAGCCAATGATCATACATTAGGTTGTGACAGTGAACCTTTAATTACTAATATGCACAGCATTTACATTGGCCAATAAAATGTAGTTACAGTCTGAATGATAAGGGTGCCTTGGTTCTGTGGGCGAAACCGTGGCACGCATTTTTTCTTATGTTATAACCAACTATAAAATTATGTCAAAAAGTTAATTTTTCCTAAGATCAAACCGAACTGCATGACCAAAATGTTATTACATTTTCAAATGCACAGCAATAGTTTTTGCAATATAATGGCTAAGTACAGTAGACTCTCAGTAAACGAAAATCTATTAAACAGAACTGCTGCTTAAATGGAACAGCTGCCTCTGATATGACTGGTTTCATACTTGTATTGTGCATCCCTCAGTAAACATAACTCTTTTTAAATGGAACATATTTTCCTGGCCCTTTCAGGTTTCGTTTAACGAGTCTACTGCACTAGCGAACAATTTTACAAAGGATGTGCTATAACACTCAGCTAGTTCTAGACTGTCCTGGTCCAAAGCTGTGTCCTGCATTTACCATTTACATTGATTACTGTAGTGCCGTTGTTGATTAAGTGTTGGCATTTAAGGCACTGTCAAGCATTAATCTATCCCCCAAACAAAAGTTTTTATTTGCCTTTCGTATCTCTTCCAGCATAGTTACAGCAGTGTTCTCAATGAGTTATATGCACTGTTACTATGAGCCACTAAATAAAGCAGCATAGCTTATGCGAAGTACAGCTGAAAACTTTTTCCTTATCTTCGTATGAATGGAACTTGTCAACGCTTTAGTATGGAGCATAGTGGTATGGAGTAAAGCTTTTTTTTTATAATATAAAAAAAATTAAAATCTCACCTCTTTCCTTGGTAGCCCAGTTTATGGCTGACTGTGTCTCAACCTGCCTTTCTGCGCTCAGA
Organism: Rhipicephalus annulatus; assembly: GCA_013436015.1. NCBI lineage: Eukaryota > Metazoa > Arthropoda > Arachnida > Ixodida > Ixodidae > Rhipicephalus > Rhipicephalus annulatus. The sequence continues at coordinate 60,804 of WOVY01012844.1, read as the reverse complement.
TCTGCTTTGTTTCCAAGCACTAAGAAAGATATCTGCAATAATAAAGTTTTTAGGACTTAACAAGAACGATACATGATTCACAAGATAAAAAACAAAGAAGCTACCTCCTTCTTGTCTTTGTGCTTGTCAATGTCCTTCTTCAGCTGCTCCAACAGCAAGAAGGACTCCTTGCTGTTAATTGCATATATTAGGACTACCCCCTGTAAAAAATAAGCAATGTGACAAGCATCCTTAACAATACAGATGCCTCAAGAAGGCACACGAAAAAAAATCACTTCACGTGACCACTTGAGAAGTTTAAGAAACTAATTTGGTTCAAGAACACAGAGCTCTCCTACTATAGTGTAGGCTTTCAGCTCTGTGGGTGACACATCTTCACTAGCTACCTCAACGAGAAAAAGGCTGTATTGCCGTATTAAGAGATTGGACAGTTTTTTCATGAACCATTCTATCGAATTTCACAATGAACACTAAGAACTGCGCACCCTATCCAAGGTAACCGTTACTGACTGCAGGCTGTGGGTGTTTTTAAGTTTCATTTCGGAAGTGGGCAAAACATTTTGATTAACAGGATTTAGCTGCTCCTTTAGCATTTTGAACAAACTCAACATGAAGAACACCAAGACAGATTTACTCTGGCCATTTGAAAATTGGTGCCCAAGTGTTTTTGCAATCGAGTGTCATTAAAATATGATCACAACACAGCTGAACTATTATCCCATGGCCTCACGCTCAAAAGCAGATACCATATCTACCCCAAACTCTGCCACAGGTGTCAGTTTTTTAAAATACGAAAATATGAAATGCCACCTTTAACAAGGTTTAGTACTGAAGATCAGGTGCAGCTGGAAATCATGGCTCTTAAAAGGGCCCTGCGACATTTTTGCGACTGCCTTCTGTAACACTGGAGTGTGGGTAGTATTCAATGTTGCAATAAACACAGCAAGAATTATAGAACTGGTGCCTGAAAATGAAATTATTAGCTTTCAATGTTCAAAATGCACATTGAGTGAAAGAATGTTCCCTTTTGCATTTCACTTAGCCAATGACGTTAATGACTGGTTTCAATCATTGCAGGCCTGTCATAAGAATTTACCAAAAGTCTTGCCCTTGGGGGAATGTTGCACAGTGCACCTAGTGTTGTGTTACATTTCTTTTAGAATAAGTTATTTAAAAACAGAAATCCTTTTATATCTGGTGAGGTATAAAAAGCGTTTTGATATTTTTAACGCACAAGAGCACGGCCTCGGTGAGACCATATGGATATAACATGTGACTTGTCAAGTTTTTTTGTTTTTTCACATGCGTTAAAATTTCCCACGTGTGTTCTCGTCGTTTCTGGGCAGATAGTAAGTGTCAGTCACCTGTGGCACATATTATTTTTTATATATTTTTATTTTTAAAATATACGTTCGGAGGTCTTGCAATTAAAACTATTGGGGGGACCTCCTAACAAAAAATAAATGAAGATTACAATATTCTCGGCAAACAGATTAGTTATGCATTTTATACAGTACGAAGTGCGTAATAGCAAAGGGGAAACTAATTCTAAATATATTTATATAATAATCGCAATGAAAGACAAACTGAAAAAATTAAATGGAATAAAGTACACATAAATTCAAACAATAATAAATGGCACATGCAACGAGCATGGCACATGCAACTCCCCCATGATGAAACCTTACTTCCAATCACAGAAATAGCTGTCATTTGTGGCTGTAGTCCAAAATTAGGGTGGTTTCTTCATTGAAATAAGACCTGTTTTCAACAGAGCCACTGGTGCAATGATAAAAAATGTGTTACACAGTACCAGGAGAAGTCATGAAAATGACATGCTTATTTGAGTCGTAGGGCCCTTAAGCAACTAGCCCAGACAAATGCATGAAAGTGGACAGGGCATAAATTTCAATACAGTGCCCTGTATCCCTGCTCAGAAGTTATAAAAAATGCTGAATAATAGAAACACTCATTAGATGCATTTGTTCCAAGGTCTTAATATGTCAACAAAGAAAGGGACACATTGGGCAGATTTTTTAGTAAGCTGGGTAAAAGGTAAATTAAAGAAGCCAAAAACATTTTCCTGTGCTGTGCAATCCAGTTTGTTGATGTTATGCAGGTTTGAACACATAACAGTTGCCTTGCATACATCTCAATCACTGGCATAGCATTCTTCCTTTCTATATTTCAAAAGGTAGAATTTGTAAGCTAATGATTGCCTACAAGTCACAAGAATCTAGCAGAAAAAAGGAAAATCAAAGAGAGCTTACTTTAGAAAGCAAACAAGGTGTTACGACCATAGCTGAAGGGTGCCACCTTAAAGGGATACTGAACAAAATTTTTGCCGCCAATATTTTCAGCCATTGATAGATGGGATCCTAAAATCAATAAAGACAACCTTCATTCCAAGCAGAAACTACGGGAAAATAATGAATTTAATGCGTTTTTTACAGACTGTCGCATCTAGCAGCAGCGTCATGAACTAGAGGATGTGACGTTGGGTGACTTAAAACTCAACAGAAACTGGCAAGCCAACAATGCCTGCTATCGCACGCGTCTCCCAACCCACTCATCTTCCACTTCGGTTCTCAGAACTGGTATGAACAACAACAGCAGCGAACAATGCTTCCAGCTGGGGCAAAGACCCAGAGCTTTTGTAGAAGGGAAAAAGTGGAGTGAAAGGACAGCAGGAGAAAAGGAAGAGGAGGACAAGAACACGTGCATTCTGCATGTACCTCGGTGAGTTTGACGTCACTGCTCGCGCTCGCGAGTAGCCGCCGTGCGTTCACAGTCCATCAAAAATACAGCCAACTGTTAAAAAATAAGGGAAATAAACTTTGTTCATCCAAACAGTGGCATCTTCCAAGTAGACTTTCGAAGCTTTGTCAGTTTTTCCAATTTTTGCTCAGTATCCCTTTAACACTCTGTACATGTATTTCAGTGCTCACAACACCTCATTATTATCCCATGCAAAGCATACATGAAGTAGTGCATCCTTGAGAAAAACTTAATTTAGCACAAGCACATGGGCAAATGAAAATGAAAAACGATACAAAAGACTCAGTGCTAACTTTTTACAGCATTTTATTCCTGAAAAGCATAATTTATACAATTCAGTGACATGTTACAAAGAAGCTTGCCCATAAAATTCCACTTTTTTATTGCTTTACTTGATCAGGTTAGTTGGTGATAATAGTACTTCACTGTAGGTAGTGCAAAACTCTACTAAGGACAGCAATAAAAAGAACAAGCTACCCTTTTTGTATCTCTCTTTAGGAAAATTCAGTGCTACGTACAGTAGAGGATTATTGCACAGGACACATGATGGGGGCCCACAAAATCTCACTCGAGTTTTCAAATCATATTGGATTCAACAATTTGCTTGTCCACTTGTAGCAGTTATCAAACATGTTTTGAAGGGCCACTCACCAGACTCTCAAAACAAAATAATGAACGCAATATTATTTCCTGATATTTCTTGACCTTCTTGCGCACTTCTGTGATGCAGACAGTACTTCCCAGGACGTCTATAGTGTGCATTCTCTCGAATGGTTCATATATGCTAAATATAAAACGTGACTTGTCTCCTGCACTGCTTTGCCACACAGCCACTCATCCGTTTTTTTCTTGTCTCACATGAATATCATGGAGAATAAACCGATCACACTCCATTCTGTGTGTTTACAACTGTGCAAGCAGTGATAACAGAGTGTAGGCGAGACGCACGAAATCCTGACAGGCTCAAGCACTTATCGCTGACATTGTTTACATGCTTTTAAGAAATAAGTGGCGAGGAGAATGCATCGTGTTGTGAAGGGCAGCAAAAAACCACCCTCTTATCTTCTAACACGGGGTTGTGGGGGACCCTTTACAGGAGCACTGACATCAAATTTCAGAATCTAAATGTGCCCTTCATTTGATTGCTCAGCGTGAGTAGGTCCTCTTGGCCAAATTTGAATCACATCCGTCACGTGGAAGTTTTATTTCGATGGCAAACAGTGTACGAGAGCTTAGTAGACAATGAATTTCCCCTGCGACATCGACACTAGTGCTACGTGTTCGGTGAGATACATTCTACACGTACCATCCTGAGTGGCAATGCTGAAATAACGATGAAGTCTACGATCTAAGTGTTCTTATCGTGGCGCCGAGTAGCACTGAAGCCTGGAAACGCTCTCACTCCTCATGTCTGATCTTCGTCGCACCACTTTGAATGATTTCGTGAAATTACCAAGATGCAAACCACCCATAAACGATCGGAGAAAGAAAAGAGCATCATTCAATGTGTGCTATCAGTCAGCATGTCGGAGAACCGTTGTGAGTTGCAATCGTCTGAATCGAAGCGCAGGAAAAGCCCTATGAGGGTGTCTTTTCATAACATGTATGTTACGCGCCAGCACAACCACAAGCTATCAACGTGGAGTAGCGAATAGACAGATATCATCACTAACAAATAACATGCAGGTATCGTTGATAGTGAATTTTAGTTCGTCTGTAGACATCTTTGTGTCCGTGTAAAAGGTACACCGGGTTACTGCTGCCGTAACCATCAGGGGACGGATAGGTGGATCTGGAGGCACGAAGATGAACCTGGCAACCAGGGAATGTATTCTATTTCTCCGCTGATGCCCACTCCCTTACCTATATTCCACTGACCTCCTTGCATATACCTGAATGCTGTGCACGCCAAAACACACCAATATAGCTAATTTAGACGAAGTTGAGAGAAAGCATGGCCGAAGCAGGCATCCTCGTCCACCTCCTCCTTGCTGCTTGGAATGGCGTACATTTTGAAATCGCTGTTCTGCTAAGGGTCGATCAAAGCAAAAATTATTTGTGACATCGCAAATTGCGGCAATTCCAGTCGTATTCAACCCCAGTTGACATTTTGTAAGGCGACGACGACAAAGCAGGTGACAAGGCATGACCTACCAAATGAAATGTTTGCAGCGCAGCTGAGGTTGACGTGACTCTTTTTTGTAGAGACGTGGTTAGCTGTGGTGCGATCTGGAGGTGACCGCGAGGTAGTGCCACTGGTAGAGCTCCCAGTGCTAAAAATGGCGGGTTTGCCAGCCGTTTTGAATCATGCTAGATACCAGTGATATAAATCAATAAAAGTTCGATTGATATGTGGGGTTTAACGTCCCAAAACCACCATATGATTATGAGAGACGCCGTAGTGGAGGGCTCCGGAAATTTCGACCACCTGGGGTTCTTTAACATGCACCCAAATCTGAGCACACGGGCCTACAACATTTCCGCCTCCATCGGAAATGCAGCCGCCGCAGCCGGGATGCGAAAAATCAATAAAAGTTCTTCAGCTGTGTTATAGGTCACGAATCGCTACTAGGGTGTCGATAGCTGCTCGTTGACGCGAAAATCTTGACATGAGTAAATTTGATGTCAGTGCTCCTTTGAAGGGCAGCTCACAACTGCAACTTTTAAAATTATATGCGAACTAGCTAGAGTGGTCCCCCATGTACTTGCACTACACAAATTTTTTTTCGTGGTAATGCCATACAGGCAAGCTCACAATGTCATGATAGTGCGTCACATTGCATCTGCTTTCTCACTATAGCACATGAACCTCAAACATCTGCAATGCTGTATGTTTTGAGCCCATTTGAGCATGCAATAAAGGGCATACTTCTGGTACACATTTGCACACTAAGTTCCAAATGTGGCACTTAGGCACAATTAGCACAGCTGTACAACATCTAAGTACTGTACCCACGGCAGTGTAATACTTCAGGTACTGAATTAGATATGGATAGTCCAAAAAGGGAAATGAAAAAGATTGCTTTGATGTTTTGATTAGCCTCTCGTGGGTGTGTGCATTGCTGCTGGCAATTAAAAAAAACCCTCTGCTATATATTCAGTCTATTAAATACTAATACAGTCAAGTGCCGAACCGAATTATGTATCTTTGATTTGTTGTTAGAAATTTTAGAGCTTTTACACATCCCTTTTTATGCCACTCTTTCTGCCTTTATGCCAGTTCAACACCAAAGAATACTAAACAAAACTGCACCAACATGGTGTTGCTCACTGGGTAAGCCCATCTTCGTCAACAATTTGTCCACCATTCTGTATGACACCAAGCCTAGCTTCTGGCAAATAGCTGAACTTTGCAGCATTTATGCCTATTTCATTCCCCATTTTAATATTGAAGCACATGGTTTATTTTCAGTCATCTCCTCTCCAAATAGATAATTTCATGTCCCCTCTATGCACTGAAAGAAAGCCAAGTAAATAAAGTGATTATGCATAGTGTCCAAAAATAAAAGTGATCTCATGCCAGCATGTTTAGAAATATGTGCTGCAATTTCAAGCACTAGTTCACACAACACAGTTTGCCAAATCTCAGCATAAAAAAAAGTCAAGCATTCATTTTTTCTATATAAACTATGACTTGGAAAAGACTTATTTGCCAATTCTATCAACACAAAACTGAGCCCTTAACAATTTCTATATTTGCTGATAAGCAACATTATTTCTGAGGCCACAAAATCCTACGCATGCAGTATTGCAGCGTGTATGCCCTACAACTATAGTAAAGTACACACAAAGTGAATTGACATGGCAGAAGGTTCTTTGCACAAAACTTGGGAACATGATGTGAATACTTGCATCTGCGTGAGCTAGGTGAGACTTTGAAACCTCCGCTTCGGAGCTATCCTGGGAAAAAGGCAAGTCAACACTGTTTTTAGCAGAAGCTCCCTTGAGCACAAGCAAAAAAACTTTCACAGTACAAAATATGGCATAGTGTATTCTTTGCCATCTGGCTTTTAATCACCAGCCTATCTCATGTCCAGTGCTGAATGAAAGCATCTTACAGTGATCTTTACTTACCCTGACTCCACCATATATGTCTACAAATTTTGTAATATCATTACACCCCCTAATGTACCTCTGTCTTTTCCGTCCGTTGGCACCCATTCTGTTATGCTAATAAACCAGTTATTTCAGCTTCCCAAAATACTTTACCAAGCTTCAGGTTTCAACCCAATAGACCAGTACTACAAAATATGTACAGGTAGAATATACTCAGTGCACACGCTTCATTTCGAACATATCAGTTATCAACCTCTCATGACTGAGAGTGCTGCTATATGATCGCTGACCCAGTTTTACCCATCTGACTTCCAGTTCATGGCCAACATTCCTCGTCTTCTTGACTTATACAAAATTTACCCTTGCGAAAATCTAAGAGGCTGACTATTATCATAAACTATTATTAGTTTTGCAGGCTTATTTAAGTCACAACAGTCAGATCCTATAATAATGCACATTAATTCTAACAATTATTCTTGGTCTTTGATGGTTCAGGTCTTAAACAGTCTACTGCATGTAATCTCCTGCAATACTAAACAAAGTCATATCTCCTAATTAATGTTTAATGTAAACTTCCATCTTAATTTTCACACTGAATCCTCCAAAATGCAGGATCTTAAATACTTGTTTCTAGAAAATGATAAATAGCATTACACAGATTATTTCACAGTAACCTTACATTCAAAGAATTTAACTGAATGCAACTTTATATGGTCTTACATTTAAGTAACTCTACAAGAACTCCACGAATAACTTCAAAAAGCTAGAACACCATTCCACATCAAGAAAAATTAGCCAAACTCAATCACTTTTATTTCTGGCCATCACAGTACATTCAAACCCCACATACAAATTAACATTGAGTCATAAATAAAGTATATTACTGGTAATGAACTAATCACTGAATGAATAGCAGAGCAATCAAGAACTGAAACTGTGCCTGCCATGAAAACTACTATTCTATTTGCATTGTTTCCCATGTTAAAATGATAATATTCATGTATCAAACCTGGCAATATGCTAATAAGTTAACGGCACAGAAAAGAATGAACTTCGAAAATAAATATGCTTTTTTTTTTCTTCAGCAATTTGCGAAGGGTGTCCTTTGTGCATATTTTATGCATTTGTGATTTTCTTTAACAGCATTTTTGTGATTCAACACCAGTTTTTCCGAAAGCAAGTAATTAGTGCAAACGCACACTAGGGCAAGCCGCTCGTATGCAGTCGATGCTTGCGGTCAAATTTTCTCAAGAAAAACTTCACATACAAAAGCCAAAATGCTTGTCAAGAGTCAGATGTGTACAGGAAATTGTCAGGTAACTTCTATAAAGCAGTCCGAAGACACTGTGCGCTTTTATATTCCCACGTAGTAAACTATGAAGCGCATCGCTTCAAACACTTCCCCCTCCAAGCTTCACTACACCCTGTGTTTGTCGTGTTGGTCTATAAGTTTATATGCCGAGGATGAAGAAGATTTTCGGCAAGTGTGAATTTAGCAGGAACCCATACAGTTCTCTTGTAACAGTGAATAAATGTCAATGACATACTGAGGTGCTGCACACTCAGCCAGCAGGTTCTTAATCAATGAATCTCTCAGCCTCTTCAGCTTCCTTCGAGGTGAATCACGTGCACGGTGACCATGGGTATGCTCTAAAGGACATGACTGTTACTACTTTTGTGATACAATCAGACTGAATAGCACGAGCAAACTCCCCGGTGAAAGTGCTGAATTGATGAGAATTACACCGCAGAGTCCTTATTGTCTTTGTTTAGGTTCAAAATCTTAAGGATTGCAACATTGAATATTGTTCTTGCATTTAGTGATGGTAGTACCATACAAGCCAAAATTCTGAAATAGTTAGAAAGAAGCCTGACTAAAGTACAGTCAATTCAATGGAAAACGTTGACAACACTTAACAATACATTGCGGATAGAGGTGGATGAAAGCTCACAAAAGAAGCAAGGCAAGCATTACAAGAAGCTTTAAAAAGAAAACTGGACTCTGAAAATAATTACTAAGCTTGTAGCAACTAAATAAAATAATTGAACCGTGTTTGTGACAAAGCCTGTTTGTTTTTCAGCTGTTTTCCAACTATAAACTCGATTATCACAAAACCATGTATTTCATTACTCAGGTACCACAATTTCCTATGCATTGAAACTCAATTATCACAAAACCATGTATTTCATTACTCAGGTACCACAATTTCCTATGCATTCCAAGATAACCAGTTGATTATTTTTTTCTTGTATTCTGCATAAATGCAGACAGCTACTGAAGAAGAACTGAAATTATATATTTTACACTAGTGTTACAAACTTATTATTGCCAATCAACTCAAAATGTAGGTCTTTGTTGAAAATTCCTAAAAAAATCTAATATTAGTCAGATTTCAGTTAATCTGCTTTAGCTAAAGGAGTAGAAAATTAGAAAGAAATTTATGAATGAATTATGAGACTAGCGCTTTTAGTCCCTGAGGAAATGGTATCTCAAAATGACCAAAAATGCATGGAATGTATATGGCCTACCCTATGCCCTTTATTATAACAACATTAATTCAGTCATCTTTTTACAGCACATACTGTAACTCAAATGAGCGCATTTTACTACTTTTGACTGCATACTGCCGTAACCTTCTGGCTGAAAGAAGAAAGCAGACTGAGCATGCTGACTTGCATTTCATGCCTTTGTCCAGCTAATTAAATTTTTATGCCCCACCTTATCAAAGCTTTTTTGTCAACATAGTGGAAACATAGGACCATCATGCTAGGCACTGCAAATGTAGTTAAAATGACGAGCATCACTACACAGGCACTTGGTAACAGAGGTCCATGTAACAAAATCTCACATGTCCCGACCATTCCCACCTGCACATAAAAAACTGAGATCAGACCAGTGTGCTCCACTTCAACAGCTGAGCACCACAATCACTGGGCCACCGCAGTGGCTACTTTACAAGCTGTGGTACCAGTATTATGATAAAATGCTTAACATGGCATCCCTAGATCTATCTCTCCTCCACGGTAACTTTGTCTTTAAATGTGCAGCTCCTATGCAACTGACAACCCTTCAATTTTTTAATGCAAACAAGCAGTGCGAAATCAACTCGTCCAACCATCCATTTTAACTAAGTTCATGAAGCAGGCTGAGTAATCACATAGAGTAAATGGTGCGAAATCAGCTCGTCCAACCATCCATTTTAACTAAGTTCATGAAGCAGGCTGAGTAATCACATAGAGTGAATGGCACTACCTTTGTACACTGGCAAAAGTGTGCAGCTTATGAAGTCAGGTTTGTGCAACAATCGCACAACAAAGGATTACCAAGAGAATATGACACATGTTGACACTCCAGCCACACAAGAGACACTGTGGCAGGGTTTACAGACTCTACAGCATGACACCAAGAATTCTCTCAATGCAGAACACCAATAATGATTCCAACAAAGCACTTTCACAACCATTTGCCTATGTACAGCCACTGTACAGGACTGATTGGGTATATATAGTGGCAATTCACTGAACTCAAGAAACTGCAGGAACATGTCTGACATGCAGCAGACCTGTCCATCACCTCAAGCATTTATGAACAGCTTTGCATAGGGACACTAAGTGAAATAATGAATCAGCTTGGATTGATAAACTGCACTCTGAGAACTCTAATGTCATCAATTTCATCATCATATTGTAGCGATGCTGACGCCGACAGGTTAAAAAAACAAGCGTCTTTATTAGGGCGAACTTGTGGCCACGATTCTAAAAACTATGGTCGTCAAGTTCGAGTAGCCGAGTGGCACCGATCCGACTATTTTCCTCTTCCTCGTTGTTGGAGCGTACGAACGCGTGGCGCATGCCAGCCGAGCCGGGTCTTGCTGGTGCTGGTGCCACGATGATTGTGGCGGGCTACTTGAATGTGGCGAACCTGTCGCAGCTTTGCCCCCCTCCTCAGACGCATCGTCCCGATGCTTAAGACAGTGAAAAGATACACGCGCACTCTCACTCGTTTTTCGACGATCTGTCATGATAGGGCTTCATGCGAACTACGTGTACCACTTCCGTGGGATCGCGGCGTCTTGAACTCACGTGTCCAGCGAATCTGACTTCATAAGTGACGTTGCTGATACGGTTGAGTACTTCATAAGGGCCGAAGTATCGGCAAAGAAGCTTTTCAGAGAGTCCGCGGCGGCGCACTGGTATCCATATCCACACTTTGTCACCGGGATGATAAAGTGCGTCACTGCGTCGCTTGTTGTACCGACTAGAATCGACGTGCTGTTGGTGGCGTATTCGGTATCTTGCCATTTGCCGTGCTTCTTCGGCTCTTTGCAAGAAGTCATCTAAGTCAGGTGGATAGCTGCTTTCGTCCTGTAGTGGTAACATGGCATCCAGCGGGGTGGTCACTCTTCGGCCGAATACTAGTTCGAAAGGGGCAACGTGGGTTGTTTCTTGAACGGCTGTATTATATGCGAATGTTACGCAGGGTAATATTTCATCCCACTGTTTTTGTTCAACATCAACATACATTGATAGCATGTCTGTCAGAGTTCTATTGAGGCGTTCGGTTAAGCCATTTGACTGAGGGTGATACGCCGTTGTTCTTCTGTGATCGGTATTTGTCATGCGCATCAGGCATTGTATTAGGTCTGCAGTAAATGCGGTGCCCCGATCCGTAATAACGACGATGGGCGCACGATGTCTGAGCACTATGTTGTTCACAAAGAACTTGGTGACTTCGGCAGCTGTCGCACTGTATAGAGAGTCAGTTTCGGCATAACGGGTGAGATAGTCTGTGGCTACGACTATCCATTTCTTGCCTGCACACGATGTCGGCAAAGGTCCTAGGAAGTCCATGCTGACTTGTTGGAATGGGGCATCTGGAGGGTCTATTGGCTGGAGAAGGCCGGCTGGTTTTACGGGTGGAGTTTTGCGCCGTTGACATTGACGACAAGTTTTCATGTAGCGCTGCACTGATGCGAGCAACTTAGGCCAATAGTATTTCAGGCGAATCCTGGCGAATGTTCGGCTCACACCCATGTGTCCAGATGTTGGCTCGTCGTGGCATGCGTGCAGAATTTCCTCTCGCATGGCTGTGGGCACGACTAGTAAAAACCTTTTACCATTAGGTTCGAAGTTCCTCCTGTAAAGGACACTTCCTCGAAGGCAGAACGCGGAGAGCCCTCTGGAGAATATGCGAGGGACTTGAACGTCGAGACCCTGCAGGTGTTGTATAAGTGCCAGCAAATCCGGGTCATCTCGTTGTAGTTGAGCGATTTTGGATGTGTCGACAACGCCTAGAAACGGGAAGTCTTCCTCTTCAGGTACACTTGGATGGACGGGAGAGCGTGACAGGCAGTCGGCATCGCTGTGTTTCCTTCCAGATTTGTACACGACCGTAATATCATACTCCTGCAGCCTAAGGCTCCATCTTGCTAGTCAACCTGACGGGTCCTTGAGATTTGCCAGCCAGCATAGAGCATGGTGGTCACTGACAGCTCTGAACGGTCTACCATAAAGGTAGGGTCGAAACTTGTTTATGGCCCAGATGACTGCGAGGCACTCTTTTTCAGTTGCAGAGTAGTTTGCCTCAGCTTTTGATAGTTTGCAGCTGGCATAGGCTAACACTTTCTCTTGACCATTTTGCCACTGGAAAAGGATGGCGCCGAGGCCGACATTGCTGGCATCGGTATGGACTTCAGTGTCGGCTGCCTCATCAAAATGGGCAAGTATTGGTGAACCCTGTAGTCGTTTCCTTAATTCGTCAAAAGCTTTCTGTTGTTCGCTTTCCCATGTGAAGGACACGTCGTCTTTTGTCAGTTTTGTAAGAGGTTCCGCAATCTTTGAGAAGTTTTCCACAAATCGTCTATAATAGGCACATAAACCCAAAAATCAACGCACTGACTTTTTGTCTCTGGGTGTAGAGAACCTCTGAACAGCGGCTGAATTTTCGGGATCGGGACGAACACCATCGGAACTAATGACATGTCCAAGGAATCGCAGCTCTTCGAAGCCAAAGTGGCCTTTTTCGGCTTTGATTGTCAATTTCGCTGACCGGATGGCTTCCAATACTGTGCGTAGTCGCTCTAGATGTTTGTCAAACGTTGCAGAGAATACCACCACGTCATCCAAATACACTAGGCATGACTGCCATTTCAATCCGGCGAGGACAGTGTCCATCATTCGCTGGAACGTCGCTGGTGCGGAACAGAGGCCGAATGAAAGCGCTTTGAATTCGTAGAGGCCATCTGGTGTTACGAATGCCGTTTTTTCACGGTCCCGCTCGTCGACCTCTATTTGCCAATATCCGCTTTTCAGATCTAAGGAGGAGAAAAACTTTGCGGATCGCAATTGATCTAGTGTATCGTCGATACGTGGCAAGGGGTAAACATCTCATTTAGTTACACTGTTCAGTTTTCTGTAGTCGACGCAGAATCTAAGCGTGTTGTCTTTCTTCTTAACGAGCACTACGGGGGACGCCCATGGACTATTCGAAGGCTGAATGACATCATCAGAAAGCATCTCCTCCACTTGCTTCTTGATAATTTCCCGTTCTTTTTGTGACACCCGATATGGATGCTGGCATATAGGCCTCGTGTCGTCTTGCGTTATAATTCTGTGTTTCGTGATTGACGTGCGCTGGACCTTCGAGGCACTTGAAAAGCAATCAGAGAATTCTTTTACCAAGGCGTAAATCTGTTTCTTCTGACTGTCCGGAAGGCTCTGATTGACGGTCATGGATGTGTCAATGTTGCAGGCCACTGGTCGAGTGGTTGATGTCGTTAAGCTGCATAGTTCAGTTGCCATACAGAAGTCGTGTAAATAGGCGATAGCCGTGCCTTGAGCGATGTGTTGAAGCTCATTGGACAAATTTGTGAGTAGGACATCTGCACGGCCATTCGTCAAGTGAACAAGACCCCTAGCTACGCAGACACCTTTGTTCAAAAACAGTCCTACATTTGTATCCGCTATGCCTTCGCGGTTGTACAATGCATCATTTTCTACGAGCACCATTATACTGCAGCGTGGCGGCACAGTTACGTCATCATGAACAACGCGTAGAGCAGTTAGGCGTCGTTCCTCAGATTCCTCCACAGGTATAGCTCGTTCAGTCGAAAACGACACGCTGGACCTACGCAGGTTAATTACGGCGCCATTAGCTCGCAAAAAATCCATTCCTATAATGAGTTCTCTTGAACATTCTGGCAGCACAATGAAATCGGCCACGTAAATAAAGCCCCGTATTTCAAGTCTTGCAGTGCATCTGCCAAGGGGCGTAATAATGTGACCGCCTGCCGTGCGTATCTGCGATCCACTCCACTGTGTCACAACTTTGTTTAGCTTTTTCACCATCTTGTGACTTATCACTGAATAATCAGCACCGGTGTCGACTAAGGCATTCAGCTTCCATCCTTCCATTCTCAACCGCAAATCTGAAGTAACGTTTTTGTTGCTGCACCCATCTACCAGAAATACACCGTCATCACCCTCAAACCAAATCGGAGGATCTTCGTAACTGACGTTATCAGCGGCCTCACCTCCACAGGTCGCTTGCTTCAGTTTTCCGGGTGTGGACTTGGAGAGCGATGACCAGGCTGCCTTGAAGGTGCACGTGGGCTGGATGACCGGTAGCGCATAGGCGATGGTGACTGTCACCGGTGTTGGCGTAGAGGTGGCGAGTTCTGGCGCGCCGACAAGTACTCCTCAATCTCCGCTGGTCGTTCGCCGTTTCGGGGGCACGGTGCATATGACGGGAAGCCTCTTAATCCAGCCTGTCGGTAAGGACAGAATCTGTACAGATGACCCGCTTCCCCACAATGAAAACACAGAGGCCTGCACTCGTGATCACGCCAGACGTCACTTTTCCTGGGCCTACGCTCCACATAGTGATGTGTGCTACGTGCTCCTGGGGCAGATAGGTAGCTGTCGGTTCCCGTGGACGAGGTGCGCTGCGTGCCGCAGGTGGGAGAGGAGTCGTCGCCATCGCAACTGCTGCATTGCTGTGTACCGTGGGTTGTCTGACAACCTCAGAGTGTGTTCGGATTGGTCGAACCGGCTGCAGCTCACGCTCTGGCTCTCGTATCACCTGCCTCAGTTCGTCACGAACAACGTCCGTAACAGATAGTGCAGTTGAAGTCTGGGGCATATGCAGTCTGCTCAGTTCTTCTCTGATAACTGATCTAATTAGCTCTCGCAGGGCTTCAACGTCGTTTCGCACGCCTCCGGAGAATACCTGTGCAGATGCGCAGTTAAGATTCCGGTTGTACTGCCGAGCCCGCTGTTCCAGTGTTTTTTCGATGGCCGTCGCTTCCGATTAAAACTCAGCAACTGTGCTCGGAGGGTTGCGGATGAGAACGGCGAACAGCTCTTGCTTCACTCCGCGCATTAGATGGCGCACCTTCTTATCCTCAGCCATGTTGTAATCCGCACGCTTGAACAGGCGGACCATGTCCTCAATGTACATAGCAGCACTCTCGTTCGTGGGCTGGTTCCTCGATTGAAGAGCAGCCTCCGCCTTTTCTTTCCGGTCTATGTTCGCGAACGTAGCCACCGCTTGTCGTCGAAATACCTCCCAGGTAGACAACGAGGTTTCATGGTTCTCAAACCATGTCTTCGCGAAGTCTTCCAGGGCGAAGTATACGCGACGGAGCTTCTCTCTTTCGTCCCATCCATTCAAGCTCGCTACTCTCTCGAACAGGTCCAACCAGTCTTCAACATCCTCGTACGAGTCGCCGTGAAAAACTGGCGGCTGGTGCGGTTGGCTAATGAACACTTGTGCCGGTGTTACCTGGCTAGTCATAGTGGTGGCATCCATCGTTTGAATTCCCCTTGGTGTGAAGTGAAGAGGACCGAACTCAGGTGAGTCACCTCGAAGACGGGGACTTGCCCTCTGGTGTACAGGAGTCACTTCCACGGGGTTAATACGCTGGTCGTCGGGGCTACGCTGTCTTGAACTCGCGGGGCTTCGATTCATAACCCAGCACCTCCACCAGAAATGTAGCGATGCTGACGCCGACAGGTTAAAAAAACAAGCGTCTTTATTAGGGCGAACTTGTGGCCACGATTCTAAAAACTATGGTCGTCAAGTTCGAGTAGCCGAGTGGCACCGATCCGACTATTTTCCTCTTCCTCGTTGTTGGAGCGTACGAACCCGTGGCGCATGCCAGCCGAGCCGGGTCTTGCTGGTGCTGGTGCCACGATGATTGTGGCGGGCTACTTGAATGTGGCGAACCTGTCGCAGCAATATGCTGAATAATGTATGACAAAATGAAGGTCGAAATTTCATTTTTAAATTTCGCGCAGTAATCTTCATGCGTGATGTCACGAATTTCATAGAGTACTTTTCATACTCTGGCGACACTGGATGAACTAAATTTCCTGAAGCAGTATATTAAGTCTATGGCTCGCCCAGAGGATGTTGTACTTTATTTTTACAGATTAGGAACTATGTATGACCTAGCCACCGCTGTCAAAATCTATAACATCGCAGCATTTAGTGCATAAATTTCAATGTGGTGTCGCAACCCACATTTCTCTTTCATACGTCTTCTCATTTTCAAAGCGTTACATAGCCGTAAGAGTGGTGTTTGCAGTATTGTGAAATTGTAATTTATTATTATGCCAAACATAATTTTTCTCTTTAATGTCCATTTAAAGGAACCCACAACTGGCCTGAATGGGTGATTACATTCCAGTGTGAAATAAAAGAGCATGAATTATAGTGACAGGTGACATCATACTTTTCGCGATCTCAGTAGAATTTATATTTTTAAATCGCATTCAAAAGTAACCAAAACCGGAATGTCGAGCCCCTAGCGCCAGAGCCATAAAACACAATTATGAAGTCCTAATAACTTTGCTGTGATTATTTAAAGCGCACCAGTATAAGGGCTTACATTTGGAGTATGTATGTTATTGTTCATTTTCATTTGTTTCTATGTGGCTTACAAGGTAAAAGAAGTACAGCATGAAAAGTGGCGCTGCTTTCATGGCCTCTGCATAGAGTAACGCGTCTGCAGGGAAATGGGTGCAGTTGTGCATACGCGCGAGGTTTCCACAGTAGATCGATTCCCGTAGCGTCGGGCGCGTTCAAGAAGCAAGCGAGCTTTGATTGTGATTGCTGCGGCGCGCGAAATGCCGTCAGCGTACTGCTCTGTGGAGAATTGCTTCATGCGTGTGGCTGGTGGTGGCGATGGTGGCGGTTCATAGGATTCATCGCTACCGCTATCGTCTGTCGAAACATGTCGCTCTGGCACTACTTGATAGGGGTCCTAATTTTACCCTCGCATGCGAGCCAAAATTCGTTCCTCCAACTCGCTCGAGTTGTCAAGCTATGACATCGAAACTGACCAACTATGGCCGAACGTGAACTACTATGCGTGAATTGTCGATCGCGTGTAAACGTGTCATTTTGTTTTTGAAGACTTGTCTTGGCTCGACTTGGCTAAAGTCGAAAAAACTACCCATGCACGGCCAGAAGTACTTGTATAACAAAACAAGTCCCGGAAAAGTGCTGTAACTCTTGTAATGCAATTTAGCACACTAGAAAGCAGTGGTCGCGGGACTGCACGCTTGACAAACACATTACGTGTTTGTACTTAGAGCATCACTTTTCCTCACTGCTGTCGTTACACTGGCGTTGAATCGCAATCGCAATCAGATCCACTGTTTGCAGCATGTCTTTTTAAAACTGCATAATCGCTGCAAATTGAAAAATTCCGATTATAAACTTTCTAGGGTGTTTTCCGCATTACCTTCTGTGATTACAAGCTCTGACAGATAAGCTTTCCATTGTAGTCAAGAAAACGGGTACCATAAATATCGTTTGTGGGTCCCTTTAAGAACTTGTTGATAAAGAAGCCTGAAGGGCGATCATGAGAGACTGCTCAACTGGCGCATTAATTGTTTTGTTTTTCTGTGTATATGTTTTGATACACTTACAAGAAGAACAGGTACAATATAAGGGTAGCAAAAACTATGAGGGTAATAAAAACATTTTGCAAGTGTGAACACGAACTCAGCTCACATACCAGTCTAAACATTGCTACTTTAGGAGAACTTAACTTTAATTTTGAGTACCAGAGCATTATGAAGTCCTTGTGCAAAGGAGTGTGTTCCACCAGGGATACACACAGTATAATAGCCAGTGTGTATGCCAGTAAACATACTTTGTATGCCACAGCAAGTTCATGATTCAAGTTTCGACATGATTACTACATCAATGTGCGAGTTGACCTAAGTTCAGGAAGGTCAATGGCTTTAAATGATTTTACTCATTCAAATTGAGCTGTGAGGCTTATCACGAGCACTCAACAAGCTTAATTGCCTGAAATCGAATTGAAGTTTAGTATTTCACATATAACAATGCTTGCACAGTAGCGATGAAGGACTATTGATACTATCAACAGTTGAGTACTAGTACGAAATTCGGTACTAGTACTATAAATAGTACAAAATCAACCACGCAAACTCAGTGCAGCATAACCTTAGTTCTCTGAGAAGGAAGAGGTGGCTGACAAGAAAGTTGACAGGCTTGGGTTTCATCAGAATACTTGGCTGGCACATGATATTTAAGTTGAACTGTTCATTTGAAGAGCAAAGAAGCTGGTTCATGGGGTGAAACTGTGTGTCAACAAATTTATGTTGTATTTTGTGATTTTAAAACAAAATAAACCGATAGTAACAATATCAAGAATTCATTTTGTAAAGTATAAAGTGTAACTGATTAGTTTTGAATATGAATTTACTTATGCACAAATTTCAGCATTTTCATTCTATAAATAATTTAGTATTTCATTAGCAAAATTATTGCTCATAATTCAACTGAACTGAGCATTGTTGATAATAGCTTAATGCAAAAGTTTTGGCAATGTCGAACAATGACAGTTTAATTATTCACAGTGGTAGTATCAGTAGTATTAATGCTACTTATGATATATCAATTTCACTATTGATAATAATCAATTGTAGAACTATTATTAGTTTGATAACACTATCGATAGTATTAAAAGAACTATTGAAGCTATTGATAGTTGATTTACTGATAGTTTGGCATCACAATTGCACAGTCATTCATATGCTTTGGGTACACCAAAGGTCTGGGCCTAATGAGTGCCACCCCCCCCCCCCCCCTAAACTTCTCCTTACAATATAGGCCCATGACTTGTACTCAAAAGAACTTTTGAACCTCCAAGAATGTGACCAAAATATTTTCTTAACCATCTTTAATTGGTATGGAAATGTGACTGTACAAGTGGGACTCGTTAAAAAAATGTGGCTGATCCCCCTATATAGGAATCTGTATAAAACGAAACTGAAACATGCCTTTACAGAGATAGTTGAGTGTTTATCGTGCATTGTTTCAGCAACAGCAACAAATTACTAAGTCACATTCAGAACGGCAAGCAGCTCAAAACTTGCAGCACACACCTCAAGCAGAAAGCACGCAAAAAATTAGCATACACAGGACGAGCGCGGACTAACAACTGTCGCAGCTCGACACACAAAGCGCACTGTTCAAACATAAAGAAAGGCGCATGAAACAAGCGCACAAGTATACACTCCGTGCACAGTGACTAGCGCACCACCTCGCGGCTGCCAGAGCAGACAGCCGTTAAGAGCCTGAGCACAACCAAACACTCTTCCAATGACTGCTAGCACATAGTTTATCGGAATCATGAACTGCAGCATAGTCAATTGCGCCAAAAGGTACTCGTCTTGTTTTACGGGGACAGTGTTTTACAATTTCTCGACTTGTCCCTGCTTTATTGGGCAGCGAAATAAGTGGATTATGGTAGTGAGACATAAAAGGTACTTGGTTTCCACTCCCTCTGCCGTCTTGTTCTGCCGCTACATGTTTGAATTAGTTTCAGACACCACCTCTGCAGGTGCAATGATATTTCGTGATGTTCCTGCTGCTATAGAGCTGGTGATGAAAGAAAGTTAGGCAAGGCATTTTAATTCAGCTCATGGGAGAGGAAATGCTTCAACGAACCTTCATGATTAGTACCTTGCAGTCTACTGTTCACAGTTTTGGGGAATGCAATGCGAGGTCAATTAGTGCTTTGCTGGAATGATAGGAATATCAGTCAACTCTTTCATTACCGTGCAAAAATGATTGCTTTTCATATTTCATAAGAAGATTGTTTTCGCCAGTTTGAAAAGTACTCCAGCACGCATCGCAGCGTACCAAACTTTACACAATGAAAGGCTTTTTCCATAAAATATATGTTATAAAGCAACAAAAATATTTTAAAATAAATAAAAATGTGAAAAGTGGGGAATTTTCGGTTGTCAGCTGGTAAATAGTGCAATAAAAAAACACTATATGAGCAAACATATTCAAAACAAAGAAAACTCATAATATACAAATTGTAGATAAATGACAAACGAACAGTACAAAAAATATGAATATTGTACAAAATCCTTCTTTTCACATAGATAAAGAAAATCAGAACCGAGGTGCTGCTTCATTGCTCATGTCATACAGTGAAGCATTGCATGGTTTTTTGTGAAACACAAGTGTACTCGTACACTTTTCTCAGGTAATTTTTATTGTCTTGTGATAAACGTCTCCAAGTGTTCCAATATAGATGGATACCGGTGATGTGAATAATCCCTCTATAAATGAGATTGTCCAATGAATTTTGCTATTTCATCTAGTGTCCCCTCTTTCCATGAACCATCTTACTCCCATAGGTAGGCTTGCATTTTTTTTTCACATATTGTATTAAAAAAAGGACAATATCACGTGCAGTTCTAAAACTTTTTGCAGTGCTTCGTAGTCAGGGCCAAGATGTGCTCCAGAAGCCTTCTTATCGTAGGAGAAGCTCAGCAGCCAGCGCCAGCATATCGCGCCCCAGCAAAGTGTGGACCACGCACACAGCCAGAGTAGCTATAAAATTTTGCACAAAGGTCAGAAGCTATACGCAATTGCGGCGGAAGAAAAATTGAGGATGTAAACAAAACAAACCCATGAACAGCCGTGGATGTCTCAGGCAGACGCGAAACATCGTCGCCATAAAACATGAAGCTGAGATGCTGTCATCCTCCAACTCTAAGCTTGTTCTCACTCAATTCGGGTGAGGTTGCAAGACACTTTCGAGCGGACCATGTGTTTTGTAGCGTTGGTGCGCACTGATGCACGCATGACGACGACATCATAGGAGCGACTAGCGACACTAGATGCGACCATGTCCGATATAACGCTGCAAGCAAAACCAAAACTGCTGGAAACTGTCAGAGAAGACCACCTCGACACGTTAAACACGCGGCGAACCTTCGTAAATATTTTTCATAGAATAAATTTTCCCTGACTCCTAGGAACAATTTTTTATTGAATAGCTGGCATAAATTTCTGGCAATTATTACTGCTCAAGATAGTCAAATTGCAAAGCTGACACTTTATTTGATATTTGGCTTGAAAAGGTTCTTTTCAGTACAGAACTTCGATGTTACTGTAGCATAATCCTGAGGGGCACGCACTTCTGTCAAGTTCGCCAGCCTAGTGTACTTTTCCAACAATACATGCACATTGGTTCACACAAAGGCCTGCCAAAAATGATTACACAGCCAAAACAGTCAAATTTAAATTGATTCTGAAAGTTGTATGGCTGGACCAACTACTAGAAAGTGCTGGGTGCATAAGAAACAAATTTAACATGCCAAAATCGACGATTCAAGAACACTGATCACTGGTGAGCAATTTGAATAGGCATAGTAATGAAAGAGTTAAGGGGCGGACTGAGTTACGTAGCATATACGTAACGTAGCTCAATGGGAACGCAGTAGGATCAAGCTAAGATTTTGATAGGTTTGTTGACCCTTATTAAACTGACACAACTTACCACGGGGGATCGGCCATGAAATTGGCGGTGCCTTGTTATGTAAAAGAATTTGTTGATAATCTTAAAATGCTTAGCGATAGATCACCTCTGAAACAATTAGCTTGATTCACAAAAAAAACACTAACACTATTTAAGCATAAGCTTAATTTATATAACCTTAGCATAAATCGCATTCGTCCTCGCTAACGCTCCACCCAAAGTTAAGTGTTGTGTCAGTGCAAGTGTGCCAGGGCGTGTGTGCGAGTACAACGCAGTGCCGGTGACAGAGCATGTCTGACGGGACTGACGTCATTACTATTGCGATTACTGCACATATAAAAGGCAGCCAACTTATGTCAATGCCAATTCTTTCTTTGTACCTTTTACAGTTAATAAACCATTGTTAATAAGCAAGGCCAAGTGTTGCACCATGCCTAATGAAGTCACAACCGTGGTGACGAGGGTGGGATCGCCATCGAAGTGAACCACCTCTACCGGCAGTCCTACAAAACCTCGGTGGAAGACGGCGGCATGGTTGCATATGAGCAGTTCGAACCGTTTGTCGAAAACTTCAAGTCGTACATCGAGCACTTCGAACACTACCTACAAGCCACACAGGTGAGGGCTGAGCTGAAGGTTTCCGTTTTTGTAATTGCCATTGGAAGAAAAGCATATCAAACGCTGAAGCACCTGCTTGCCCCAAAAAACCAGATAACAAGAACTATCAAGACCTCGTTAAGGTTGTCAAAGTGCAATATGCTCCGAAAAAGATGGTTGTCATGGAACGGCTCCGGTTTAACTGCAGAGTAGAAGAAGAAAATGAGCCCGTGGCAGGATTTGCGATGGAACTGAAAAGGTTAGCAACATCGTGCGAATTTGGTGATTTCTCGGACGAAGTTTTATAAGACTGTTTTGTTGTTCGATTAAGAGACCAGGTAACTCAGCAGAATTATTGAAAAAGAGCAAAGATATGCAGTAAAGCGGTATGTTCCAGGCAAAAATATACAAACAAAAGTCAATGAGAAAACAGTGGCAAATACATGGGCAAGGCCGGAACACAGTGCAGAAGACTGTTTCCGATGCGGGCAGAACCACGCCACCAGTGCTTGCCCATTCCGAAAGTACTGGTGCTGTGCTCGTCACCGACTGGGTCATCTAGCTAAGTGTTGCCAAATGTCAAGGGCAATACAAAAGAATAAAGACAGCATTGATGGTACGGAAGCGCAAAGTTACAGTGAAGTTCTGCTGTATAAGATTTTTTCTTGCGAGAATAGCTGTCATAGCTACACGGTGAATGTTAAAAAGGCCGGGAAAAATGTACAGATGCAAATCACACTGGGGCGTCTGTTTCTATCGTGCAAGAGAGTGTTTATAAGAATTATCGGCATGATTTGCCTCTGGCTCCATGCACCTTGCTGTTGAAAACTTATGAGGGTGTTCCCCTAAAAGTTTTAGGTCAGCGTAAAGTGTTGGTTGAGCATCACGGCCAGAAAGTGAACCTACCACTTGTGGTGGTACGGACAACACAAGCATCCGAAACGTTGCCACCAGGTAGAGATTGGTTGGAGGTATTTAAATTAGACAGGATGAACGTGTGCGGTATCAGTCTAGATAAATCGGTGACACTGACCGAAAAGTTTGCGGAAGTGCTTGACCCAGCACTGGGATTAATAAGTGGAAATCCGGTAAAGCTGGTCTTGAAAGACGGTACGGTACCAGTTTTCTGCAAAGCACGTACAGTGGCTTTTGCCTTGCGAACTTCGTTACACAGGAGTTACAGTCCTTGGTGGAAAGCGGAGTGCTAGTTCCCATTCAGCAAAGCGACTGGGCAAAGTCCCTGGTCGTAGTTTTGAAACCAAATGGCAAGGTCTGCTTTTACGGTGATTACAAGGTGACTGTGAATCCTCGCCTGCGGACTGACCATTACCCGCTACCTGTAATGGAAGACATCTTCGTAACCTTGCATGGATGTAAATACTTCACAGTATTGGATCTCAATACAGCTTATCAGCAACTACAGCTAGACCAGTCTTCCCAATCACTTGTCACAGTAAACACGCACATGAGACTGTTCAGGTACCCGCGACTACCGTACGGAATTACCAGTGCCCCAGCAATTTTTCAAGCAGTGATGGATGAAGTGCTCAAGGGTTTTGATTGTGTGTCATGCTATCTCGATGATGTCAATAAAAACACTGGAAGAGTGTTACAAAAAAGTGGAATGTGTACTTACAAGGTTCAAGGATCGAGGGATCAAATTGCAAAAAAAAAAGTGCAAGTTTTTTGAAAGATCAGTAACTTATCTTGGTCATGTTATCGACCAAAGAGGCGTCAGGCCTGCCAACGAGAAGCTGCGCGCAATTAAAGAAGCGCCAACCCCTGAAAACAGGCAAGAGCTCTGATCCTACCTCGGGCTGTTAAATTCTTAGGGCAAGTTTGTTCCAAACATATCAACACAGTTAAAGACACTGTACAATGTCATAAGCAAGAAAACAAAATGGCAACAGAAGGTTGAAACAGAGCGATGTTCTCAGATGACGAAAGAATAGCCGACGCACAATTTCGTACTGTGTTTCTATGATCAAAAAAAGCAACTTGGTCTCACCTGCGACGCATCGACTTACGGTGTTGGTGCGACACTCTTCTATAAAATAGCCTCAGAAGAGAAGCCTATAGCGTTTGCATCCAGAATACTGAACAAGGCTATGCCCACATTAAGAGGCAATGGTGGTGGTGTTCGGGGTACGCAAGCTCAACAAATATTTGTTTGGCAGAAAGTTTTCAATACACTCAGACTATCAACCATTACTAGGCATTTTTGGACACAAAAAGCCCATCCCTGTTATGTCGGCAGTACCCACGCAGCGTTAAGACTTATTATTGGTGGCCTACAACTACCAGTGGGTATATCACAAAGCAAGCAATATTGCAAACGCTGACGCACTCACTGTCAAGGTTGCCGCTTCCTGAGAAGGGGAGCAACAGGAGGACATGCACATCTTTTCAGAGTTTGATGAAGTTCAACTGTCCGCAAGACAGATCAGGATTGAAATGCAGGAAGACAAAGAGCCCTCTAAGGTCCTGTTATTCACAACAAATGTGTGGCCATCAAGTGTGACAGAGGAAGCGTTAACGACATAATTTAGGCGACGCAGTGAAGTTTCGGTGGAGCAGGAGTGTGTAACGTGGGGAAACCGGGTGGTTGTGCCAGTTTCCTTGTGAGAAAACAATGCTGCATGAAGCTCACCCCGGCATGACACAAATGAAAATGTTATCGCGAAGCCACGTATGGTGGCCCAGCTTAGCTCACGACATCGAGCAAATGGTGACTGCCTGCGTTACCTGTCAGCTGACACATAATTCAGCATCCAGAGTAGTGCTCTTATATTGGTGACGGCCAGCACGCAAGTGGCAGCGAGTACATCTCGACTTTCCCTATCTTGATCAACAGTGGTTTCTTGTATTGGTGGTTGCTCATTCGAGGTGGCTGGAAGTTTTTTGCTATGAACACAACTAACAATAAAAAAACGGTGGAAAAGTTGCGCACTTTGTTTGCTACCTATGGTTTACCTGAAGACAATCGTAGCGAATAATGGCTCCCAGTTCACTTCAGCCTGCTTTGAGATCTTTTTGATACGAAATAGAATCCGCTATACAAAGACTTGCCATCCTGCCTCGAATGGCACTGCTGAGCGTTGTGTGAAAACATTAAAGTGACTTCTTGAAAAACAAGTTTTAGAGGAAAAACAAACTGGCGAACAGCGTGGCGAACAGCGGTCACTCAAGCATCGTATTGAGCAATTCCTCTTAATGTACAGGAATACACCAACCGGCACAACAGGGGAAACGCCAGTCCAGGTGTTTCTATAGTGGAAGACTCGGACAAGGCTCAGCCTTCTGCACCCCGAGCTTGAACAACAAATACAAGAAAAGTTATACAGGAGGAATGATATGGGAAACCAGACCAGAGAAAAATGACGAAAATTTGTGGAAGGAGAGCCTGTTTTTGTGAATGAAGGCCGGGTGAGAAAAAATGGCTTACAGCAATCAAGCTCCAGAGCATGAGTATTTCCACCTATTTGGTCTAAAGGGGAAGCTAAGAGCGGTATGTTCATGCAGACAACCTATAATTGAACGTACTATAGGAAAAGGATATCATTATCACATTCAGCTCTTGAGGGTAAAGCTTAAGGGTTCCTCAACTTTGTTTCAATAATCAAAAACTACTGTAAGCTTCAAGCACACACTAAAAAATTCTCGTTAGATTACATTTGCTGCACTATTTATTGACCTGTGCGATTATGAACGCATGACATATGCATGTGTCCAGCTCGGCGCTAATGTGAGGCAGCGAAGAAACGCTGCTTCGTTTTTCAATTATGATCCCCACTATTCCCCAATTCTCCTGCTTACCCCGATGAGTCATCTAGGTTACAAGAGTTCTTTCTGTTCTTTGCATTACCAGTGCCGCACAGCTTTGCTCCAACAATTGCTTAAGCGTGAGGCACTTCTGTGCCAGTTACATTGGAGTGTTTTATGTGTTATTAACAAACGACTCAAGAGATATACAAGGGAGTACACATGCGATCTCGCATATGACGTGCTCGCAGTGCCGTTAAACAAAAAAACTAAACAAAAGAAGAAGCTCCGCACACATTTTTACCGAGTGCAACCGCAGCCTGAACATGAACAATTCTGACTTGTGTGCTCGTTATTTATAAAGTAATAAATAGTGCAAATTACCACGCAGATTTTATATTTGTGCAATTACTGGGAGCCTTCATCTCACATGTACATATTTTTAAATTTCATTTATGCACAATTATTGGTAAATATTTGCCTCAATTTGAAAGGGAACAGTCACAAATGCACATCTGTAAAATCAACACCTATCATTTTACACCATAAGATACAGATACTGAATAACTTGCCTCAACTTCTCATTTAGCTGCTGCTGCGCGAATACAGGCCTACGACAGCATGCCATCAAATAAGGGTGAATGCATATATGAGTCATAGCATTGATACTGATTTATTATTTATATGCTACTACTAGCTTTTAGATAATTAAGGCTGTAAGCAGGAGTGCGTAGTAACAAGTTAAAGCGGGTTTTACACACACACACACACACACACACACACACACACACACACACACACACACACACACACACACGCACACACGCACGCACACGCACCCCTTCCTAATAGCTAGATGGCCTTCACTTCTCGGCGACTACGTTACGCTAAAACTATGTTACAAGAAAAGCCAAAGTGCAAACGCCTTCCGACTCCTATCTTTATTTGCATCTACCTTGAATTTTCGCTCATGGTCAACACTGCTTCTTTGCTTACAACCAAACGCCAATGACGCCAGCACAGGCACCGGAATTTCTTTGCGAAATGAGCTCTTTAAAGCTAAAGCTATCATGTTAAAACTTCAAAAGAAAAGGTTTCATGACCGCAGAGATTCACCGCTCCTACAAATTCTTGTTCAGTGATATTTACAAACCAGTGTATTGTATGCATATGTACGTGTGTGTGTATATATATATATATATATATATATACACACACACACACTACACAAGCTATGCACACACGCATGCACATCTACACATGTGCATGTTAGAGGAGCAGAACCCTCATAAGATACAATATTGAGCTCCTGATCTTTTTTTACTGTTTCTGCCTGGCATTTCATTTTTTAGTACTAAAGTTTCATTGGGTCATTTGGTTGATTAACTGAGAAGAAACGTAACTTGAGAGAAAAACAACAAGGACAGCATGAAAGCATAGGACTGGTGCCAGACATGTGCTCTCGTGACATTCTTTTTCCTTTTGCACTACTGTTTTTCTTTTTAATTGGTATTTCTCCTTGTTTGACAGATGGACATTTCTCATACCCTCACCATGATATTGCTTTAACAAGGCACCGTGGCCAAGCCACATTTGGTGACAAAATACTGATACGCCATCCAAAGAATAGATGTTCGGAAGGGAAGCTAAAGGAGGCTGCAACAAAGGGTGTAAACATTGTTTTCAATAATGTGTCAATTATATGTACTTGTCTTTGTATGTCACTTAGAAAATGCATTCTGTTTCATCTATCTTATGTGCTTTCTCAAGTTAAAAAAAAAAGAAGAGGGAATCTCCTCCAGTAAAATACTATATAATAAGTAATCGAAAAATTCCTAAGACAGAGATTGTGTGCTCAAGTGGACATTTCGATAAGCGGTCCTGTCTTTTTCAAGGATAGGACCAATTTCCTTCGTGGTAGCATGTACATGTATCATACCTTTTCATCCAATCCGAAGAAAGGAGGAAGAGATGGCAACTATGATGTAGCAGTATAAGTGGGCTGAGAAGCCGCCATGACGATTTGTATGAATAAAAGAAAAGAACTATTCCGTGAATAAAAAGAAAAGAAAGAAGTGGGGGGATAGGGGGAGATGGGGGTAGACGTTTCGCTAAGGGGGCTCTTTCTTGAATTCTTTTATTCGATATGGTACAGTTGGCCAAATCTTTAGCTATCATGCGTGAGTGGCAGTTTTTTCTTTGTATGTTTACCATACGACTTCATTAAGTTTCAAAAAAAGGTGACGACAAATGTATGCCCCCTAAGCACATGTTCTTGAAGCAATGTTTTATAACTCTGTTCCATAATATGGCGCTGAGAGACAAAAAACTGGCCGCTGCATACAATAGTCAATGTTTTGGCCGACTGTACATGCAGAACAAAAACCAATGAGAGTTAAGCCCTCCATGTAGGTGTTTGACCTACCATTCTTAAATCTTGGTTGATCTCAACCTTTACATACTTCAGTCAAAACTTTCGATCCCCGAGAAACAGAAAATATATACAGCCATACCTTATCTTCTAGTTCAATATACTGCAACCAGCATGTATAAACATTTCTAAGGGGCTTTTGAATCCATTCAATATGGTACGTACACAACAAAAACCAAAGAGAATGAAGCCCCTCTCCTAAAATTTTTTTACAAAAATTCTTAAGTTCCTCTGACAACCCTTGTTAAGTGAAACATACACCCACCCCCCTCCTCTTTTTATTCATGAAATACACCTTTTATTATACTCACTCTTCATTCGTCTCAGCGATGCCCCCCTCCCCTTCTTGTACACCTGCATCCACAGTTTCCCCCCTTCTCCCTTTTTCAAAATAGACGTGAGGGTACAATACATTATATGATAGCACCAAGGAAATCATTTCTGGCTTGAAAAAGACAAGACCACTTGTCGAAATGTCAGCTCAAAAACAAACGCCCCTTTTATGTATTTTTTTTCATCGCAAGCTTCCATCTTACCCTTCGTGTCATTTTTTGGATATGTAACAGTCTTTAGTAGTTGTTAGCTATATGTTATTCTGAAACTGCTACTGATATATTAATGTTATACACTACAGGAATACAGCTTGTGAATTTAAAAATTTCATGAACAAAGGTGGGGCAGAATGGAGCATGCACCAGTCAAAAACATATTTAAAAAAAAAATATTAAGGAGACGGCCTATATGCACAGCATCCATGCTTTGTTAGGATAAAATATGCCCCTCTCATCACTCCTGCTCCTCACATTCAAAATGACTTATTACAGATTGCCAAAACAGTACGGGAAACAATGCTGCTCTTCCCAGTATTAGAAAATCTTGCAGCATCAAGCAGTCCAACATATAGCGTCCTTGCTATATTTTTTTTTCATTTGCATTACACATAAAAATTATGTCATGCACAGTTTTAAGAACATTCGCAGATACGTGGTGCCTCTTCTCCAGCTCTTGGCAGCTAGTGGTCACTGGTAACAGTGAGAGTGCCAGACAACACCAGGAACCAGACGAGAAGGGGCAACACATACAAGAATGCCATTCCTCTATGTCTAATATGGCAACACATACAAGAATGCCATTCCTCTATGTCTAATATGTGTTCTGTGGCACTGTTTACAATGCTATCATGAACCAGCTAGCACAGAAATATGTCTTCATCAAGAAGGCTAATGCAGTGTAAAAGAAATAGAGAAGCCAAAATGCAACTTCCAAAAAAAAAAAAAAAGAGGCAAAGAAGTGATAGCTTGATATCTTGCTTATATTAATACAATACAGTTGAACCCCTTTATAAGAGGCATGCTCCGGGCAGCAATTCTTGTCTTTTATATGAGATGTCTCGTATAAGCATGGTACCATGTATGCATTTTTCTGTGAACTCGTACCTTACTGTAGGTGCACTGTTGTCTCTTATACCCATTTGCCTCTTATACCAGTCTCTCTTATAAAGGACTTTGACTCTAATCGAGAAACACTACTAAGTATGCTTCAATAAGGACCATATTTTTGAACACTTTAACCTGATATGATAACACAAGATTTATAGGTGCCGTAATATAAAAAAAACAGGTCATATCAATACACTGACCTCGCTATGAAGTAATAGTGGCCAATCAGGTTCATGGGATACCAGAACGATAGCTGTCATGAAACTGAAATGATAATCATCATTAGCAGCAGCAGAAGCCTGAATACGGCCACTACAGGGCAAAGGCTTCTCCCATGATCCACCAATCAACCTGTCTTGTGCTTTCCGTTACAACGTTATAGCTGCAAACTTTTCAATCCCATTGGCCCCACCTAACTTTCTGTCTCCCCTTTGTGCATTTGCCTTCTCTAGAAATCCCGTCAGTTACCCTTAATCACCAGCGGTTATCCTGCCTACATGCTACATACCGGCCCATGTCCATTTCTCCTTTTTGATTTCAACTATGATATCCTTAACCCCGCTTCGTTCTCTGACCCACTTTGCCCTCTTCTTGTCTCTTAAGGTTTACACCTATCATTTTCCTTTCCATCACTCGCTGCGTCATCTTCAATTTAAGCAGAGCCCTCTTTGTAAGTCTCCAGGTTTCTGGTCCATAGGTAAGTACTAGCAAGATGCAGCTTTTATATACATTCCTCTTGAGGGTAAGTGGCAGATTACTATTCATGATTAGAGAATGCTTGCCGAATGTGATCCGCCCCATCCTTATTCTTCTAGTTATTTCACTCTCATGGTTTGGCTCCAGGGTTACTACCTGTCTTAAGTAGACAATATTCCTTTACAACCTCCAGTGCCTCTCCACCTATCGCAAAGTGCTGTTTCTGCCGAGACTGCTGCACATTACTTTAAATTTGTGCATATTAATTTTCAGACCTACTTTTTTGCTTTCCGTGTCCAGTACTGTAATCATGAGCTGTAATTCGTCCCCTGAGTTACTCATCAAGGCAATGTCATCAGCGAATCGCAGGTTACTAAGATACTCTCTATTAGCTCTTATCCGTAACTCTTCACAATCTGGGGTCCTGAAAACCTCCAGCAAACACGCGAGGAATAACATTAAAGAGATCGTGTCTCCCTGCCTTACAACCTTTTTCATTGAGATTCTGTCGCTTTCACTATGGAGAACTATGGTGGCTGTGGATCCACTGAAGATTTCTTTCAGTATGTTTATGTAGGTTTCATAGATGCCTTGATTTCGTAGTGCCTGCATTACTGCTGATGTCTCGACTGAGTCAAATGCCCTTCTCGTAAATGTGCACCACATAGTGCCATTACTATAACACATTGATAGAAACAATTAAGCTAACCACTGACACTTTTGTTTTTGTAGCCAGCAACAAGTTTCTGCAATGACTGTACATGCCAGCTATATAATAATCGAAAAGCCAAAATTGCATAAAACGAACAAAAAAACTGAAACATAGTTGTTAGTTGCAGGGAAAGCAAGAAAAGATGTCTAAAGTGAAGGTGAGCTAATACACTTATACCATACTCATTTTGAAAATTTCGTTTCAAGTCAAATATTAATTTCTGTAAGGGTAATAGAGATATTTTACACTTATGAGTATAGATTGAGGAATACAGATGTAAACAGCTGTACCAAATGGTCCTGCTGTAGAAGAGTTGTTATGCAAGGGCAACAGTCTGGACTCGACAAACACAGAGAGTAGCGAACTCATGTTCAATAATTTGTAGTTAATGAGGTTATCTTGCATTTGGCCTGCTAATTATTTGGTCAGCCAACCATGCTTGCATCACATGAGATGGTTTGCATGGTTCTGCAGTGTTTGAAAATCCTTGGTGACAAACACAACACACATCTGGTGGAATGTAATTCCATGCTATTATTATAATAAAGCACCACATCAGCTCACAAGCTTTTTTATTTGTGAGCAGCTCGGTCAGCTAAACATCTAATGGTACTCCTGACCATTATTTACTTGGCTTAGACATTAAATGTGCTTCAACATTTATTGGACAGTAATTTATCATGAATATTCATGTTAAAAATTGAAAAGTTTCACCAACCAAAAAGAGTAGTTTAAATAAAAGCCCACATTGCAATAAGAAAGCTAGACTTACCACACCACAAGAGTCGAAAAACTGCACCTTCTCCTTCCCTCCACGATCGTTATCAACTAAGGCACAGTAGATGTCCTCAATTGTTGACTGAATGTCCTGTAAACAATAACAGAGCAAAATGATGTATTGTAAGACTGAAGTGAATAATAATACTTTGTCCTGACCCCAAAAAGGTAGCCATTTATGGTAAAGTACGACTGGCCAAAACATTCATGTTGAGTCCTTCCATCCCCACTAAAAATGGTTTGGCACACAACAGTAAATCTCCTTCAGCACTGCATGCGACAATAGCTGTGCTGCTTAAATGGAACAACTCTCTATTTCTCTGTCACACAAAAACAAATTTTCACCCAGAGTAAAAGCTTTTTTTCTTTCCATGAAGTTGACGTGAGGGATCCTTGGTGATGTAGCTCGGTCGGGGTGAAGCACACGACAGAAGACTTTGAATGGTAATGAGCAAACTGCGACAATAGCTGTGCTGCTTAAATGGAACAACTCTCTATTTCTCTGTTACACAAAAACAAATTTTCACCCACAGTAAAAGCTTTTTCTCTTTCCATGAAGTTGACGTGAGGGATCCTTGGTGATGTAGCTCGGTCTGGGTGAAGCACACGACAGAAGACTTTGAATGGTAATGAGCAAACTGTACTACAATTACGTAGGGTAATTACATCTGGGAAGACTCATTTGCACATAGCAGCGAGTTCAAACAACAGGCCCTTATTCTCCTACACCTTGTGGTGTTAGAGCGCAAGGCACTGGGAGGAAGTGCGCAGGCCAGAGCCTAGCCATTCTACCACAGCGTGGTTACGTAACAACCCAGACTGTCCATCTGCGCCTATCGTGTGGCGTTTACAACAAGAAAACACAAGGGAGGTGAGGGAGAGTGAAATAAAACATGGAGGAAAGAAGAAAAAAGTATGGCCCAGTGAAAGAGGTGTCGCACCTTCCCTCGCTACTGACACTCGTCTCCAATTGACCCCCGACCTCTGCCCGTGGCTCGTATTTCAACACACATCTGCCAGCTCGAGGCTCCCATATTCTTGCGCACGCAGGGAGATTCTCAAGTGAGTAGATATTTGGTGGGAGGAGGTGTGGACAGCTCATTTTGAAATTTGTATACGGGGCAAGGTCTCGGTTACCGGAGACGAGTTCTGGGCCTCTCAATGGTTTATTCAGACCACATTCTTCTTTTACATTAGTGATGAGGGACAGTGCGCTATGCATACACGTAAACCTTTTGCCAAGAAAAACAGTTGCTGCTTTCATGAAGACAAAATGATGGCTCCAGCGATGTTCCTTATTTTGTAATTGTTCATCATGTCAGGCCTTCCTATGTGAACACATTTTAACAGTGG
Organism: Rhipicephalus annulatus; assembly: GCA_013436015.1. NCBI lineage: Eukaryota > Metazoa > Arthropoda > Arachnida > Ixodida > Ixodidae > Rhipicephalus > Rhipicephalus annulatus. The sequence goes on along the minus strand of WOVY01012844.1, from coordinate 27,384 downwards.
TTGTCGGTATATACCTTTACAGCCCACTAATGCCAGTGGATTGTGTGGAATAAAAAAAAAACTTTTTCTTACACACCAGGCAGTTTTCCTTAAGCTTGAGTTTTAGAATTTTCCGAATGCCCATCATTATGTGCCAAGCAACACACAGTCTTCCTCACCCCCCCCCCCCCCCCAAACACACACACATTCTCCACTTCTAAAATTTTCTCCCTGTTCTCCAAAAAATGTGATACAGCCACGGAAGTTTAATTTTATATTTGAGAACTCGAACTTGGGCAGTTAATAGTGTTGCTTAAGGGGGGACGCGGCTTTGGGATCGCGAAAAACGGCAAAAAAATCGATTTTTTGAAACTCAAGTTTTCAGTTTCTGGAACCCTTTTTTCTATATGGTTCCAAAATATCTACACTGAAAACCACGCAGAAGTGCTTCGGAAAATTCGTTTCACCCACCTAGGTAGCAAAAATTTTTCTAGAAATGGCGAGAAAACGGCGTTTTTCAAAAAATTATAGCTTCGCGATGCTTGGGCCGGGAGCCAGCTTCTTGGGCTCATCGGAAAGAGCATTTCTCCGTGTTTAAATTTCCCGCCTCAGCTGGCTCCTCCCTTTAACAACAAGCGAGCGAAAAGCAAATGTTTGAAGGTTGTTTTGAGGCCCTTGATTGGCCGCGGCCGCCATGTTGCCTCAGCTCGCCTCGCCATTGGCCCGATGCCTTTGGGAGATCGTCGTCTGCTGCTTGTGCGTCGCGAGGACATGGCTCTCGAAAATCGCCACTTCGTGACGTGTTCACGGCTTGATAATCACTTAAGATATAACTACGCTTTAGTTACGAGCAGTAAGCGGATGCGCGATCAGGTTACTACGAGCGGGAGCGCAGTCTACGAGTGCCGCGCGTCATCGGAGTCGTCTTTAGCTTTAACTCCGCCGACAGCGAGACTGCGGGCAGGAAAGAAGCGCTAGCGCATTCGTGGCGACGTGCTTCTTCGCAAGGAATGTACCACATCACTCGCTAGCTCCTCTGAATCTCGTACGGGCATTTTACGCATCGGCAGCGGACAACCCAATCAAGCTCGTAACCCCCCCCCCCCCTTCACTGCCAAGGATCGCTCGGAACAGCGGCTAGCAGTTTCGCGCGTCCCATTCGAAAATGCGATGCCAAGTGCAGTGCGTGCCGATTTTTTTGTCTTCGTAGTTACACATTACGCGCATCGTCATCGAACGCCGCCGGCAAGTGCATTACGCGCCGGCTGCACTGTCCACGCGGCCGCGCACCCCACGGTCATATGGAGTGCTGTCAATAAGCTTTTGTGATGCAATTCAGACGTGCTTGGAGCCGTGCTTGATATCGCCACGAACGTCTATGAATGTTCCGAGGTTAATGAATTGCTGTAGATTAGAGTTTCCGCGACCGGCTGTATGATGATGCGTTTCACGGCTAGAGCGGCGAAACAGCATGTATGAACCAGGGGCACGAATATTTATATGCCTGTTTCGTGTCATTAATTATACTGCTAGAAATTCCCGTGCCACCAGTCTTCTGCCCATAACTTAGTTATTTAGAAAGAAGGCATAGGCCGTCATGGTGTGATCCATTTTTCTGATGCAATAAACCTCTCTCCAAATAAAGAAAAGTTCAGTGAATATTTGTAATCAAGTACTTAATTACGCTAATTACAACTTCAGCACAAAAACGTATGTATAATAATTTCAGTATATGGTTTTATTCAATTACAATCTTTTCTGTCATACCTATCACACCACTCCTTCATACAAAGAACTTGGTTTGAAATCTATACTTGTTCTTTATAAATCATGAAAAGGAGTAAATCATGAAAAGAAGTCAAATATCACAAGACAAACCTGAGATCACAATTTTTAGGTGTCTTAGAGACGTAAAGAAAAGTTGAAACTTGAAACACAGCTTTCTCAATACTGTTTTTTTTTTTTTGACATTATGCTCAGTCCGTCCACACGGTTCAATGAAGAAATAATTCGTTTATCGTAAAGTATTTGTGGTATCGCTTCAAAATTTTTATGGAAGCACTGTGAGGTCATTCTTAGTGTCTGTGCCAATTTTCGTCAATATCCAACGAGAAACAAAAAAGTTCATTGAAAAAAGCCTGTCGAAAACTTCGACAGGCTTTTTCTCACAAGTGTGTTTTGGACATTGTGCATTGCTCGTGGAAAGAGTAGCACGGGAATGACTGGACCGATTTTGATTCTGTTTTTTTTTTTCCTGAATCCCTGAATACTGCTTGTGGGTACAGCAATCTTCAATTTCGGTTTTATGGCCCTGTTATTTTTCTAGACGATGATTTGTCCGTGGTGACAATATGTGTCGGCAGCTATGATGATCTCTAAAAAAAAAGAGAGAACTTATTAAAAAATTCTGAGAGTGCCATACCCTGTAGCTTTCTTTTGAGTAAAGATCAACACCATTCGTAGCTTCCTGGCATGTTTTGTTGCAGCGCTAGGCTTTCCACGAGCAGACCATGTAATTGGATCGTGTAGCATTATGTAACTTGAGAACTACTGAAGCTATCATGATGAAACTGCATATTGCCCTATTCCAGGCACTTATGAGTATGCATGCCAAATTTCATTGCTGTAGGTCAACAAATAAAAAAGCTTTTTTCAATGCCACTTCCCCCCTTAAGCTAATTTATAAAGTAGCATGATACAGCATCATGGGGAGAGGGGGAAGAAGAGTGAAGCATAGCAGATGGCAGAAAGCAGAGGCGACTTTAAGATACGAGTACCAATCCCTGGTAGAAGGGTGCCTCTCTTCCCATTAAAACTAGTGAGTGCCGAGATGCATTGATAATCAAATCTTAATATATGTGCAGCTGATTTCATCTTATAAAGTTTTTTTTCAATGTAAACAAAACAAAAAGTGCTATCGATGATATATAGTTTACCAGCCAAAAAAAAAAGAACCCCTCACATGCAATTGATTTGATTAATTGATATGTGGGGTTTAACGTCCCAAAACCACCATATTGACGTGTGTCTACATGTGGACGATAACGATGATGAGGCATTTAGTGGGCACGAGGTAGTGGGCCTCTAGCTTCTCTCAAGGCCGAAGAAGACGATCTTGTGGCTCAGCTGTTGAGAACACGCTGCTTTCGTCGTCCGAAGGTGTATCTGTGTTTTATTTGCGTTGTACCGCGACACTGGTGGAGGTGCTGGGCCGAAACCCTGTCTGATGCTCCACACGCCCGCTGGGAGCCGTTCATCGAGTCCAGACGCATTGTCACCTGTAAAAACACCGGTGCATCGCTCCAGTCAACGGTTGCGAGGCCTCGCGCCAGAGCTGACTCACTCACCGGAACCTGCTAGGCACCGCACACCTCAACCAATGGCCAACGCAAGCCTGCAACAGGTGCCCCAAGGCAGCTTTCCGACGCACCCGTCTCAGGTGACCCTCTTTCGACCCCTCGTTCCCTATCGCTTTAGTGGCGGTGCCCATGAAGACGTTCACGACTGGCTTGATCACTACGAGCGTGTTGCCAAGGTAAATCAGTGGTCGGAACAGGAAAAGCTTTCAAGCGCCTATTTCTACCTTGACGACAATGCTCGTACTTGGTATGAGAATAGAGAAGGCAATCTGTCAGCCTGGCCCGACTTTCGACAGAAGTTCGTCGATACCTTCGCCAATATCGATAAAAGGGACCGTGTGCAGCAGTTATTGGAGCTACGGGTTCAAAAACCCAACGAAACTGTTGCAATGTTTGCCGAGGACATGACTCGCCTCTTTACACGAGCTAACCTGCACATGACGGAAGATAAAAAGTTGAGTTACCTCATGCGAGGTGTCAAGGAACAGCTTCTTGCCGGGCTACTGCGCAACCCTCCAAGTACCGTGGTTGACTTCATTAAGGAGGCTACGACTATCGAGCGGGCCCTTCATCAACGCTGCAGGCAATATAACCGCATGTCCTGCGATGTCCCAATCAATGCTATCGCCATGACATCTAAGAGTCAGAGCTGCTTGCGAGACTTGATTCGGAAGATAGTTCGCGAAAAACTGCAGAGGTTGCGGAATCCGGTAGCTTAAATCCCATCGCGTCGATCGCTGAAGTCATACGCGACGAAATCCACCAAACGTTGTCTACGGCTAGTCCTGATGCTCAGCAGCGTCCTATGAGCTACGCTGCCGCTCTCCGACGTCCACCACCCGCTATGCCGACGCTGTACCACCAGGTGCCGATGGCCCCTTCGTATCCGCCGTAAGAGCAGACATTGCATCAACCACCCACGCTACAGCCATACAAACAGCCATCCACAGCCTCCCCATGGGCATCGACGCGTCCACCGACCCGGAAAACAGATGCATGGCGCACAGTGGACAGACGTCCACTATGCTTTCACTGCGGAGGTGCAGGACATATTGCCCGTCATTGCTGGCATCAAGGTGATTCATTCCGTCCTCATCGACCTGGGTTTGACGGTCGACGTGCCAACGACGAATACACTCCGCGCCGTGATGACAACTCTTTCTATGGAGCCCATTCTCACTTTGAGGACGGCTCTACCACTGCAGAGGAGGCAATGCCTGCTCACCCTCCTGGTCCGAGACGTCGATCCCGCTCTCCGTCCCCCGCGCGTTCGCCTTTGTCGCACCGCCGCACCTACGCAGACCTTAATACAAGAAGGTCACCTAGCCCGCGCCGGGGAAACTGAGAGCGGCGACCTCCGGGGGCAAGGTTGCAGGCCATAAAGATGACAACAAGAAGCCCCCACAGTGGGACGTCGTACAGCCGATAAGCCGTGAAAACGATGAAATTGTGACTTCTGACCTTAGTGTTCTTCTTGACGGCCAGAAAGTAACAGCTTTAGTCGACACTGGTGCTGACTTCTCCATTATCAGTCAGGACCTCGCTGACAGCCTCAGAAAAGTGAAGACGCTGTGGACGGGCCCTCATATAAGAACAGCAAGAGGCCAGTTATTGATGCCCTCGGGAAGATGTACCGCAAGAATTGACATCGGAGGTTCTCCTTTCACTGCGTCGTTCGTCGTTATCGCTGCATGCTGCAGAGATGTAATTCTTGGCATGGACATTTCACAGGAATATGGTGCCGTCATCAACATACCAGAGAGCTTGATTTTGTTTTGCAACAGTTCGGGCTTACCCGATTCTCTAGAAGCACGACCAGACAGACTGCGTCTTACTGATGACGATGTGGTTCTCCCTCCGAGGTCATGCACGCTTGTTTCTGTGGCCGCCGCTGCTCAGTTTGACGCCGAAGGAGTTGCAGACCGAATAAGCACGCTGCTCTTCACCCACGGTATTTCAGTCGCACGAGGTATCGTCAGAGTTGCTGCTGGACGCACGGACTTGCTGCTGACCAATTTCATTGCTGAGCGCCGGCACCTTCTTAGAGGCACGGCTGTCGCTTACTTTGACGATGTCGTAGATGCCGAAGGCTGCTTGGCGGTAGTCGACAAGTCGCTAAATCTTGATTCAGCCCCTGTTCTGAACGTTAGCATTACTTTGCTGAAAGACGACCGACGCAGACTCCTTGAGCTACTGGCCAAATTTCAAGGCTCCTTTTCGACAACATCAAGAGTTGGCCACACTCCTCTAACCAGGCATCGAATAATTACCGAGGAAACGGCGAGACCTATTCACCAGAACCCTTATTGCGTGGCTCCAAAAGAACGTGAAGCGCTACAACAGCAGGTAGAATGCTTGAAGATGACGTCATCCCGCCTTCACAGAGCCCCTGGGCGTCGCCTGTAGTCCTCGCTAAGAAAAAGGACGGCAGCCTGCGCTTCTGTGTGGATTACCAGAAGCTAAATCAGGTGACCAAGAAAGACGTATACCTACTACCACGTATAGATGACTCTCTCGACAGACTTCAACATGCTCAATACTTCTCTTCTATGGACTTGCGCAGCGGATATTGGAAAATCGAGGTGGACCCGAGAGACCGCGAGAAGACCGCTTTTGTGACACCAGATGGGTTATATGAATTTAAGGTCTTGCCATTCGGTTTGTGCTCAGCCCCTGCTATCTTTCAAAGACTCATGAATACCGTGCTTTCTTGGTTGAAGTGAAAAACATGCTTAGTATAATCTGGATGACGTCATAGTGTTTTCCGCGACGTTTGACGAGCACCTTGAAAGACTTGAGGTGGTCTTACGAGCCATACAGTCCGCGGGCCTGACGTTGACGCCTGAGAAGTGCCACTTTTGCTACGAAGAGCTGCGATTTCTTTGTCATGTCGTCAGTCATGCTGGTGTTTGTCCCGATCCTGAAAAAATCCCAGTCGTAGAACAGTTCCCTATGCCGACCGATAAAAAGGCTGTCAAACGCTTTTTCGGCCTCTGCGCAGACGATTCATCACGGACTTCGCACGCATAGCATCACCTCTAACTCGCCTCACAAGAGAAGACGTCACCTTTGAGTAGAATAACAAAAAGGAAGCTGCTTTTAACGATCTTCGCCAGCGACTACAAACACCCCCAGTCCTTGCCCACTTCGACGAGAGAGCCCCTACGATGCTTCACACCGATGCTAGCAATGTTGGTCTGGGAGCTGTGTTTGTGCAGCAGCGAGAGGGCTTACGCTCTTGCAGCAGCAAGATCGCTTACGCAAGCAGAACGTTAACACGCGCTGAGGCTAATTACTCCACGACTGAGAAGGAATGTCTCGCCGTGGTATGGGCAGTTACAAAATTTCGTCCATATTTATATGGCCGCCCCTTCAAAGTAATTAGCGACCACCACTCACTGTGTTGGTTAACTAATCTTAAAGACCCTACCGGCCGATTAGCGCGTTAGAGTCTCAGGCTGCAGGAATTCGATATGGCAGTCGTACATAAGTCAGGGAAGCGACATATAGACGCCGACTGTTTGTCCTGTTCACCCATTGAGTCGGCAACCCTACCCGAGAAGGAGGAAACATCATTTCTCGGTGTCCTCGACACGACCACCATTGCGCAGCAACAACAAAACGACGCTGAGTTGCTTGGCTTAAATACCTACTTGGATGGCAGATCTCGGAAGGCGCCAAGAGTTTTTGCAAGAGCGTTGTCAGCGTTTTGTTTACGTGGCAGAGTACTCTACAAAAGAAATTTTTCGTCGACGGGATCTGCCTATCTATCGTCATCCCAGCAGCCCTTCGCACCGAAGTACTGAAAGCATGCCACAACGAGGTTACCTCTGGCCACTTGGGTTACACAAGAACGTTGGCCAGGGTACAGCAAAGGTATTACTGGCCAAGATTAACCACAGCCGTGAAGCACCATGTTCGTACCTGTCTCGACTGCCAGCGACGCAAGTCACCGCCAAGTAAACCAGCTGGCCTCCTGCAACCCGTACAGGTCCCAATGACTCCATTCCACCAGATCGGCATGGACATTTTGGGCCCACTCCCTACTTCTACTGCAGGCAACCGATGGGTTATCGTCGCGACGGATTATTTGACCCGTTATGCCAAGACAAAGGCTATCCAGAGAGGTACAGCAGCGCAAGTGGCAAGATTTTTTATCAGCAGCGCAAGTGGCAAGATTTTTTATCAAGAATATAGTACTGAGGCATGGTGCACCAACCGTCGTAATCACAGACAGAGGAACCGCATTTACAGCAGCTCTTTTGGACCATGTTTTGATGCTGAGTGGAACAACGCATCGTAAGACCACCGCATACCACCCGCAAACGAACGGGCTGACAGAGCATCTAAACAAAACCATTGAAGACATGCTTTCGATGTACGTAGACGTCGAACACAAAAATTGGGATACAATCTTGCCTTACATAACGTTTGCATACAACACGGCCAAGCAAGAAATGACCCGCATGACACCTTTCAGCCTCATTCATGGACGGGAAGTACGAACCATGTTAGATGCAATGTTACCGCACGAAGGCGACGACATCGTCCCGGACATCGACGCGTTTACGGAACGCGCAGAAGAAGCTAGGCAACTTGCACGTTTACGGATCAGCCAGCAGCAAGACTACGATGCAGGTCGCTACAATGCTCACCGCAGAACAGTCGTCTACCAAACTGGCGACAAAGTATGGGTTTGGACGCCCGTACGAAAACGAGGACTTTCTGAAAAACTCTTAAGAAGATACTTTGGACCGTACCTAGTTGTGCGACGACTGAGCGATGTCACTTACAAAGTTGTTCCCGACTTTTCGTATAGTACAAGGAGTCGCCAACACCATCCTGAACTCGTTCACTTAGTCCGCATGAAACCTTACGTCAGCGAGTGATTGCGTGATACTTTACTTTAGAAAAAAAACTGCATTACAGACTGCGCATCGGGGCGATGCCCTTTGAGAGAGAGGCAAATGACGCGTGTCTACATGTGGACGATAACGATGATGGGGCATTTAGTGGGCACGATGTGGTGGGCCTCTAGCTTCTCTCGAGGCCGAAGAAGACGATCTTGTGGCTCAGCTGTTGAGGACACACTGCTTTCGTCGTCCCAAGGTGTATCTGTGTTTTATTCGCGTTGTACCGCGACGATATGATTATGAGAGACGCCGTAGTGGAGGGCTCCGGAAATTTCGACCACCTGGGGTTCTTTAACGTGCACCCAAATCTGAGCACACGGGCCTACAACATTTCCGCCTTCCACCGTCGCAGCCCGGATTCGAACCCGCGACTTGCGGGTCAGCAGCCGAGTACCTTAGCCACTACACCATTGCGGCTGGGCCCCTCACATGTAAAAAGGAAAGATAAAGAACAGACTATAAATACAAGCTTGGAAAGCAACATATTAACTGTCATACCTGAAAGTATCAGAATATTTACAGTTTTACCTTAAAATATTATTTGTTTTAACTTACTTTCTGATAAAGCCTCTAATCCTCCAGTGTTCAGCTGCAGCACACAATGACTTCAGTTGAATTTTCAACCACAGAGGGGAAAGTGGGGGAATGAACATTTATAGTATAACACAGAGAAAAAGTATTGTTAGCCTGGGCAGTAGTGAGAGGTGGAGGGGGAGGGGGGGGGTGCAGGCAACAATGCAAGCCAAGTACAGGGGCTGGATAAAAAAAGTAAAGCCTTTAACTGAGTGAGGTGCTTAAACTAAATCTGTTTGGCACTGCTGTGACCAGAATTTCGGTTTATTTATCAAGGTTCACAGCAGCATTGAACTACATGTCTAAAATGAAACCCAGCTTGCAGCTACTAACTAGTTCCACTAAGGTATGTAGATGGGGGGGGGGGGGGGACTCACTCTCTTTATAACTGATGAACTGATGGCTTTGTATATACAAGCAGGTATAAGAAATAGACAAGACAAACACTGTATTTTCCATACGTATTGCTAATTTTTGACGCTCCTTTCCAAGACGCTGACTAATTAGACCTGCCTACAGTCTGAATCCTTCCTACACTATGCCTGTCTCAGCTGAACTATGGTAGTGTTGTTAACCATGGCCACGGTGGTAGCATTTATATGGAGGCAAAATGCTGGAGGCCCAAGTACTGTTCAATGTCAATGCACATTAACGAACACCAGATGATCTAAACTTCCACCGCCTGCACCAAGGCACGCCGAATTAAGAACAGGCAATTGTTCAAAAACTTTGGGTTTTTTGGAGCATGCACCGCAATGCCTTATCTTCACCATCACCAGCCTGACTGCGTCCACTGCCGGACAAAGGCCTCTCCCATGTTCCGCCAGTTAACTCGGTCCTGTGCTTGCTGCTGCCAATTTATACCCGCAAACTTCTTAATCTCATCTCCCCACCTAACCTGTCTCCCCCTAATCTACTTTCCTTCTCTAGGAATCCAGTTAGTTACCCTTAATGACCAGCGGTTATCCTGTCTACGAGGCTACATGCCCAGCCCATGTCCATTTCCTCTTCTTGATTTCAACTATGATATCCTTAACCCCCGTTTCTTCCCTAATCCTCTCTGCTCTCTTCTTGTCTCTTAAGGTTACACCTACCATTTTTCTTTCCATTGCTCGCTGCGTCATCCTCAATTTAAGCTGAACCCTCTTTGTAAGTCTCCAGGTTTCTGCTCCGTAGCTAAGTAGGGGCAAGATGCAGCTGTTATATACCTTCCTCTTGAGGAATAGTGGCAATCTACCTGTCATGATTTGAAAATGCTTGCCAAATGTGCTCCACCCCAATCTTATTCTTCTAGTTACTTCAATCTTGTGGTTCGGCTCCGCGGCTATTACCTGTCATAAGTTGACATAGTCTTTTACAGCTTGAAGTGCACTATTACCTATCGCAAAGCGCTACTCTCTTCCAAGGTTGTTGTACGTTACTTTCGTTTTCTGTAGATTAATTTTAAGACCCACCTTTCTGCTCTCCATGTCTAACTCCGTAATCATGAGTTGCAACTCGTCCCCTGAGTTATTCAGCAATGCAATGTCATCGGCGATGCGCAGGTTACTAAGATATTCTCCATTAACTCTTATCCCTCACTGTTCCCATCCTAGGCCTCTGAAAACCTCCTGTAAGCACGCGGTAAACAGCATCGAGGAGATTGTATACCCTGCCTTACACCCTTCTTGATTGGTATTCTATTGCTTTCTTTGTGAAGCACTATGATAGCAACTGATCCCCTGTAGATTTCTTCCAGGATGTTTATATATGCTTCATTGACGCCCTGATTCTGCAGTGTCTGCATGACTGCTGATATTCCTACTGAATCAAACGCTTTCTCGTAATCTATGAAGGCTACGTATAGTGGCTGGCTATACTCTGAGCATTTCTCTATTACCTGATTGATAGTATGAATGTGGTAGAATGTGGTATGAATGTGGTCAGTATACTTTACTGATGGGAGACTTTAATGCGAAAATAGGGAAGAAACAGGCTGGAGACCAGGCAGTAGGAGATTATGGCATTGGTACAAGAAATGCCAGAGGGGAGCTACCAGTAGAATTCGCAAAACGCAATAATTTATGGATTTTGAATCATTTCTACCGAAAGCGAGAGAACCATAAGTGGACATGGAGGAGCCCTAATGTGTAAAATAAGAACGAAATCGACTTCATACTGAGTGCACACCCAGGCACCGTGCAGGATATGGAAGGGCTTGGCAAGGTACGATGCAGTGACCATAGAATCGTACGGTCCCTAATTCGCCTAGACTTGAAGAAGGCACGGCAGAAACTGATACGCAAGAAGCCAATCAATGAGCTAGCACTGAGAGGGAAAGTACAGGAATTCAGAGTGTCGCTTCAGAACAGGTACTCGGCTCTTATTGAGAAAAACAGCCTTAGCATTGACGCAATGAATGATAATATGACGAGTATCATTACGGAGTGCGCAGTGGAAGTTGAAGGTACTGTAGTTAAACGGGACCCTGGCACGCTGTCCCAGGAATTGAAGAATCTCATTAAGAAGCGTCAAAGCATGAAAGCCTCAAGTACAACAGACAAAATAGAGTTGGTATGGTAAAGCTTTCGAAGTTGATCAATAAGCGTAAGGTATCCGATGTAAGAATGTATAACATGGGAAGAATTGAACACCCTCTGAAGAACGGAGGAAGCGTCAAAGCAGTGAAAAGAAATCTTGGGATAGGCAAAAACCAGATGTATGCACTAAGGGACAAGGAAGGCAAGGTAACTACCAATATGAATAGGATAGTAAAATTAGTGAAGGAGTTTTACAGAGATCTGTACAATAGCCAGCACAACCACGACCTTAATATAAGAACTAGCAGTAACCCAGATGACACCCCACCAGTAATGATAGAAGAAGTCAGAAAAGCTTTGGAGAGCATGCAAAGAGGCAAAGTTGCCGGTGAGGATCAGGCAACATCATATCTGGTCAAAGATGGAGGACAGATTGTGTTAGAAAAACTAGCGACCCTGTTTACGAGGTGTCTCCTGATGGGAAAAGTACCAGAATCTTGGAAGAATGCTAACATCATCCTAATACATAAGAAAGAAGATAACAAGGACTTGAAGAATTACAGGTCGATCAGGTTCCTCTCCGTAGTATACAAGCTATTTACAAAGATAATTGCTAACAGAGTTAAGACAACATTAGAATTTAATCAACCAAAAGAATAAGCAGGATTTCGACAGGCTACTCAACAATCGACCACATTCATACTATGCATTATCACACAAGGCTTATTAAGGCAACATTCAGGGTCAATCAACATCCATGAGTATTTTCGTGACCAAACCGAAAACAACTGTTGTCAGTGGCAACATAAGGGGGAAAAAAACGCCCTTTCTTTAGTTTATAGGTCACTGCTGATGTGCCACTACCATGAAAGATGTAACGAAACATACTCAGACATAAGGTTCTCTCACACTAGTGACAAACACCAATAATGCAACCACTTGTGACTGCCCCACCCCCCAACTAATAAATGACTTGAATAAACCGATGTTCACGGAAGCTAGTGCAACCTGCCAATCGCCATACCTAAGGGAAACGTACAGCACCAACAGGGGGTGCAGTAGTGCACTGCACCTATACCCTCCCAGTGCCACGAGTGATTTGTGGCCACTTCAGTTTCAACCGGCGTGCTACGAATCGTTGTATCTCTATCGGCTACGCCCGCATTGTATGCAAGTGTGTGTGTGCAAAGGTGACAGTTTTGATAAAAGTGGTAGGGTTCCAGAAAGTAAACAGTACATGATTCTTTTGGGGCCTCTAACGAAGAGAAAGTTCATAAATTTACGAGACTATGTTTTTGATGTGACAAGGCACAGACACGCAACAGTGTGTTCTGAAAGGATGGTTCATGCGGCTGACCAGCATAAAGCTCTAAGCATCGAGCATCACTATCGATGTTTGTAAACATTATTTCTTGCCATATTGCCTGTTTATTGTCTAGTAAACTATGGCATATGTGTCTAACATGTGTTAGATAGCCCCTTGCTGTGCATGCAAGTAATACTTATGGTTGCTGAACTGCACATGTTGCATTTAGTAATGCCTAGTCATTTGCACGAAGTTTTTTGCGCAGAAGTTAAGCTCCGCTTGTAGGCATTGTTCAGGTTGCACGAGTCCTTGAGTAAATTTGTCCCATACCAGCTTAGCACGCGATATCTCATCTGTCATGTAGCGCAATAGGACAGCGTCACCTGGCTCCGCTTCCATGTACCGTGGTGTAGAGGGTTATGGCAGTACATGGGAAATAAATTTTGAAATTCTCGTAGTCTGTGACGCATTTTGCCTACCATGCAGAACTTCTTCCTCTATGTTGCTGTTTAAGAACTGTGATACGAAAGAAAAATAGCAGCAGCATACGAGGGATAATTTCTGGATCTGTGGCTTGCTTTCCGCTCATAAATTGTGGGCTGCCGCTCAACATTTTTCTGGCTGCCGCTCGGTTCCTTCAGCACGGTAAAAATATCAGTTAACATGCGTGGAAAGTAAATTTGCAGCAAACTTAATACAGCATGTACAGGCATGAGCAAAAGTGTGCACACTACTAAATCGTGTGGCTGAAAGCATCAAGTGTCATCTAGCAATGAAATGCCTGAGGCTGCAGTCCGCATGCCCGTCCCGTCGCATTGCTTTATCTGACACGCTCACAGTGCTCCCAGCCGAAACGACAGCTGAGTGTCGCTTTCTTTGCTCTATCCAACTTGTGCCGGTGCTTTTTCTCTCTCTCTTTTTCTTTGCAGCGACTGCAACGGGGCCGTTCCAGCACTGGGCTAGTTTCGATATTTATGCCTGTTGATTAGCATAACTAAGCGTAGCTAGCATCACAAAACCTGATGAAGCCAAGCACACAAAATTAGGTTTTCTCAGCTAAGCTTGCCTTTGTCGATGCAAGCTGCATGACGATAAAGCTGAAAACGCGTCCTCAGGCCATCATTGTAGTTTCTTGTTGGTGCATTATTTGCCATATTTCCCATTCTCGTAATCTAGATATTTTGTTGCACATATTCAGACAGCAAAAACTAGAATTTTACAGGCTGCTTGCGCTGTGTAAGTTTGCGCAAACAATTACTTTGCATGAAACAGATTTACTCCCAAGAGCGTTCTATGTAGCAACAGATTTTTCAATAAGACATAGCTAGACATAATATGCATAACTGCGACATCACACTCAAGTACTTCGGGCGAGATTTGATGTCACACAAGTTATTATGTAATAATTATAATTAGTTCTAAGGTTACTCAGACTTAATTTAGCTTAATGAGACTAGACTCGGTCAGGAGATTTAGTATCTTTTGCAGTTTCAATTCTCTGAGCTCTCATAAATTCGACTTCTGTGAGGTTAATTGTGTTTATTGATAAGTTGCTTAATTACACCTAAATATAATCAGAATATTTGGTCAACCATACCTCGTTAGATTTATCTATGCTTACCTTGATGGTGTCCAATTAGCTGTTATGTGTAATTAGCCTAATGTTATCACAGACTCCGGCGTCTTGGAAGCATTTGATCGGATATCAGACTAATTGATTAACCATAATTAGTGTGTGTCCTAACTAATGCTAATTAAACATAAATGGGCCTCTTTAGCATAAAGTCAGTAAGGAGTAATTAGTACAAAACTGGGATTGGCTTCTCTGGGCACATGGGGAAATAACTTGGATTGATTGGCCGTGATTACGTTTACCTCATTTGGGCTAATTTTCAATAAAACTTGTTGTTGGGCTAGTTGGTAATTCGTCATATTGTAAGAAAATTTGTGCAACCTTGTATTCCCACAAACATTCATGCTTTCACTCACTCATCCACCCGAGAAACACACGACAGTGCTGTGTGTGGTGTGTGTTGTTGGGGTGGATGAGAGTGAATGTACGAGTGTTGATGATGATGAGTGGCATTTAATGGCGCAAGGGCAAATTGATGGCCAAAGAGCGCCATTTCAATAGACTGGAGATATGAATAATGATATGATGTGTGGCTGTAAAGGGGCCTTAAAATTCCTCGCGCTAACACAGGTAAAAACATATAAGTAATAAAATCATGACAGTGGCATGAGATATGTGCATTGAAAGTTGTTGGCAAAATGTCATGATAATAAAACCATGACGGAGATATAGTCACCGCAGCCACGACCACGGTACAGAGGTCGTGCGACGGATCACCTCGAAATATGGGGTGAAAGCTATAAACATTTTTTTAAGAACGTGAACGATTGCAGTTTAAAAGGCGGATCCCTACCGATGAGCATTCCAGGGTGTAGTGGGAGCTGCTGTCGGTAGGGCAGTAAAAAGTGCTTTTTATTAGAGCATCCAGCTCATTGCACTGGACGAGAATGTTGAGAAACATCAGTGGTTCTCCACATCTCTCACACAAGGGTGGATTGCCAGTGGACAGAAGATATGAATGTGTGGAGTGTGTATGTCCTGTTCTTAGCCATGTAAGTGTTACCTCTGTGTGTCGTGATTTTCATAGTGGCGGCCAATTACCTAGTTGCGGCTTAATAGCATGGAGTTTATTGTCTGTGTGTCTATGCCATGCGCTCTGAATAACCCCCCTGAGCTTTCGTTTAGAAAAGGTTTCAAGTCAAGTGCAGGGATTGCTATTGATGCATTGGAAGTAGTGTCGTTGGCGGATGCAGCCAGCTTATGGACCAAAACGTTCCCTTGTATCTCACGATGCCCTGGCACCCAGCAGACGACATGCTGTTTTGATATGTACAGTGTGCACAGAAGTGAGTAAAGTGACACCAGCACGGGGTTCTTGTGTTTTTTAGGAGTTTTCAGGGTTTTAAGCCCACTTAGGGAATCTGTGTATATTACCGCCTTTTGTAATTTTATCTGTTTGATGTGTTTTGCGACCGTCAGCAATGCATAAGCTTCTCCTATGAAAATGCTTGCATCAGGATAAAGAACGCCGGCCTCGGAAAAAGATTGACCTACCGCTGCATATGAAACAGAAGTTTTCGACTTTGAAGAATAGGTAAAGAACTCAGGGCATGTGTATTTATGTTGCAGTTCTAAGAAGTATGTATGTATGTGTGCAAGTGGTGCGTACTTTGTGACTTCAACAAAAGAGACATCACAGTCTAGAAGCTGCCACTGCCACGGTGGCAGATATGCTGCAGGAGCCATCAAACTGTGTTCGAGAAGAGGCACACCTGTTTTTTCGGCCAGGCACCTTACATGGAGCAAGTAGGGCTGCCTCAACAGAGGATGGATCTCGAACAAGCCAGAACAAGACAAATCATTAATTGTGAAATGAGAGAACGTTTGTGCCTTCACCTTCAGAAAGTTAAAAAAAAGACAGGTAACATCTTCGTAGGTGGAGCGACCATTCATTCGTATCCACATACAGGCTCTCCACAGGGCTAGTTGGAAAAGAACCCATAGAGAGGCGAATGCCTAGATGGTGTTCAGGGTCGAGAATCTTCAAGGCTGATGGTGTTACCGACTGATAGATTATAGTCCCGTAATCTAGACGTGTGTGTACGAGGCTTTTATATAAATTCACCAGACATTTCTTGTTACTGCCCCACGTAGTGCCTGACAACACTTTCAAAATATTCATTATTTTTAAGCGCCTGTCTTTTAAATACTTAATGTGTGGGATGAAGGTTAGTTTCGTGTCTAATATTAGTCCAAGAAACTTGTGCTCGGTCTTCACTGACAGAGGTTGACCATGCAGGTCAATGTCGGGGTCAGGATGGAGGCCCCTCTTTCGGTAAAACAAGACGCAAGTGCTTTTTTGCGCGTTGAGTATAATACGATCCTTATCTGCCCATTCAGATACCTTGTTCAACCCTAGTTGAACTTGACGTTGGCACATAGAGATGTTGCACGATTTGAAACCAATCTGTACATCATCGACATACGTGCAGTAAAGAATATTATGTGGGAAAGACAGGTGCAAGGAATTCATTTTAAATAAGAAAAGTGTGCAGCTCAATACACCTTCTTGTGGCATTCCTGTTTCTTGGACAAATATTCGAGATAAGACAGTGCCAATTCGGAGATGGAATGTACAGTTGGATAGGTAGCTTTCTATGATTGTCAGCATTCTACTCTACAAACCTAAATGTGACAGGTCTCGCAATATGCCATAGCGCCATGTAGTGTCATATGCCTTTTCCATATAGAGGAACACAGAAAGAAAAAATTGCTTATGAACAAAAGCGTCACGAATTTGTGCCTCGATACGGACAAGATGGTCAGTGGTGGACCGAGCCTCTCAAAACCCACACTGGTATGGGTCAATTAGGCCATTAATTTCAAGGAAGTGCATCAGGTGTCTGTTAATCATTTTCTCAAAGACCTTGCAAAGACAGCTGGTTAACGCTATTGGCCTGTAGCTGGAAACTGAAGCCGGGTCCTTGCCTTGCTTTGAAATTGGGATAACGATACCTTCCTTCCAGGCTGAGGGTAGCTCACCGGAAGACCATATCGCATTTCAGAGGGAGAGGAGAGCTTTCTAAGTTTCAGTGGGCAGGTGTTTTAACATTTCATATGCCACATGGTCTGGGCCTGGGGTAGATTTATTGCAGCAGGTAAGTGAGGCTTGTAGTTCAGCCAAACAGAAAGGTTCATTGTATGCCTCGTGTGTTGCGAGTTTGCCTTCTAATCTCCATTTTTCTATTCTGGTTTTGTATCCTCGGAACATTTCACTATAGTGTGATGAGCTGGAGACCTGTTCGAAGTGCGCTCCGAGAGTGTTAGCCTGGTCTTCCAAACTCTCCCCTTGTGTGTTCACAAGAAGAAGTGAATGTGCTTTTAGTCCTGCCATGTTCCAGACTCTTGCCTCATCTGTGTATGAATTAATGCCTGATAAAAATTTGTGCCAACTCTCTCTTCTCGCCTGTCGGCACGTCCTCCTTCCTTGCGACTTGATGTTCTTAAAGTTTACAAGATTCTCGGTCGTAGGCGAGTCTCTAAGCAACTTCCATGCCTTCTGTTTTTTTTCGCGTATCACGGCACTCATTATTCCACCATGGGACTCATCGTTAGCCTGATGGTCTACATGTTTAGAGAATACATTTTGTTGCTGGATCAACCAAGAAAGCTGTAAAGTAGCACACAGCATCCTCTATGCTTAACACCGCCATGTCAGCCCAAGTCAATAGAGTCATTTTTTGAAACTTTTCCCAATCGGCTTTGTCGGTGAGCCACTTGGGAACCTGTGCAGGACATGTATTTGTTAATGATGTGCTGATAACGATAAGAAAATGGTCACTACCGTATGGATTACTAATGACTTCCCATTTAAGTAGAGGCAGGAGTGATGGGGATGTTATGCTGAGGTCTATTGTTGAGTATGTATTGTTAGCGATGTTGTAATATGTTGGCTCTTTTCGATTCAGGAGGCATGCACCGGAAGAAAAAAGAAACTGTCCAATCAAGCAACCTTGCGCATTGCAGCAAGCCACCCCAGAAGCTACCATGTGCATTAAAGTCCCCTAGGACAAGGTAGGGTTCTGGAAGTTCGTCTATGAGGGACTGGAATTCTTGCTTTTCAAGACGGTGTTGTGGAGGTATGTATAGAAAGCAGATGGTGACGAGCTTATTTAAAAGAACTGCTAGAACAGCCACCACCTCAAGGGATGTTTGTAGTGGTAAGTGTGTGCACGCAATCCCTTGATTGACTATAATGGCAATACCACTGGATGGCACAATGGCATCATTCTGGCCCTTTCAAAATAACGTAATTGCATGAAAAGTTAGTGTGTTTTGGTTTCAAGTGTGTTTCTTACACACACAGCACTTTTGGTGCATGTTCGTGTAAGAGCTCTTGGCTATCGTCGAGGTTTGTCACCAGTCCTCTGACGTTCCACTGTAGTGTTTGTGTCATTTTAGTGTTGTGTTGCACTGTGTGTACAAAAGTGTTGCCTTAGATTACAGGGTCTTTTGTGGGCCCTGTAATTCAAGTTTTTCTTTCTTGGCGCGCTCCAAAGAGTTGCGCCTATCCTTTGGTGTCTGAGGCGCCGGAGGAGTCGTACTTGTATCCATCACCTCTTGTGAGGTGGTGGATGGTGCCTGCTCGGCAGGCAAGGTCAAAGAACTTTCGGACCTAACTGCGCTTGCATTGGTCCGAGGTTCAGCAAACATGGGTGTCTGCTGACCCTGTTTGTCAGGTCGCGGAGCAGTACAGGCTGCTCCAAACGAGGTCGCTGGTGACACAAGCGCGGCCACACACTGTGTGACATTCGCAGGTGCAAAAACATGAGGCGCGGCGCCCCGGCGCGTCACATCTGCAAAAGAGGGATAAGATGGGTTGTGTAGTGCAAAACGTTGAAGTGCTTCTTGGAATGACAGATTCAATTTGACCTTAAGTTCTACTATGTTTTTCTATTTTTTCCAAGTGGGGTATGATCGTGAGTAGGCAGTACGATCTCCTTCACAGTTCGAACAATGAGATGTTCCTGAGGTGCAGTCGTCCGATATGTGTTGAGTGGATGCACACTTTGTGCAAGTGGCACACCCTCTGCAACTCTGCGATCCATGACCGAAACGACACTTGAAACAGCGACGAGGGTTAGGAATGTATGGTCTCACATGGAGCTTTCAATAGCCAGTTTCGATTGATTCTGGCAGGTCACTTGTCCCGAATGTAACTATTACGTGTTTTGTAGGGGTTAGTTTGTTGTTGCGCCTTATTGTTATTCGTTGCACTTTGACCACGTTCTGGTCCTGCCAACCTTCAAACAGCTCACTTTCAGAACGCTCAGTAAGATAATCATCGGAAATTACGCCACGGACAGTGTTCATAGACCTGTGTGGGTCCACCAAAACAGGGGTTACCCCAAACGCTACAAGTTTAGACAGCTTCTCATACTGAGCTTTGTCACGAACCTCCAGAAAAAGATCCCCACTTCCCATCTTTGTCACTTTTAGAGGAAGGCATATAACAGCTGTATCTTGCCGGAGCAGCTACAGAGCAGAAACCTGGAGACTTACAAAGAGGGTTCAGCTTAAATATAGGACGACGCAGCGAGCAATAGAAAGAAAAATGGTAGGTGTAACCTCAAGAGACAAGAAGAGAGCAGAGTGGATTAGGGAACAAACGGGGGTTGAGGATATCGTAGTTGAAATCAAGAAGAGGAAATGGACATAGGCTGGGCATGTAGTGCGTAGGCAGGATAACCGCTGGTCAATAAGGGTTACTGACTGAATTCCCAGAGAAGGCAAGCATTTCAAGGGGAAGACAGAAGGTTAGGTGGACAGATGAGATGAAGAAGTTTGCGGGTATAAATTGGCAGCAGCAAGAGCAAGCACAGGACCGAGTTAACTGGCGGAACATGGGAGAAGCCTCTGTCCTGCAGTGGACGTAGTCAGGCTGATGATGATGATGAACCTGGGCCTATTGCTTCTGTAAGAGTTTTCGACACGAGGAAAGTGGAAATCACTCTGACTGACTCCTTTGTTCTGGCTGTGAATAACATGGTACTTTGGGAATGTCGGCTTTGGTGTGTTAAGCAGGAAAATGTCTTCAGTGTGTCACCTTTTCAGGAAGCGACCAGGAAGGGGGGAAAAGCTTTCGCGATAAAAATACTATAAAGTTGGGCGGCGATGGTGGCCACCCACCACCGAGCCCAACATGGGGACGCTACAAGGTCGAAAGCAAAGACTTGGAGATGCCAGCCATACATCGCCGCTATAATCTGTTATAATTATCCTAGGTTGGAGAGCTACACCAGGTTAACCCTCGACGCCAGAAAATTTGGAAGTAAATGGAAGAGAGAAGATAACAAGACAGATAAAAAGTGAGAGATAAAGATGAAGTTTAGGGGGAGAGAGATAGGAAAAGGCGACTGCCGATTTCCCCTGGGTGGGTCAGCCCAAAGGTGCCATCTATGTGAAGCCAGGACCAAAGGGGTGTGTTGCCTCTGCCGGGGGGGGGGGCCTTAAAGGTCCAATCACCCACCCAGCGTCAGCTCAACCCCCAGGATCCCTTTTTCTCCGGACATGGCAAAGCCACGCGCGGCTGGGCGTGGGAGGGAGTCGAAACCCTCCCGTTAGTTCGGGTCCGTGGTGCCGCTACACACCAATCGCCTGCTTGCGCAGAGGCCCCTGCGGGGAATGTATGAGTGTTTGTGGGAATACAAAGTTGCATTAATTTTCTTGCAATATGGGCTGATTTCGCTCGTCCTAAATAAATGAAGGCATGATCAAATATGCTTAGTTAGACTTGGCTGTACGTGTAAATTTTTTGCCCCAGCTGGGCACATCACAACTTTACCACGCTTAACATAAAAACAGCAAGCTGGACTGGGCTTAATTAAACTCACTTACACTTGACGTTATTAGGTGATATTGTGCCTAACTAGGCTTGATTATACTTACAGTGACTTAACTAGGCTCATTTAAAGGGACACTAAAGTCAAATAACAATATACTTCAGATTGAAAGCTCGATGTATAAAAACATCTAAAACAACAATATTATCAACAACAGTGCCCTACTTACCGAGAAATTAAGGTAAATGCACAAGAACACATGTGCTGCAGTAAGACATTTTCAAAATGATCCCAATGACAACAGACGAACAATTATTCACTAGTGATCGATCTAGCTGCACTAAATAAAGAATCTTCGTGCATCAAGAGATGCAATAAAATGCTGCTTGTGCATTTCTGTTTGATTCATGAAAAAACGAACCGCCGGAAGTTACTACGAGGAATAGCGAGAGTGGTTAAAAATTTCAATTTTTCATTCAAAATTCAATCTAACGGGGTGCAGTTAAACCAAAAAATGTCTGTAATCTCGAAGCCAATGGCAGGAAATTGATCAATGGCCGTTGTTGCTGCTGTAGCTCCCGCTGCTTTTGGTCTGCTGCTACTAGCGCAGTAAAGCCAGGCAACGTTGTACACAGCAACAGTGACATGAGTCGGTCCGCTTCTTGGGGCGGGCAATTTCAAGTGCGCTAACCCGATGTGGACCACTAAAACGTGATTCTATTTCAAAATAGGCCCTTACCTGGCACAAAAGTAACACTACGAGGTTTCTGGACCACTATTTCATAATCAACGTCGACTTGATAGTTGCCTTTAGTGTCCCTTTAAGTTTCACTTGGCCTAACCCGACAAAAGCAAGCTCAGCTGAGAAAACTTTGTGTGCTTGGCCTCATCAGATTTTGCGAGGCTAGCTATGCTGCTCAGTTATCTAATCAACCCGCATAAATAACAACCTGGCTCTGGAACAGGCCTCGTCGCAACTGCTACGCTAAAAAAAAAGGGAGCACAAATTCTATGGAGCAAATAAAGCGACATCCATTTGTCATTTTGACTGCGAATGCCGTAACTGCTTCAGAGAAAGCGACATGAGGGGCCAACTAATGCGATGGAACGCACCTGTGCACCACAACAGGCATCTCATTACTAAATGGCGCATCGATGCGTTCGGCCAGCCCATTCCGTGTCCTGCACACTTTTGCTCATGCCTGTACATCATAAATGTGCCCACGGGATTGCTTGGTTTACGTGGTATACACTAATCCAGTGTTCCCATCGGTTTTTGAAGCACAATCAATGCAGAAAACTGAAAAACTTTGTTACAGGTGCACAGTTGTTATAGTTAGTGGCACAGTTTATGACACAGCAATTCATACGCAACTTTGCAAAGCACCGCTAACAACCGGATGTGGCTGCGCTCATGGGTTGGCTGCTACATGGAGCATGCCAGTTCCTTTCGTTCACTCTCGCATCGCAGCGCCACTGGCTCAGCGCACGTTTCCTATATGTCTCGCGAATGTAATACACAATTTTCACATCAGCTCGCCTCACAATCACCTCTTAAAATAAGCAACTGCTCTGTTCCTGCATATCTTAATGGTTTACTAACTTTCTTACTGCATTCATTGACCGCGTGAAAGCAGTCACTTTTTGACCAACTTGTTCACATGAATGGTGCTAGTCACCAGTGTGAAAGAGCCTTTAATCTGACAGGAATACAGATACTGCATTTTTGTATAGTGCCTAGACTAATAATTACTGTGGAAGGCTGCATCTAAACAAGGCTTCAAGATTGATAATAGTGTTGCCAGAAAAAGTTTGGCTCCCAAATGACCACCGTGTACAAGTATGCCATGCCTACTGCCGATGGAATAAAAGTTGTCACATTTTTGCTTCAATTTGATGTTTTAATGTGTGGAAATACTGGCATGAAGATTGAAGAACTATAAAACAAAAGAGCCAGATTTTTAAACAATGATTACTTATTTCATTATCAAAAGTTTCACATACTTTCATGCCCCTATGTTTTATGAGTTCTGATAATTACCAATTCAGGTTGGTGAAAAGAAAGAAATGTGGCCTCTCAAAATTTATATCTGTGCATTTGTAAAGTAATATTCAACAGTTTTCAATATGTTTTTTTAATGTAAATCAACACACGTAGTTAATCAGCTTGAAAATTTTTATCAATGTTAAGTAAATTCCCACGCAGAATTTTTTTGGAATTCTCATTCATTACATACATGAGTATTTCTTCAATTTCAACAGGTAATGTTGAAGTCCAATATCCGGCAAGTGGCATGCCCAACTGCAGTATTAATTTTCATCCAAGTAGCAGACAACATAGCATCTGGCCAGTGACACAAATCACGACAATGTTTTAAGGATGTGACAATTAGAAATGTCATTCTCAACATTTGTATGAGTGAAAATTTAAAATGAGATCACGGCTAGGTCAGAAAGAATAATGGGCTTCAGAGCTCAGTAACTGCTACATTTCCCTCTCTGCAACTTATATATATAAAAGCAAGACAAAATAACAAAGTCGCTACACAGTAAGACTTTGACCTGGGCCGCATGCACCTATCTATGCACACGAAAAAGTAGCCCTGTAGAATTCGATCACCTTTCTTCAAAAACTATCAGTCAGGTTCGCGACACTTAGCGTCCACATAGTGACGACAAGCTGAGTTTACCTGGAGTGAAGCACCATCAACGAATTGTACACAAATAGAAGATGAAGTCTGGCTCACCAGATTTAGAGGATCGTGGTTATAAATCAGCTGCTCCAGCACCGAAGTCTTTCCGCAGCCTTTGTATCCACAAACCATGATCTTGCTCGTCTTTCCGGATGACACAGGCGACTTGAGCATCTGCACATCGCGGTTTGCACTTCCGTTAAACTAAGAAGCTTATACGTGCTAGAGGCAGAATACTGCGCAGGCATAATTACAGGACTTCCTTCTGATCCATTCCCTGGACTATCTCGCCTTGGACTAGGAGTAAACATCATAGAAACGACCCGCAAGAAGGAGAACACTCAATCAAGCAAGAACAAAGGACGGTGACTTGCGCGTATTCGGATTAGAATTCACTGAAAGGAAAACAGAGACACGTCGCAGTAAGTTACGGATGCCGAGCTGGCAATCTACTTAGACATCATCACAGCATCCTAGAGCACGCGAAGGTAACGCTCACCTTGACAGCACAGATTTCGCTCAGCAACCTCTTCAAACGATTATCTTCCGATGAGGTTTAACGGAGACTTCGTCCTTTTCACTCATGTTTCATTGGCTAATCGCAGTTTCATTCACGTGAAACAACCTCATCTTTCTTAACATCATTGCAAAAGCATCAAACTGAAACCAGGCACCTACGCTAAGAAAAATGATACCGATGTCTGTGGTACCGATCAGAAGACGCATTTTCAGTGCCGTGTACTATAACTCAGCTCCCAAACCCTGTGAACATCACAACCTTTAAGATTAGCAGCTGGTACTCCAAAAAAAAAAAAAAAACTGTCACGTTTGGACACCACCTGTCTTTAACATGTAGCGCACACGTACTAGGGGTTAGCTGGGTTGGAAGCACTTACAGTCTTTCACTTTATAAATTTACTAACTTTATCGTTTACCTAGACTTACAACTTTAATGTGAGAAAAGTGGAATTTAGCCCAGAATAGCACCTTTACGGGCGCTTTACCTGCCTCATTAAGTAAATGTAGTAGATCATGATCACTATGATTTCGTAGCGTTACCTGCTGTACAATAATTCATAACCAAGAAAGTTCACAAGGCGATGGAAATCTGCGAGACGATTCATAAGATGAACCACGATACAGCTACTTGCGTCAAGGTAGTAAAAGCCGTTTCATACTTAGGGTAGAGAGTACTAAAAGTGTTGAGTGGCGTGACTGCGCTGACCGCGCCTCGCCGCCGGATCTTTTCCGCGTTGCCCGTAGCGGCGGCGCTGCAGTTGAATAGTACTTAAGGAGACGCGCGCAGGAACTGCTATGCACTTCAGCTCCTCCGGCGCGCTTTCTTGATGCAGATTTCTTCGTACTTGCCCATCATTTATGTCTAAAACAAGATGTCATAACCCTTGAAATATGACTCGCCAATCTATTGATGTTGAGATCCATAAAAGCCCTTGTGAGAGATCGAAAATTATTTAGAAAGGGCGTGTCTTATTCTGATTTATTTTGTCTTGACACTTTCTGCGTTGGCTAGGCGTCTACAATATTCAGAATATCTGAGCCGATTTATTGGACGTTAGCTGTGGTCAGAAAGCTGTGAGATGAAGACACAAATACCGTGTCAAACGCACGCAGAACCAGGGGGCCGTAAGTATATAGGGGGAGAGGAAGGAAATCTAAACTTCCTACACCTCGAAAATGTTTTCGTCATTTAACTTTTCAGGGTATACTAAAATGTTTACACGCATTAACAGCGACCGTCAATTACCAAAGTTGGTCGTTCTGCTGCACCCCCCCCCCCCTAAAAAATTTCTCAAATATCCCCTTTTCGAGTATGAGGTCTCCTAATTTCATGTCTAACGTACTCAGACAAGAAATACACCGCGTAAAATTTGCGGCTGTTCGAGGCATTGCATGAATATTGTTAATGGGGTAGTGACGTGTGATTGAAATGCGTGTACTTGTGGATATATATATATATATATATATATATATATAGATATATAATATATATATATATATATATATATATATATATATATCCACTTTTCCACTTTTCTTTCTTCTTATTTACATTCCATTGGTTCTAATAACTTTCCCTGTACATTCCTTGGCATTACTGTCTGTTAGATCTCATTAATATTGTGTTAAAACACGGAAAAAAACAAAAACGAGCCCTTATGTATACACTTCTTTCCCTTATATATATATATATATATATATATATATATATATATATATATATATATATATTTCATCAGCCTGACTACGTCCACTGCAGGACAAAGGCCTCTCCCACGTTCCGCCAGTTAACCCGGTCCTGTGCTTGCTGCTGTACCCGCAAACTTCTTAATCTCATCTGCCCGCCTAACCTTTCGTCTCCCCCTAACCCGCTTGCCTTCTCTGGGAATCCAGTTAGTTACCCAATGACCAGCGGTTATCCTGTCTACGTGCTACATGCCCGGCCCATGTCCATTTCCTCTTCTTTATTGCAGCTATGATATCCTTAACCCCCGTTTGTCTCCTTATCCACTCTGCTCTCTTCTTGTCTTTTAAGGTTACACCTACCATTTTTCTTTCCATTGCTCGCTGCGCCATCCTCAATTTAAGCTGAACCCTCTTTGTAAGTCTCCAGGTTTCTGCTCCGTAGCTAAGTACCGGCAAGATACAGCTGTTATATACCTTCCTCTTGAGGGATAGTGGCAATCTACTACCTGTCATAATTTGGGAGTGCTTGCCGAATGTGCTCCACCCCATTCTTAATCTTCTAGTTACTTCAATCTCGTGGTTCGGCTCTGCGGTTATTACCTGCCCTAAGTATACATAGTCTTTTACAACTTCAAGTGCACTATTACCTATCTCGAAGCGCTGCTCCTTTCCGAGGTTTGTTGTACATTACTTTCGTTTCCTGAAGATTAATTTTAAGACCCACCTTTCTGCTCTCCTTGTCTAACTCCTTAATCATGAGTTGCAATTCGTCCCCTGAGTTACTCAGCAATGCAATGTCATCGGCGAAGCGCAGGTTACTAAGGTATTCTCCATTAACTCTTATCTCTAACTGTTCCCATTCTAGGCTTCTGAAAAACTTCCTGTAAGCACGCAGTAAATAGCATTGGGGAGATTGTGTCCCCCTGCCTTACACCCTTCTTGATTGGTATTCTGTTGCTTTCTTTGTGAAGCACTATGATAGCAGTTGATCCCGTGTAGATTTCTTCCAGAATGTTTATATATACTTCATCTACACCTTGATTCCGCAGTGTCTGCATGACGGCTGATATTCCTACTGAATCAAATGCCTTCTCGTAATCTATGAAGGCTATGTATAGTGGTTGGTTATACTCTGAGCATTTTTCTAATACATGATTGATAGTATGGATGTGGTCAATTGTTGAGTAGCCTGTTCGAAATCCTGCTTGTTCCTTTGGTTGATTGGATTCTAATGTTTTCTTTACTCCGTTAGCAATTACCTTTGTAAATAGCTTGTATACTACAGAGAGCAAGCTGATCGGCCTGTCATTCTTTAAGTCCTTGTCATCTCCTTTCTTATGTATTAAGATGATGTTAGCATTCTTCCAAGACTCTGGTACTCTTCCCGTCAGGAGACACCTCGTAACAGGGTGGCTAACACAA
>WOVY01012843.1:0-63028 GCA_013436015.1 Rhipicephalus annulatus | reverse complement strand
TTGGGTATCATCATCATCATCACTCATCATCAGCCTGACTACGTCCACTGCAGGACAAAGGCCTCTCCCATGTTCCGCAATTTAACCCGGTCCTGTGGTTGCTTGCTGCCAATTTATACCCGCAAACTTCTTAATCTCATCTGCCCCACCTAACCTTCTGTCTCCCCCTAACCCACTTCCCTTCTCTGGGAATCCAGTTAGTTACCCTTAATGACCAGCGGTTATCCTGTCTACGCGCTACATGCCCGGCCAATGTCCATTTCCTCTTCTTTATTTCAACTATGATATCCTTAACCCCCGTTTGTCCCCTAATCCACTATGCTCTCTTCTTGTCTCTTAAGGTTACACCTACCATTTTTCTTTCCATTGCTCGCTGCGTCGTCCTCAATTTAAGCTGAACCCTCTTTGTAAGTCTCCAGGTTTCTGCTCCGTAGCTAAGTACCGGCAAGATACAAATGTTATATACCTTCCTCTTGAGGGATAGTGGCAATCTACCTGTCATATTATGAGAGTGCTTTCCGAATGTGTTCCACCCCATTCTTATTCTTCTAGTTACTTCAATCTCGTGGTTAGGCTCTGCGGTTATTACCTGCCCTTAGTAGACATAGTCTTTTACTACTTCAAGTGCACTATTACCTATCTCGAAGCGCTGCTCCTTTACGAGGTTGTTGTAAATTACTTTCGTTTTCAGCAGGTTAATTTTAAGATCCACCTTTCTGCTCTCCTTGTCTAACTCCGTCATCATGAGTTGCAATTCGTCCCCTGAGTTACTCAGCAATGCAATGTCATCGGCGAAGCGCAGGTTACTAAGGTATTCTCTATTACCTTTAACACTAACTGTTCCCATTCTAGGCTTCTGAAAACCTCCTGTAGGCACGCGGGTAAATAGCATTGGGGAGATTGTGTCCCCCTGCCTTACACCCTTCTTGATTGGTATTCTGTTGCTTTCTTTATGAAGCACTATGGTAGCAGTTGATCCCCTGTAGTTTTTTTCCAGAATGTTTATATATACTTCCTCTACGCCCTGATTCCACAGTGTCTGCATGACGGCTGATATTTCTACTGAATCAAACGCCTTGTCGTAATCTATGAAGGCTTTGTATATAGGTTGGTTATACTCTGAGCATTTCTCTATTACCTGATTGATAGTATGAATGTGGTCAATTGTTGAGTAGCCTGTTCGAAATCCTGCTTGTTCCTTTGGTTGATTGAATTCTAATGCTTTTTTTACTCTGTTAGCAATTACCTTTGTAAATAGCTTATATACTACAGAGAGCAAGCTGATCGGCCTGTAATTCTTCAAGT
Source organism: Rhipicephalus annulatus (assembly GCA_013436015.1). NCBI lineage: Eukaryota > Metazoa > Arthropoda > Arachnida > Ixodida > Ixodidae > Rhipicephalus > Rhipicephalus annulatus. The sequence continues at coordinate 61,723 of WOVY01012843.1, read as the reverse complement.
CCTTGTCATCTCCTTTCTTATGTATTAAGATGATAGCGTTCTTCCAAGACTCTGGTACCCTTCCCGTCAGGAGACACCTCGTAAACAGGGTGGCTAGTTTTTCCAACACAATCTGTCCTCCATCTTTCAGCAGATCTGATGTTACCTGATCCTCACCAGCAGTTTTGCCTCTTTGCATGCTCTCCAATGCTTTTCTGACTTCTTCTATCATAACTGGTGGGGTGTCATCTGGGTTACTGCTAGTTCTTATAGTATTAAGGTCGTAGTTGTCTCGGCTACTGTACAGATCTCTGTAAAACTCCTCCGCTATTTTAACTATCCTATCCATATTGGTAGTTATTTTGCCTTCTTTGTCCCTTAGTGCATACATCCGACTTTCGCCTATCCCAAGTTTCCTCTTCACTGCTTTGACGCTTCCTCCGTTTTTCAGAGCGTGTTCAATTCTGTCCATGTTATACCTTTTTACATCGCATATTTTACGTCTAATAATAAACTTCGAAAGCTCTGCCAGTTCTATTTTGTCTGTTGTACTTGACACTTTCATGATTTGACGCTTCTTAATTAGGTTCTTCGTTTCCTGGGAAAGCTTGCCAGTGTCCTGTCTAACTACCCTGCCTCCAACTTCCACTGCACACTCCGTAATGATACTCGTCGGATTATCATTCATTGTATCTACGCTAAGGTTGGTTTCCTCACTAAGAGCCGAGTACCTGTTCTGCAGCGACACTCTGAATTCCTGTACTTTCCCTCTCAGTGCTAGCTCACTGATTGGCTTCTTGCGTATCAGTTTCTGTCGTTCCTTCTTCAAGTCTAGGCGAATTCGAGACCGTACCATTCTATGGTCACTGCATCGTACATTGCCAACCACTTCCACATCCTGCGCGATTTCTGGGTGTGCAGTCATTATAAAGTCTATTTCGTCCTTATTTTCACCAATAGGGCTCCTCCATGTCCACTTGCGGTTTTCTCTTTCTCGGTAGAAGGTATTCAAAATCCGCAACTTATTGCGTTCTGCGAATTCTACTAGTAGCTCTCCTCTGGCGTTTCTAGTGCCGATGCCATAATCTCCTACTGCCTGGTCTTGAGCCTGCTTCTTTCCTACCTTTGCATTAAAGTCGCCCATCACTATAGTATACTGTATTTTTACCTCACTCATGGCCGATTCCACGTCTTCATAGAAGCTTTCAACTGAAGCGTCATCATGGCTGGATGTAGGCACGTAAGCCTGTACTACCTTCATCTTGTATCTTTTATTCAGTTTATTTACAATACCTACCACCCTTTCAATATTGCTATAGTATTCCTGTATGTTGCCAGCTATGTTTCTGTGAATTAGGAACCCCACTCCCAGTTCTCTTCTGTCTGCCAAGCCCCGATAGCAAAGGACGTGCCCATTCTGTAGCACAGTATAGGCCTCATCTGTCCTCCTAACCTCACTGAGCTCTATTATATCCCATTTAACACCCTCTAGCTCCTTGAATAGTACAGCTAGACTTCCCTCACTAGATAAGGTTCTAGCTTTAAACGTTGCCAAGTTCAGGTCCCAATGGTGGCCTGTAGTCCAGAGATTCTTAGCACCCTCTGCTGCGTTGCAGATCTGACCGCCGCCATGGTCAGTTGCTTCGCAGCTGCTGGGGACTGAGGGCCGTGAGTTATTTGACGTATGCATGTGGGAGGTAGTGGCCAGATACTGCACCAGGGTGGCCAATCCCTCTCTGGTGAGGGAGTGCGTTCCCGGCGGTGGTTACCGGTGAGGCTGCACCCCAGGCCTCTTAATGCAGTTCCATCAACACGCGGATTTTTTTTCCGGTTGGGAACTGCGCGGCACCGGGATTTGAGCCACGTACCTCTTGCATGCTAGGCGGATGCTCTAACCACTACGCCATCACCGCACCCAGATGGTTATGTTCTAAATGTAGGTTTCAGCGGTGTATCAGTCAAGTGGCGTAACGTACACCAAACCAAGACCAACTTAAGTCAACCCGGTCAATTTTAAGGCGCTTAATATATCTGACATTGTGTTTTTCTGCGCAACAATGTGGCTTTCTTACACCCCTTAGCTTTGGTAGTGCTGAAACCACGACCTACTCTACTCCTGACCTGCCCAGAGAGCCCCTCTTCAGCGCCCACGTTCTATAGTTCATGCATTCTGCCGCTAGAGCCGTAACCTACGAGCGGCGTGGTGCTGACAAGGACCGCTTGCTTTCCAAGCGCTGTCCTTGTCAGCATCGTCGTCCGTCCTTTTTTTTGTGGACTTCAACAAAATTTTCAATTATCAACCGTAAAGTAGCAGACGAACAGGTTGTAGGTGCCACCAATGGTGAGCGGTTGAACTAGAGCGTGGACACGCATACCCGTAAAAACCCTGCTATCTGTGCAGGTTAGGAGTACATTAGGTCGTGGCTAAAACAAAGGTTTTGGACCTCGGGTCAGCACGAACGCAAGAGCCCAAAATTGACTTGGTTTCTGCGCATGCGCTCTGGCGCGTCGCAAGCTTCTTGGGTGCCCAAGCTCCTTGCGGTACCAATTCTCAAACTCTCTAATGACGTTCGGTTGGAACTCTCAGGTATAACACTCTAAAAATGTGCATCCGGTCCAATGGCTTTTAAGAATGCTACGAAGGTTCCTATCAGTCAACATTCTTAAGTGTTATACGTGTCTCTTTTTGTTTTTGTATTATGCATTGTATCATTTCACTGAAAGTAAGCAGCAATGCAGTTTCGGGTTTTCTACTAGAAGGGTCACTTTCAATCTCTATTGCGTATAAACAGGTGTCATTTCACAGTACACTCGCAATAGGGAGCCCACATATAGATATATAGCAGCTAAGGCACGAAGGACTGGTGACTTCTTGCGCCGAAGGAGCAATCGAAAATATGGTGTACGCAGGAACACCGTATTTGCGTCACCTCAAAATCGAAAAGACGCAAATAAAAACTCCTGGCTGCCAGTGGGGATCAAGCCCGCATTGTGTGGGCCTGAGTGGAGATCGAATCCAGGTTGTTTGCGCAGAAAGCGGGTGTTTTACCCCAGAGCCATGCATCTGCATGCGCATACGCTGAAAATGACTTCCTCTGCTTCAAGGTGCAGAGAAAGTTACTTTCATTCTTAACAAACACATGTGTCCTGCATGCATGTTCCACAATTTAACATGAAGTATTACCGTAATAAACCATGGTACAAGCATATATTGCCATGAGGCGTCAGAACATGGGATTATCATAGTTATTTCATAGTTTGAAGCCAGTCACCCACTACAAGAAGTGTACACGCTACTACACCATCAAGGCCACGTAGGAGGTCCATAGTAAGTTTGAAAGCATTTCATACCCGAAGTCTTTGAAGTACGCAATCGGGACAGGATATCGCTGTCGCGTTACACTCCTAAAGGCGAAGCTTAAGGGTCCCTCAATTTTCTTAGAAATGAGTTGTATCGGTTCACCTTGCGCTGAAGCAATACAGCCGTACTTTTAGTATTAAATTGGCAGCACCAAATTTATTGCCATTCCCAAAACATGTTTCCTGGCCAACAGCAACAAACAGGTGGAACAGTGGCATTGAAGCACCAGCCCTTCTCTGAAACTTTTGTAATAAGAAGAAGAAGAAAAAGAAGAAGATTGTCTATAGGTCGTGTATTTTGCGTTGGTGACTGCTGTCAAGAAGTGCCCAGATATGGGCCGTCAGCGTGAGACGTGGTCTCAAAAGGTACACCAGTATGCTGCTCTTACCGCCATCACGATGAACTTGCGCAGCCTGCTGTGGTGTCCTCTTCTTATGCTGCGGTACGGACTCGGTAAGTGTCTTAGACTTCGGCGCTGTGACAGTGCTTCCATGTAATCATACTCCTACCGCAGGTGACGGGATCACTATTCATAATGGATCTGATTTCCTAGTACCCATTTTTACTGCGTAGCGGGGTCCTGCAACACCGTAAAAAACACTTCCAGAAATAAATGGCGTAGGCAACACCAATGATAAATTCAGTTTGCTAGTTTTTACCAACTTACTAATGATAACTGCATTACTAGAAAATAGTTCGTTTGAAACAAAACCAAGCCCCAGTTACCATTGTACTCAGTTCGCTCTTCCCGAACAATACCGCTGCAACGTCATCGTGTAAGAATGTCAGTCGACCCGCCCGTGCACCAAATGCAATAATGCTCAGCTTAAGGTACGACGGGAAGCCCGCCTAGTGTAGTGGATGAAAGACCCGTCGCCAACTTTCAGTTTGGCTATCACACACTCCAGCCGTCTTGCGGCAGGTCACTAACGGTTGTATTTAAAGTGTTTTTTTGTTTACTTCAGCGCTTTGATCACCCGAATTTCATGATCGCAACTTGTGGAGCCTCAACCAAAGCTCCATAATTTGAGAATTCATTTGCACAGTGACCTACTAACAGAGCCACATGCAATAACTTTCATAGCTTCTCGTATTTCACCGAAAGAAAGTGTCATTGCTTCAGCCACATTCACCATTAAACTTTTACCTCGATCTTGTCTCCCTACAGCTTGAAACCTTCTAACCCTCCTCAGTCATATGCATCAACCTACGACTTGTTACCTTTCACCCGGGACAGTGGCCGATGGTGATGATGGTTTACTGCAAATCCGACGGTAGCAGGACCGAATACCGGCCATGCCTGCCGCATTTTCGATGGAGGCGAGAATGCTTAAGACTCGTGTGCTTAGATCAAAGTGCTCGTGAATTAACACCAGGAGGTCGAATCTTTTGGAGCTCTTCACTACGGCGTCCGTCATAATCATATTGTGGTCTTTACATGCGAATGCATTTCATAGTCAGACTGCGTCATGCCATCTTGCGTTTTCCACGGTGGTGTTCGCGCGCTGGCAGGTGTTATCTATCCGCTCTCGCTCCCTCTCCCATAGCAACAGCTGCGGGCGCGCGCACTTATCCTCGCGCCTGGCAACCGGAGCTTGTTGTTCCAGAGTATCTGAGAGGGTAAGTGCAGTGCTTCGCCGCTCCTTTTTTCGTCGTTTGCTCTCTCTCCTCCCTGCGCCCCACTCTTCCGTCCACTTGCGCCCCCCACTCGACCGTTCGCTGGCTGGGCGCCTCTAAAGAGCACCCGGGAATTTGTTCTGGAGACGCCGCTGAGGATCGCTGAGAAAGTGCTCCCTTCTCTCGTCCGCTCGCCCCTCACTCTCGACCGCTCGCTCGCTGGGTGCCTCTCAAGGCGATGGCAGAAGTCGGTGAAGGCGAATGTCTGACGACAGCGGTACCCTCTCTAGGCGCAAAAAATGCATTTGCATTTGCTGACAATTCCCTTCGGGAAGGCGGGGCATTTTTTTGGACGTTAAACCACAACAGTCATTCATTTATTTAGCCTCTCAATTTCCTGCTAAACTCCGCCACAAACAACGTCCTTCTTGCTAGTTTTCTTAATGGTTGATACAGCGCACACGTTACGACGACGAAGAACACAGGACAAGTACGGGCCCGTCTTTATGCTACTGTGAACCGTTTCGGTCACTCCAATTTCAATGATAATGATTTTCGACCGTTATTCGACGTAAAAGTTAGAAAACATAAATACAAGTTCCAGACGTGCTGCTGTGTTGTTTCAATTCACCGTTTTCGGTGCTTACTAAATAGCCTTAGAATTACGAGTCCTCGGTGGGAAGGAATCTATATGCATAAATACCTTAGCTAACACCTACGACGACCGCATAGCCATACCACTTGTCCACGAGATCAGAATTGATATCGCGCTCTCGAAAAAGGTTATAAAACCAGCTACGATTTCTCTTTTGCTGATTACTGCAAGCCGGAAGGATTCAGATCATATTCACTTCATATCTAGAATAGTATTGTGGCCGAAAAATTTTTTCCTTAGTTATCACTGCCATTCTTTTCTACTGTTATAAACAATATACGCATAATAGCTTGTGCCATTCAGAAATTTGATTTATATGTGGGGTGCAACGTCCCAAAATCATCATATGATTATGGTTGATGCTTTAGTGGATGGCTTCGGAAATTTTGGCCACCTGGAACTTTTTAACATGCGCCCATATCTGAGACATGGGCCTACAGCATTTTCGCCTCCATGAAAATGCAGGCGCCGCCGCCGGCATTAGATCCCGCGACCTGCGGGTCAGCAGCCGAGTAACTTAGCCACTAGAACGCCTCGGCGGAGCACCATTCAGAGGCCATCGGCATCGTGGAATGCCTGTAGTGTACTCTATAAGACTTGCGGGTTATGCATGCACGTTTGCCGTCATCGCCTGCACTCTACGTGGGGAATGGCACCAATTTCGGCCCCACATTTTCTCGGTGCAATGTGTTGCTGCAGACCTATTTATTACATAACAGTACACCATTTGCTGCTGCATGCGACATATAGGTAACTAAAAGCTCCACGTGACCGACCAGTCGTAGTTTCGGTTTTAGAAGCACCAAAATTAAAATCCAACCTGGGCAACTATCACCACCGAGTGTGTGCAATTTTCAACCCTTTCAGCACACAGAACTGTGACGCACTTCCACACAGCCTACATCAAAAAGCCCTTTCGAGTAGGAAGTGGTACAGCAGAGTCGCCAAACCAAAACTTTCAACGCGTGCGCTGTGGCCATGGAATCGCGAGCGGCTACCGAGTAATAGTCTGCTGATGCAAACGCGGTAAAAAAATGGCGTCTATGACATCGTCATAACTTGTTTCATCGTGGTCACGTGATTAAACCACTGGAGTCACCAAGGGTTACCTAAGCGTGTCAATAGCGCAAAGGAGTCAATCGCTCATGCAATTTAAAATATTTATTTGCAACACCTTTCAAGCAATATTTGCTGTAGATATATTGTCACGGGAACGTGAGAGACTGTAATTCGAAGATCTAACTGTTTATTTGGCCGGACTATTGGCCGGTCAGCGCAAAGTGATATTACAGCGCTACACACTGGCACTCATAACGGCAAACAGAGCGTCGGCCGTTGATCAACTGACAGGTGCTGAAGAGAGTTGGCATTTATATATATATACATGTGCCGTCAAATATTCCAGCCTTATCAGGTGGTCCTCGCGCCAGCTATAGAATAATCTCGATAGTTGGTGTCATGGGCGCAGTCATGACCGAACAATCTACAATGATCGCGATCCTTCTCGAACGATGAGGCGAAGTTTGCGCTGACCATTCCTGAAATCATGTTTTGTAGGCGAAAATTGAATAAAACAAAAGTGGTAATAAGAAACTCGCTCGGCAATATTGCAGATGTTGTAGAGATATAGAGAGGAATCGATTCCGCAGGCAATCCCGGCTGCCAAGTTTTGGGTCATTGTCTCTTTAACGTGGTTCTTTTTTACAGAACAATCACGTGCGTCTCCTCTTGTCATTACGATGCTGAATTTGCATCGTTTAACGCGTTTTACGGACGAGAGTTGACATTACCTCAGTGAATTCTCCTGTCGGCCGCCGCTACTATGCAGTAAATCCACGAAGCCATCGCGTGTGCTCATCATTGTCACCGAAACCCTCGTGCTCGGCATGCAGCTGGCGCTCATATGAAACACCGTTCTCATTACGATTAACGACACCATGATGTGTCGTTGAACAGTGGACATTTCAAGGGACTAACCATGTCCGTATAACATCCATGGTCGTCACGCAGACCACGTAGCGGGTACCTCTACTTCTTTCGCGTTGGGTTGCAAGGCCTAATAGTGAGGCGAGAGTGCCTCGGTAGGTAGATGAGGAATTCGTCTCACCGAAAGGGGCGAGAGAGCCCTAAGTGTAGGGGAAGAGGGTAGGAGTCACTTGCATTCATATTTGTAGCGCAAAAGGGACGAACGCGGAGACACATAACGAGCATACAAACGGGGTGGGTGCTAGTTCCGTCTCTCCGTCTTTCTTTTTTTTGCCTTTTTGCGCAACCAATATGAATGAAAGTGACCAAAACCAACTAGCCCGCATCACCATCTTGAGGTGAGCATTTTCGTTGTTCGCTTGATTGGATTGGGACAAGGTGTACACACAATGACGCTTCGTCAAACCTTCTGCCAGGCGCCATCAGGTACTTCAGAGCAAGAGCGCTTGAAGCGCAACTAACGTTCCAGCACTGCCGCGTCAGAAATATGGTCTGGGGTGAAATGGGACACGGCCGCATAATAACGTACCATTGCGTTCCAGTGCGGCCGTCAATTAGAATATCGCCACGTGAGGTCCGCATGGTAATACCTGAAAAGTGATCGAAATCATTCTGTAAACTGCCGAAATATATGAGCACAACGTAATTATCGGTGAATGGGGCGAATTAAGATGTAATAGTACAAAATAAAGCATTACTACCAACAGATAGCTTAACATTGAGTAAAAAGCAAAGAACAGTAAGGAAAATAAGGAACAGTAAGCAAAGAACACAGGAGAACTTTATAAAATCTACAAACAGAGCAATGAAATATCCCAACTAAAGGGTGCTTCAAGAGGTTTGCAGCCTTGGTGGCCAGAATCTCGCTCATTTTTTTCACGTATGTGCACCTGTGCTCTTGTGCTTTTGGTATGGTCGCGTAAGGCTTCTCGAAAGGCTTCTTGACAACTGTTTGGGAACCCTACGATCATCCCTGGCGTTCCTAAGGGTCCTGGGACGTTCGTAGGGACGTTCGTAGGGGCGAAGTCACGTTGGCAGATGACATGTCTGTCGCATTGGACATTGCAGCACATCTGTTGTACAACTCCCAGTGCCATGTCCAATGACACTGTAAAATTGTAGATGAAGGTTTTCTTTATTCTCCAGTACAATTATTAAGCTACCGTAGGTAACTGTACACAAAAGTAATGAAGAAGCCGTTAACACCTATCATAAAACGTCACTAGCAGTCTTTTGTGTGTAGTTCAAGCTACGCAGTTGTACCTTATACAGTTAAATATAACTTTGTATTGTCCTCTTTCTACGCGGCTCTTCATATCAACATTACGTGCTTACGAAGATTTGGAGTTTGTGCAGCAACATACGATACAGCATTCAGCCTCCACATGCGCGCGTGCGCAGTAACCTTCGGCGTCTGCTACGTCATTGTGGTGGCATTCATCTGCTACCCAGTGCTGTTCATTGAGTCCGCCTTGTCACAATTCACCAAAAGCGGCAACCGTGGCATCTTCAACTGCTGCCCACTGTTTCGAGGTCAGTATCGTAATAGAACTAATGGCTCGTTGTTCGAATCTATAGTTAAGGTCAACCCTAACAAGCTTTTTTAACGATTCAAGGAAGTGTCATATAAAGCTTAGAAACAAAATAGTTGATTAGGCAGCAATACTGTTCAATAGATACAATTAAAGATTGTAGAACACGCAATTTCTCGGTGCGACTTTGCAGATCAGGCACCTCCTGTGGCTCTTCACAGTGTTTCGTAAAATATATGAAATAAAGCAAAAGCCATCATGCACACGCTTAATATAAATGAGTGCTGCTTAAGAGGTGTTGATATGAAAGGCTTTGACTGTTATCAGCCCTTCGTGTTCGAAATGAAAAACGTTTTAAAAAAGAAAACAAAAACGAAAATAAAGAAGGGTCCCTAGACCAGGTCTTCACACGTCTGAGAAGCCCACCTTGCCTGGTCCAGGAGCTCCACTTAGGCTTTCCTTTTTTTTTGGTGATCAAGGTCTCCCATTGCTCCGTGCTAAATTTTTGCATCCGAATCCGAGGCGTGTTCATTTTGTGCGACCTCAATTGACATTCCCATGCAGTGTGAGCAAGCGTAGGCTGTGCTGCATTCCACGGGAAAGAACCGGCGTATGCGGTTGAGTTTTAAAGACAGGTGCACGTTTGAGCACGTTTTTAAGCATGCTTTAAAGAATGCTTTAAAGACAGGTGTGTATATGTATTTGTCTGAAGGCGGCGCCACTCACGCACTTTTTTTACACTTAGCCGAGAGTGGGTCGGGAAATACCACTGGCGTTGTCGACGCTGCTCTTCTAAGATGTCTAAGGGTGTGGTGAGCCTAGAGTAGCAGACGGGTAGTACCTGGACGAGGGATAGTCGTTTGGTAAGTAGTAGTTCGAGCTGCACTGTCGGCTCTATCATTACCTGTTTCTATTATATGACCAGGGCACCTTATAGGATGCAGTGTTCCCGGTCTAGTGTTGCACCTAAGATGCGGATGACACACGCAGATACACAGCCATTTGTGAAATAACGACACGCTATTTGAGAGCGTCGGAGGATATAATGTGTGTAATGGCTTATAATTTCTTAGTTTTCGATGCCAAGTTCCACCGCGAGGGCTTCCGCCATGTTTGCTGAGGTCATCATGGCTGAAGCACAGGTGAATGAACCCGGCCGTACCGAACAAAAAAGGATATCACTTGTAAGGTATATATGCGAACAATATCTGTAGTAATACCTCGTTGCCAGTCGGGCTTTGGCTCTTTTGTGTCGCTTAGAAGTGAACGAAATTATCATAAAACCAAATGTAGCGCTTTTCACGTGGGTATACATGACGTACGTAGTGTGCGTGTGTCTATTATGTATAAGCCAGCATGTACAGAGGATCCAGCTGCACCAACTCTGAAACTCTGTACAACTATATATACTGTACGCAGCACATTCTTCTCCCAATATTAAAATTATTGTGGTCTTAATTTGGTGTGGTGCTAGCCCCATTTTATTAGCGTAAACCACTGCTCCTAATAAAGGCTGGTGTGTTATCATGGCGAATTGTCACCTTATACGAACAGCAGACTATGTAGACGTGCTAAAAGTGGTCTAACGCTCCTGAAATCAATACTTTCTCGGAACACAGAAGTTCGATTTAACGTCCGATTGAGTGCGAAGGCCGGGGCAATGGATAATTGACTAGAGAGAATGTGGAAAATGGTAAATCTGGAAAGCTTTAGGATTTTTAAGATTAATTGATACTCAGCTTTCTTTCGACAAGATAGTCTGCCTACCCCTCGATTTTTGTTTTCCATTAACTATGCCATTGTGATGTTCTTATGTGGCGGTGCGTACGTCAAAAGATACCGATGAATTTTCGGAACAACAAACAACTCTAACGAACAAGAAAAAGGAAGAAACTTTGAACAACTCAAGAATGCGTATTAATAACCAAAATTTTCTTATATTTGCATACGTTTTATTCAAATTGAGTACGTAGATCTGGAGGTTGTTTTGCAGTACGCAATTGCGTCGGTCAGGGCCAGTACAGGTCGATCTGTTATCCTCACCACCGTTTTCGCAATTGCAAGGCTCGGAATTTGTTGTCACCATTGCATTAGGGCTGAGCTACTCGATGGCCTACTTCGCGGTGATGGCTAACCTGCCCCAGTACAGCACCGTGTCGCACGCCATCATGTACGTGATTCACTTGCTCCGGGGCGGCGGGCCTTGGTCTAGCTGCGATGTTGCCTCGGGGACACAAGACAACAGCAGCTGCTACGCTCCTTCAACCGAATACGTAAGCCTTGTTATCGTCAAGATAAATGCCTTTTGTTCTGTATTTTTCTCCATTAGCTTGCTTTCACGGTCATCTATCTCGCTGTTATTAACACAATACAAGGTTTTTCGACCAGGCTAGTTTGTGAATATCGCGCTTGTCTCCGTGTGTCCCTTCTTAGTCCGTGTCTCTGAGTGAGCTTTGAGCGATTATGGGTTAAGACAAAAGCATTGTATGCTTCTTTAAAGCGAAAATTGACCATCGGCGACGTGAGCGCCTGCATTAAAATGCGAAAACCATCATCACGTGATTGCGTAACATGTCACCGGAATTGGTGAAGCCATCATCACGCTACTACGGCATCACATGTCGTGACGCTCCATCAGGTCTTCACCACCTGACATCGTCACTTGGTCAATTGTGGACCAATCACCGGCGCAGCACAAAACCAGGTGAGGTTGAGAAAGCTATCTGTGCCTCAGATACTGGAGACTGCACAAAACAATGTTAGCTTCAGTAGCCTTTTGTAGATGATGGAGGATTAATATATTATGTCTACTGCGAAGAATAAAGCAAAGGTGGCTTTCGCCCTTGAGTTTGTCTTGCGTGGCAGCACAAGGGAGCCTGTGAGTTTTCTGAAATCAAATCCTCGTGGTAGTCTGTGTTATTCTCAGTGTGAATCGTAACAGCAGCGCCACTGAAGCTCGCATGAGAATGGAGTCAGTGTGTGCATGGACGTGTGGGAGGAGTTGTTTATAACTGTGACATTCTACAGAGAGTTCGCTCTCATTACACATAAGCGCTCTCACCATTCTAGCCAAGCATATGTTCTGTACGCTTTACCTAGAAATAATAAGCTTACCTTACTACTTGATTTTGATTGAAAGGAGGTCATGTTTCTACGCTCCTGCCTCTACATTCACAAACCACAGTTTAGAGAGACCGAAATATAGCTCAATATTACTACAAGAGTGCAGCAGCGAGTGCGATAGCAACAAATTCGAATTCAGAACATGATCAGGCGTAAATGAACAAAACGACAACACGAGGAAGCGCGGCCGCTGCAGTGACCGACGCAAGTTTCAATCCGCTTATCCCTTCAGCGTGCCAAGAAATCAACCCGTACGAACGCGTTAGCCATCTGCTGATTACCACATAATTAGGTAGCTTGTTTAGGCACTTAGAAACCCGAGTTTCTTTTAGCAACCATCCTTCCCTATGGTGAAATCATTTGAAATCAGCTGTCCTCTTTCATGTGGGTCTTTCCGCGACGGCTTTGTACTGAGTAGCCCACATCAACATAGCAACGAAGACTTCACAATTTAGATAGATTTCCTCATTGAGAATCAGTAAACATCCTAAAGCGGTCAAAAATGTATTCGCGAGATATCGTACTTGTCCTACCCCAAAGCGTTTAATACAAACGTGGTACCGTTTCTATGTTGTTGCTGTGTGTTTGGTCGTTCCGGCGCCAGATTCCGTGCGAGACGGTGGCCACCGTGCTGGCAAGGCGCTTCTCCGAGAGCGGCTCGAGGACGGCTATCCGCTGTTCTCCCGAGGTCGCGTCACAATAGTGCCCATCGATGAGTTCAACAACGCCTCCACAGAATGTTTGCCTGGCGACGAGTCTGTGGTTACTAAATTTTACAAGTAAGCGATACACAGGTGCAAGTGACCATTGTTTGTTTCCGACTTTTTCAGGGCAGCAACTTTCTCGAAAAGCACCTTTTTGTTCTTACAATCATAGGGGTACTGAACCGATTTTTTAGTTACTCATCGAGTGAGCTTGATACCAAAGTTTATTGTCTAACAAATGTGTTGTCGCAAGCCTCGCGGCAGTGGTCAATGGGCTAATGTACTCGGTTTCTAACCTGCAGGTCGCGGGATCGAATCCTGGCTGCGGCGGCTGCATTTTCAATAGAGGCAAAAATGCCGTAGGCCCGTGTGCTCAGATTTCGGTGCACATTAAAGAGCCCAGGTGGTCAAAATTTTCGGAGCCCTTCACCACGGCGCCTCTCATCATCATATGGTGGTTTTGGGACTCCAAAAATATTGCGTAGCCGTTGAATACCAGTGGAGTTACAAGAAATTAGCTTTCAGGCAATGACAATGGCGCAGACAACACGTGTTCGTGCGAGCCATATGAATATGAACAAGTGTAATGGCTTTCCATTAAGCGTTCCAGTTACACAGTGACAGCTGAGCATGACTTGAAAAATGTTCCAAGGGCCACATGCATGCGCCGCGCACGCAGGTTTCAGCGAATCAATCAAAAGGACGTCACCCGTGGTTACGGGCATCTTCGTTCGCGCTTACGTCACAGTTCCTGCTGATCGGTAAAAAAGCTTGTTACTTTCGTAAATATGCTCGGTACATTGCAGATCTAGCGAAATTTTCCGGGAACGACTGTTCGACAACATCACGCAGCGGAAGTGCCGCAGTTCACGCATTCACACATGGCGCTGCATTGCTAAGGACAAGGTCAAGGGTTCAGTTGACGGCAGCATTTTCCCGATGCGAAAGTCGGCATAGCTCGTAATCACGAATAAAGTGAACTAAAAGAAACAGAACCTCCCAGCGCTTGAATTATCCCGAATGGTTGTATGGCCCATGCCGCGCAAACTATTGTGGTGTTTGGCGTTTCATATACATGAATTGAATGGGACCGTGTGCTTGAATAGCCATTCATTGCGAACACCTGGCGCCATAGGCGTGTGCGCCACTCCAAAGCGGGATCTCTTGAAAAGCACGGCGAAGGAGGCAAATGGCAGTGTTGATCAGATGACGTTGAGAAGGGCAGCCATCCGAATTTTTAACCAGCGTGGGCGAGTGGCCGCTTTTCGATGCGCGAGTGCCAAAGTATCAAATACAAGAACAAATACTTTCTTAGGTTCGGGTGTACGTCAAAGTACCCCAGATGGCCGGGGTCAATGTGCTGTGCCCCACGTGGTGCGTCTAGTACTCCTAGGCGTGTGCACGAAGGGGAAAAGGCGGGGGCGAGTTTCCTCCATATCTTTACCCTGTAATACCTCTTCCGTCATTCTTTTTAAGGGCACAGGGAAGGCCCCATATGTACCTTGAATTTTTAGGCATTTTCAGTACCATTTTCTCAGTCACTAACACATCATTTCCTTCGAATCCATCATTTCCTTTCAAATTCAAGCAAATAATGTAAAGTCTGAAAAATAAATTTTCGTGGACTTCTCACCACTAGGACCTAACTTTGGAATAGAGGTGTCATCAATGAAAATTTGTAACACAACAACTGTAAAGTGCAGTAACTTCAATTCCGCTTCAGTATAGGTGCTTGCATTTCTGAAGACTACAGGAAAAAATAATCAACTAGTTATTTGGCAATATATAGCAAATGTTGGTACCTAAGAAATAAAAACCATAGTTTGGAATAACCAAGTTCAAAGTACGAAAACGGCTGAAAAGTGATCACACGTGTCATAAATACTGTTACAGTTATTTAGTAGTTACAAGTTTGATAATCCTTGCTAAAGTAAACATTTATTTTTGAGCCTCTTGTAATGCTTTTCTAGCTCTTTTTGTCAGCTGCCATGTGGCTATTTGCACAACATATCTGTCTCAAGTGTGGTCAAGGTTTTCCAGCAAATTGACTGCAGTGCAGCAGGCCTTCAATCCTAACTATTTCAGAAAGTTGGCTCGTGCGATACTATCATCGTCAAATGCAAGGACAACATATGTCGCTATCCCTAAGACTCTGAAGTTAAACAAAAATGGCAAAGACTGTGCGAATCAATTTTTATTAACTCAGCACTTACACCATGCAGTTCTCACGAGCTGTTCGGTCTTATTTCATAACAAATAATTGTAATGGCCATTAGGGCATACTTATATTTATGCGCTGCACTTCATTTGCCTCGAAGAACGCTGAAAAGGCTGGGTTGTTCAACAATGAACAGCTTGCCGGTTTAGCGTTCAGCGCCTCGGTACTTCACTGACATTCATTCACATTTACAAGACAATTACACGGGTTTTCGTGAAATTGATACTTCCTGGGCACTTCCCTTACCACCCACATCTAAGCATATCGATAAGCTCGACATTTATGAGAATGAAGCTAGGAGCCAAAAGAGTTCGAACAAATGCGCTCATAAGACGAAGTGTGAACATCAAAGTGCGCAGCGTCTTCGGACTGCCTTAGAAGTTGGTTAACATATTTCTACACACAGATTACTCTAAATAAGCATTTCTACTTTCGTACACGAAGTTCTTTTTCAGAAAAACAGACCGCCAGTGCAGCGAGCCTCTGAGGGGCTTGCGTGAGGGTGTGTTTGTAAGCCCCGCTTGCTTTCGGAAAAAGTTTCAGCTACAACAAATGCAGTTTAATCAAAACACGTTTGTGAGAAATATGCCCAAAGAGACACTGTTCCCGAATTGCAGAGAAAACAAAAAGTGACAAATGTTGCCCGACCCTGTGCCCTTAAATGGCCCACCTCAACGTGTAAAAGAGGGGGAGTGGTTTCCTCCTCGCAAATGCTAACCTTCTCTACAGGTCATACCTCCTTCTCGCCACTCATTTCCTGAAACTACGTGCACAATAGCACCGCCGATAATTCAGCCTATATATGGTTACGTGATTGCCGCCTACGTGCTGTTATCCCCACTTGCGCATACGCAAGCACACAAAATAAATTGAAATTATAGTATCACCCCACCGTGGTGGTCTAGTGGTGAAGATACTGGGCTGCTGACCCGCAGGTTGCAGGATTAAATCCCGGCTGCAGCGGCTGCATTTTCGATAGAGGCGAAAGTGCTGTGGGCTCGTGTTCTCAGATTTGGGTGCAGTTCAAGAGCCCCCGGTGGTCGAACTTTCTGGAGCCCTACACTATGGCATCTATCATAATCATATGGTTGTCTTGGGACGTTAAACCCCACAAATCAGTCAATCAATCAAACAATCAATCAATTAACCGAAATCAATTAATCGCGCGCGATAGACACGCGAGACAAGAAATAACGGATGGGCGACTGTATGGTAAAACATTGCACTACACAATTCGCGTATGATATTTTGCGTGGGTGGACCAATAAGGAATATGTGCTTTTTAGATGTCATGAGAATCACTTTACGTACTACGTCAGGAAGGGCGGGAAAAAGACGAGAAAAGCCAGGAGAGGATAATGCGATAATGCGAAACGTTTTGAAGCCAGGTGACCCAAGAACAAATTATAATTTAACCGACAGTATTGAGCACATAGTCAAGCCAACAAACGGCAAAGCTTACGCTGTACTGCCCCGCCGCGGTGGTCTAGTGGCTAAGGTACTCGGCTGCTAAACCGCAGGTCGCGGGATCAAATCCCGGCTGCGGCGGCTGCATTTCCAATGGAGGCAGAAATGTTGTAGGCCCGTGTGCTCCGATTTGGGTGCATGTTAAAGAACCCCAGGTGGTCGAAATTTCCGGACGGAGCCCTCCACTACGGCGTCTCTCATAATCATATGGTGGTTTTGGGATGTTAAACCCCGCATATCAGATTACGCAGTACTGGTAAGTACATATATATATATATATATATATATATATATATATGTGTGTGTGTGTGTGTGTGTGTGTGTGTGTGTGTGTGTGTGTGTGTGTGTGTGTGTGTGTGTGTGTGTGACGTAAGAAGGCAGGGATGGTTAGTAGAAGCAGAGGAAGAAGAAGTGCTTTTGGAATAAACATGGCGTATGAGCCAGGCCACGTCACCCATTCATCATAGCGTCACACGAGTCGACAGGATGAAGACCTCCCAGCCACTTCATCAGTGTCTCATCATCGTCGCAGTTCTCCACAAGACGCCCTGACCTTACATCGACTACGGGATCATCTCCTGGCCGCACACAGCGACCAGCCATCATCGTCGAACGTCTCAGCAAGACGCAGTGATCGAACGTGAACCACGAAAGTACATCCCTACACTACACCAAGACCAGCATCATGACAGCACCATCAGACGACCTTGACATAACCCAAGTACACCGGATCAGCGCACGACGGACCCGTACAGGACTGGTTCAACCTTTTCGAGTTCCACGCCGCCGCTGCATCCTGGTCGGAACGGGAGATGATCATAAACTTCACTGACTACATCTCAGGTGAGGCATTCAAGTTTTACCTCACCCACATCTTCGAGAACGATGAGTCTTGGAAAAAGATCAAAGAAGAAATGATCAGTCGTTTCAAGGAATACGATCAAGACCTGTCCATACTTCATCAGCGGAAAGCTTTTCAACTCGCCCATCAGAGGTACGCGAAGTCTTCCCGCAGTAGGCCTATTTTCCAAACGAGACCTCAGAGAAAATATACCACCATTGTACCATCATATGACTCTTCCAAAAAAACGTCACGCATTCGAACACCGACTGGTAACTTGCACGTCGCAACAATCAAGGTAAAGCCTCCGTATACCGAAAGGAATTTAGACCATTTCGGCAAAAATCTAAACCTAAAGCCGGCTTTCCCAAGAACAATGAAATCGGCATTTTCAACGTGTTCACTGCACCACAACACTTCACATTTTACTGAACCACCCGAATCCCTTGATGCTTTGTGTCACACACAAGGAAGGCCCAGACGGTTTCGAGCGTGCGACGGAATTCACGCGTGACGAGCTAGTGAATCCTCACAATACCAGCCCCTACCCTGACGTTCCGGACCAGGGTCGTTCGACAGACATTGTCAGCCTAACTACGCTGCAAAAAGAAAAACATACGCCATCAGAACCACCTGAAGCCATGTCTGTTGTGCTCTCATCGTCAAGTGACAACACACATGTGAGTCAAAGCACTGCAGGAATTTCGAATCCACCAACGCCGGCGCATTGTCAACTGACAGAAGCATTTACAATCAAGGATGACTCACAACCATCTTGGGAGCGTTCTCATCAGCCTCTCACGCTGCTTTCATCACAGGACAAGCCTAGCAGTACAGTGTCGACTACCGACAATCTACTGATCACATCACCATCTAAAGAAAAGCAGACTCATGTTCGTGAAAGAGGCCCATCTGACGAACTTTCACAAGAAGACGAGCAATTTCAACAAAGGCAACTCCACGAACTCCAAGAACTGCAACGTCTACTCGAACAAGAACAACAATCAAGTGAAACCTCCTCACGAGTACACTTGCGGCTGAAAGATCATCAGAGACGATATCAATTAAAGAAGCAAAGACGAAGTCGATGCCTAAGCCATCTTCGCAGAAAACAACGTCGACAAAGTTTTCTGCACCAGTTCTCAACGCCGTGTCTACGATTCAACAAACTGAGAGAAGACCACAGAGAGCTACGAAAGAGACGTGCAGCTACCACGTGTACAATGCAGGAACAAAGGCATCATACCATCAGCTTCAGTTCTCGCACATGCAGGCTGCAAGCACTCGTTCTGTCTCAGTCACGACATAAAAAGCAGCGCCTACGACGGAGAACTTCGTGCCTACGACATCCGACTCTCAAATGCTACAAGTACTTCGACCCTTGTTCATTCATGACGAGAATCGCTGTGTCTTCAGTAATTTCTACGTTCAAGGCGTGCTTCAGTTGGCCAGAACGCAACAGTCAACCTCGCCCGCCATAGTTGTCATAAAATTCATCGGACTGCTCAATCGGCCTTGAAGATTTAGTGAGATTGTGGAACTCTGTTCGGACGTGAAACTGTGAATTTGGGCATTGGTTTTTTCATTCACTTCTTTAATTTGTTGGATGGATGGATGCTATGAGCGTCCCCTTTATAACGGGGTGGTGACAAGTATGCCACCAGGCTCGACAAAAAAAAACAAAACAAAAAAAAGCTTTTTTCTTTTTTCATGTTGGCCTAATGCCTCTACTTCGATAAATTCTATCTTAATGGACAAAAAGGTAAATTTTCAGCTTAAGTTCTCTGCCATTTACGGCACACTGTCCATATTTTATTTTTCCAATATTTATTTTTGTCCTTTCTCTCTAATTTTCTGCCACCAATACTCTAACCGTCTCTTACTTATTTCAATCGCGGGTGTGTTCAGCTTTCCATTGTTGTCCCTAAAACCCAAGGCTTCCTGTAGGCTCGTGCCCAAACGTACACCTGGGTGGATATCTCCACATTCAATCAGAACATGCTCCGCCGTTTCCTTATCTTTCCCGCAGCATGTGCATTGTTCTTCTTCTTTACTGAATCTTGCTTTATAACTACGCGTTCTAAGGCAACCCGATCTCGCTTCAAACAGTAAAGCGCTTCCCCTTGAATTATTGTAAAATGCCTCCCTCCTTATTTCATTTTTGCCCTTTCGGTAGTTACTCAAAGCCGGTTTTTTCTCCATAGCTGCCATCCAGTAAATCCTCTCCGCCTCCCTGACTTTTCCCTTAACGCTCTTTGTTGACATGTGGCTTACAATACCAGCCGTATATTTACTAGTGAGTCTTCTAGTTCTAACCAGTTCTATAGTTTGTAACCAGTGCCATCTTTCGGGGGGAGGGGGAATCATGTGACGTAAGAAGGTAGCGACGGTTGGTAGAAGCAGAGGAGGAAGAAGTGCAGAACGGAATAAACATGGCATATGAGCCAGGCCACGTCACCCATTCATCATAGCGTCACATATATATATTTATTTATATAGTGGGCATTTAGTCCAGACCCTGAGAAAACTGCTGCAGTGCTTCGCTTCCCTCGCCCTGACAAGCCGAAAGATTTGCGAAGTTTCCTTGGTGTCGCCTCTTACTTTCGGTGATTCATACAAAACTTTGCCTCCATAGCCGCACCACTCCATAAGCTACTTGCTTCTGGTACGTCCTTTGAGTGGTCTCAGGAATGTGAATCGGCTTTCGACAGGTTGAAGAGTGCCCTCATGACCGATCCTGTACTTTCTCATTTTCACGATGGTGCACCGACCTTCCTCCATACAGAAGCTAGCGGCCACGGTTTAGGAGCCATGCTCCTCCAGCGCGACAACTCTTCGCGAGAGCGGGTCATTGTGTACGCCAGCCGCGTCCTCTCCGCAGCCGAGAGAAAACTACACGATCACCGAGAAGAAGTGCCTCGCCATCGTTTGGTCAGTGCGGAAATTTTGTCCCTATCTTCACGGCCGCCATTTCACCACTGTGACCGACCAAAACGCTTTATGTTCACTTTCGACACTCAAGAACTTGTCGGAACGCCTCGGCCGCTGGATTCTACGCCTACAAGAGTATGATTTTGACATCGTATGCAAGTGTGGCAGAAAGAATCGCGACGCCGATGCTCTTTCTCGCTGCCTACTACCAGCGGCTCCCCTCAGCGTTCCCGCAATCACTTGGCGCAACACACCCTCGGAGTCCACGTCTACGGCGGTTTCCTCTCTCGCCTCTATGGACCAGCTACTTTCGGACGACCCGCACGATTTTTCTTCTCGACAGCTCGCTGACCCATACTGTCGACGTATTATAGGATAGCTCACTGGCAGTTCCCGTCCACCTAATGCGAGGCTCCGTCTCAACTCTCGCAGTTTAAGCTGGACAACTCGGTTCTGTACCGCAAAATTTACCATCCGGACGATCAGCGCTGGGTTCCCGATCTACCGCGATCGCTTCGGTCCGAAGTCCTCAGAGCACTTCATGACCATCCGACGGCTGGTCACCTTCGTTACAACAAAACCTACGATCGCCTTCGAAGTCAGTTTATTGGCCAGGTATTACCACTAGTGTAGCTTGATACGTTAAGTCCTGCACTACCTGCCAATGTAGAAAACTACCCACATCTGCTCCAGCCGGTACACTACAGCCTCTTCCGTGCCCAGCCACACCATTCAAAGTTGTAGGCATTGATCTTTATGGCCCCCTTCCAGTCAGTACTGCTGGAAGCCGAAGGATAGTAACAGCCATTGACCATTTGACGCGCTACGCCAAGACGGCATCCGTCACTACCGCTTCAGCTACTGAAATTGCCGATTTCGTCCTCCGAGCCATTATACTGCGTCATGGTGCTCCACGTGTATTGCTCAGTGACCGTGGAAGGGCCTTCCTTTCACAACTAGTGAATGAACTTCTTCGCGCCTCTGGCAGAACTCACAAGACTGCCTTTAGTTATCATGCCCAAAATAACAGCCTCGCTGAGCGATTACACCGCACTCTTGCTGACACGATCGCCGCCTACATTCAACCAGACCACAAGAACTGGGATGTAGTTCTGCCATTCGTCACTTTCGCCTACAATACGGCTATTCAGTGGACAACCGGCTACTCACCATATTACCTAGTTTATGGACGCTCCGCTACTTCTTTCCTAGACGTCTCTTTCTTTCCCTGCCATGCGGATTCATCTCCATCCTCTTCAGAAGAATACGTTTTACGAGTCGCAGAGAGCCGCCAACGAGCTCGTATAAACACTGAAGCCCGGCAGCAAGACAGAAAGCTGGTTTATGATGAATCGCATCATGCTGTATCCTTTCAACCTGGAGAGGAAGTGCTCCTTTTGACGCCTATTCGCACACCTGGTTTGTGCGACAAATTCTAGCCACGGTTTATCAGGCCGTACACAGTTCTTGAAGAAACTTCACCAGTGAATTATCGCGTGACGCCACTTGTAGCCCCAGCAGATCGCCGTTATCGAACTACTGATGTCGTCCATGTCTCCAGTATGAAGCCCTTCATGCGACGTTCTTTGTCCCCTTCACTTGCCGCGGCCAGGCTGGCCGCTTTCACGGGGGGGGGGAATTAGCTTGGGCATTTTGTATACCAATCCTCTTCATCTGTACATTATCATCATAATCATGTGTTGCTCATGCATCATGATCGTTGTCACGTAGCATCATCATCTTGGTTCGTTCATCTCAGCTGTCAGCTGCTGAGTCCTCGGGCCTAATAAAGGTCTTCCAAACCAAGTCTTCTTAGTATATATATCACGTGACAAGGTAGCGATGGTTAGGAGGTAGATGTCGAGAAGGAAGAAGTGAGAGTAGAAAAAACATGGAGAAATAAGAAGAATAGCTAACGGACGTACTGCTTGTTCTAGGGTTTTGGCCTAAGCTTGTGTAGTGGCTGTGGTTTCTTTGTTTTTATTAGGTCTTCCTATTGTGCTTTTACAGCTAAGTAAGCGCTTTTAGCGCTAGAAAGAGCACTTAGATGCCGTTTTCTTCACCTGGACCAGAGGATTTCCTCTGGTCTGCTTCACTTCCGCCACAGGAGATACCAATGGATCAGTTTCAGCGCAACGGCATTCTTGCAGTTCGTGTGGCCCTCGTCCCTAGCATTGACGGCTTCATTCGGATGAAGAATCCGAAAGTGGTTTAGGCGGAGCTTAGAGCTGCGACGTCTGACTTCCGCTATGTTTTTCATCTGATCAGTTCAGTGTCCGAGACCTATTGAAGTGCTCTAGTTTCGCGACCAATCCGGTGAGCGTCTTTATTCCCCCGAATTTGGCATGTGTGAACGGTATTGTTTGCGGTGTCGATGTTAACTTGACCCCGTCGGAGGTATTCGAGATGTTTTCCGTGACTGGCGCTATCTCCGCTTATAGGTGTGCACGACTGGTAGAGAAGCAGAAGATCCTGACTGAGTCGGTAATTGTAACCTTTGCTGGAGGAAATATCCCAAGCGAAATCAAGGCATGGCCACTAATATACAGAGAGGAACCGCTATCACCACGACCACTCCAGTGTACGAAGGGCTGGCGATACGGTCACACTATTAAAGGATGCAGGTCAGAAATCAGATGCCGGGTGAGTGGTGACAACCACAAAACAAATGACTGCAAAGCTAAAAAAAGAAATGTCTCTGCAACGAACAACACTGTGCAGATAGTCCTGAATGCTCAGCTAAGGTACGAGAAATCCAAATCCTGGAAATTATAGGGCGTAGGCGCTGTTCTCGTCGAGAAGCCATAGAGGAAATACAGGCCAGAACTCAGGGGTATGCCAGTGTTGCAGCACGACATATCTCGGAAATGAATGGGTCGAATTCCCTTAATATCGCTGAGGTCATAGAAAAGGCTCTAGAAAAACCCTTGAAACGACTGGCTTCTAACCTTTGTGATTCTCTATCTCAAATTTTGGCTAACCAGATGACTCGCATATTTGGTACAACGGGGGAGTCAGACCTAGTATCCCAACATGTTGAGAGTTCACGACCAATAGTTGACGGTGCATCTGAAACTGCGCCTTCGTATTATCCGTCTGCAAGAGCCTCTGCAATAGGCGTCCACAGCCAAAAGGCGGAACTTGAAACCGCACCATCGTATTCTCCATCTGCAGCACCCTCTGCCGTAGATATACAGAGTCGAAGTGAGGACAAAGATGCAGATACAATAGATTCAGATGACATGGATCTGGACCCTAGCTCCCTGAAGCGATCTAGATCCCCTGTGTCAAGGAAAACTAACTCACCAAAACAGACAAAGAACAAAAAGTATCTGAAGGAAAAGGAGAGCCTTTTAAAGAGCGATTTATTGAAAGAAAGCATTCTAGAGAAATCTATAGCAGAAGCAGCTCTTTTGAAACCATAGGATCACTTAAGATTCTCCATCGGAATTGCCAATCAATTTATTCTGCATCTATAAATTTGGTATACTTGCTTCTAAATTCGCTCCTGATAGTATAGCATTACAAGAGACATGGCTATCTGTACATAATTTGTTCCAGTTAAATAACTTCCGGTCTTTTCGACTAGACCATCCATCGAGAGGTAGGGGTCTAGCTTTCTTTATTATTATTAGAATTAGTATGAAAGTCAAATGTTCATACAAACATATGTCGCCAGAATGCGAAATTTCGGCAGTAGACATTACATTACCCAACTGCACTTCTTTCACCCTAGTTAATATGTATTTTCCGGATGGAGTTCAAGACACACGAATTTTGGATCTAGCTACAACGTCGTTGTGCAAAGACAAAGTTTTAGTGGAGATTCCCACAGGAGGGGAGGAAGACGAAGTGATTTTTTGTAGAACACATCTCGCTCGCCTCAGTGATTTTCTGGACTTTTCGCTGCAGTTGGGGGGTGTATTGCCCCGTACGCTGCGGTAATGAATGTACAACCTCACGAGGTGACGTCCGACTCCGATTCGATCACGGCCACTACCTCGAGGAAGCGAGAAAACACATCCAGTGAAAGCGATCACACTGAGCTGTACTCCCCATCTTGCGACGAGTCCTCAGACGACGGCTTTTAATCTGTCCTGCACCGCAAGGCCATGTTACGGATCATCGATCCCTACTGAAACGTTCCGTATGATGCGGAGACCTCAAGTGCGGAATTATTGGAATATGGAAGGCGTATGATGCGGACTCCGCATTTTATGGAAAGACGTATCATGCAGAAATTACTGAAATGTGTGCATGTTACGTCTGAATCTAGTGCAAAGCAATATAATGTGTAAATTGAATAGACGTCCACATCTTGAGTACATGCAATACTGTGCACAAATCACAATATTTTTTAAATGTGCATGATGAGAGATTGAATCATCGGCATCTTTCTAATTGTCGTGATGCGGAAGCAAAATTACCTTTTAAATAAAATACATTACAAAACTACTAAATTAACATGCTAGCGATCATAAATGGTGGTTGCATTGCAACACATTAATACAGTGTTCTATCCAAGACTTAAAGAACTTACAAAGTTATTATTATCAATGGAGAAGCATTATTATACACATCAGCCCTGCTACAATCAATATATTTTTTATTTGTCTGTATGTTCCAGCTGTGAATAGTGACATTGCAGTGTTGATGGTACACAAATGAGGTGACTGCACTGTAATTTCACGAGCTCCACCTAAGCCACAGGATGGTGGCACAAAACACAATGTAACAGCAAATTTAGAACGAAATGTTTAAACAACAATAATAATCATAGCACTGTGAAAGTGTGGCGCTGTTTTTATCTCATGAACGTCTTGTGGAGATCGGCGAAATGCTGCTTGAGGCTCCAGCACCACTGTAAATTTGGAAGGTCACTGCCATAGAACTTATGTGTCCTTCATAGGCACCTGGAAATGAAAATAATTGGCACAAATAATGTCAGAGACACATGTTAGCACATTAGTTCACATGCATAAAAAATATAACACACAGAATGAAACTGAAAATGTAAGGCACGCAATCCTTCATGTTATGCATATGTGAATAATAGAAGGAATGAGTGTATAAATTAGTTCTGCCACATCAAAGAGAACAGCATGCTTATCACAGTGAAAATGACTAGGTTGTCACGATTTTCAATGGTAGAGATAATCAATTATTATGTCCTTATGAAATGATGATTTAAATGCTTCCTGCACAGTAAAACTTTAGGAACTGCAAGTGAAAGCTCTCAATGTACATTTAATAGTGTGTGCATGTACATCTGCTGCCTTTATACTATACAGTCTGTGCACAAAATTGGCATCTTGAACAATTTCGAGAGTTAAACTTATGCAACTTATGAAGGTTAAAATCACCATGAAAGCAAGCAGGACCAGGCAGGTGCCATTAAAAATCTGTGCAAGCCAGACAACTATAACCGAACTGCACACATATAGGGGAGCATGAGTAACAGAAATTCGGCTGCTGACCCGTAGGTCGCGGTATCAAATCGCGGCTCCATTTCCGGTGGAGGCAGAACTGCTGTAGGCACGCGTGCTCAGATTTGGGTGTACGTTAAAGAACCCCAAGTGGTCGAAGTTTGCAGTGCCCTCCACTACGGCGTCTCTCATAATCATATAGTGGTTTTCGGACGTAAAACCCCACATATAAATCAAGAATACCAGAAATAAACTGCCAACAGAAAAGGTGGGTGCATGTGCTATCTGTAAGTGCTTACACCTTACTACATACAGCATGCTCATTTTATTTTAAATACCGATATTGAAAATAACTGCTCTATTAGGAATGTCAAAGCTAAGGTAGAACTGAACGACTCTACAAAAGTGACCCTATTATGACAACACGTTTTCTTATAACAAAATTGACTAAGACTCTGAAATATCATTATGCAAGAAAATATCTTCAAAAGAACAATCAAGTTTGAAGTCATATTTTTTAATATGGCTACTATGACTATAACCAAGAAATCGACCTCAACATGGCTAATGTTAGTTTTTAAGGCCTATGTTCACTAGACAATAAACTGTACCACGAAAAGCACCGCGTTCAGGCAAAGCACTACACAAAAAAAGAAAGCCGTCCTTTTTGTTATTACCTACAATGCCTTTAAAATGGTATTTTTACCTTTACTTTCCGCTTTTTATCTAAGTTACTGGTGTGAAACAAGTTAGCTGAAAATGCACTGTGCCTCCAAAAAAATGGTGAAGCTTGCACTAAATTAGGCTCCACAAGCCTTCGAACAGCGAGACTGCATGACTCTTAGGACTACTTTGGTTACTTGTGTTTTGTTTCTGGGCCTAAGCATAAAGACAAGGACTTAACTGAATTGCTGCTAACAAACAAATGCTTTCAAAATTGCCCGAGCTTCAAAGGATTCTCAGACATTTGTTTTTCTCACTGGGCTATTCTACACCAAACATACAAACCATACTGCATGGCGACCATCACAGATGTATAGTTTAAAAAATAATAGTAATTTACTCTTCTGAAAATAGTTATTTGCAGAAATGTTTTGAAGAGAAAAAAGTAGTGGTCACGTGGGTACCTTCAGAATTTCGCAGAATGTCGTGCGGGTGTTATTTGTAAGAAAAATTTTAAAGTACCGCTATTTCTTGCCATATCAAGTTTGATCTACATATTAAGTAAAGGTGCTTCTTAAATTATTTGAAGCCGAGTAACATTAGTGCAATTTTTCCGCTACATAGGCTTTCAAGAATTCAGCCAAACTGTTTATCGTTTGCATTTCTTGTATGGCAATACTGCACTTTGTATGAATATTTGAGCCACAAATACTCACTGCACAGATGTTATATTTCACGAAAATAATAATGTTAGGTCCAGATTAGAAATATCACTATATAATCGTTTTTGTCCACATTGAGATGGAATTTGAGCTGTGTGTTTGTCTAATTGAAAATTACTTTTATGTGTAAGTTGAAAGCAAATAAACAGTTCTTGTTATATGGCAAGTGTTTTCATTTCAATTTTTGTTTAAATGAGGAAAATGATTTTTGAAGTCTCCTATTGAGGGCCATGGGAAACTTCGGAACGGAAGCTGTCGTATATCAAATGCAGAAAACAGCCATCATAAGAAAACTTCAAACATTCATTTCTACTTTAAGACAAAGTGTAATCATATAACTTGCCCTATAAAGAGAACTACTTCCTTGCTTTTGATGTGGCAAAAAATTGCACTAATATTACTGAGCTTCATGCACTACACACAATCACCTTTACTTAATATCTAGACCAAATTTGGTGTAGAAGAGGCAGAGTTTTCGAAACACTTATTTTTACTCTTTACAAACAACACCCAGACGACATCCTGGGAAGTCCAGAAGGCACCAACGTGGCCTAATATTTTGTTCACTGCGATATATTTTAGCATTTTACAGTTTTCAATACAGTAAACGAGCACAATATTTTTTTTCAAAACACATTTAGGATGGTTGGCAAAATGGCTGGGATGTTTGATGTGTAATTGCCTCACTGCCAGCATTTATTCTTCCGAAGCTCAAGCTATCACCTCTCTGTTACTGCCTCCCTCACATATAATGCCTGCATACAGTGCACGTAAAAAGTAGATATAATACAGAAGGAGGTCCCAAAGTAAAAACTGTCAGGGGGACCTCCTGTGAATTTATGTATAAAATATAGAACAAAGATTGGCAACTAAGAAAAAAAACAGCAAGCGAATGAAACAAAATGAACGTAATGAAAATATTTACTGAAACTTTTGGTAGTTCAAAATATTTACATGTAAGTTATAAAACAGAACATAACTAATTGGAATAAATAACTATAACACATACATATCACTAACTAACACAGTGTCACTTCGGAACCTATACACATACACATAAATGCATACAACCATATTTAAACACACACACATATATACACATATATATATACATATACATATATATACATAAATCCACACATATATGTACACATATACATACCCATATACACACACATATACACGCACATATATTCAGGTGTCGCATGTTGTTAGTAAGAACTGTTTTAGATGCCACCGGAAACAATGTAATGAGGGGCTTGATTTAATAATTGATGGTAGCGAGTTCCAGAAAGAAATTGCAGAAAACAAGGCTGTCATTTTGCCGTAGTTATTTCTTACTTTTGGAAGCAGAAGGTTACTATTTTCAGAAAACCGTGTGTTAATAATATTGTGGAGATGTGTGAGGGGAAGTAGGTCAGTGGGAATGTCACCGACTCTACTTCTGAATAATAAAATTCCAAGTTTGAGTTGAAAGGTGGAAATGAACGGTAGAATTTCTAGAGTGCTAAAGAGGGGTGCTGCTGATGCTGTGTAGGAACTATGTGTGATAATTCTGACTGCTCTTTTCTGAAGGTGAATGAGAGATGTTAGGTGTGTCACGTAGGTATTGGCCCAGGATGAAATGCAGTAGGTTAGGTGACTGTTAATGAAAACATAGTAAAGCGATTTTAGAAGGTGTTGCTGAAAACAATGCCTTGTGCGAATGAGTATGCGGATGCCAAAAGCAGTTTTCTTGACGACAGAATTCCCGTGAATGTTATATTTGAGTTGAGGGTCTAATGTTACACCTAGAAAAGTAGTGAACTTTGATGGGGGTGATGACGCAGTTATCAATGAATATTTCGGGTGAAATCGGAACGCTTTTTTGGGACGAGTGAAATAACATAAAAGTTTTTCTAACAGGGTTGATTATCAACAAGTTATTTTTGCACCACGAAACAAGTTTCACGACATCAGTGTTTAATTTTGCAAGTAGATTGTTAGGATCATTGTCACTAGAAAATATCGGGGTATCGTCAGCATAAAGGATGCAGTCAGGTCAGTTAAGTGATGATGGTAAGTCGTTAATGTAGATACGAAACAAGAGATGTCCCAGAATTGAGCCTTGTGGGACTCCCTGGCTAGTTATTATTGGCGAGGATAAAACATCGCCATAACAGACAACCTGGGTTCTGTTAGTGAGGTAGCTTTGTAAAAGGGCTAAAGTAGGCCCACAAATTCCCAATGAATTAAGTTTAGCATACAAAATAGAGTGGTTTAGAGTGTCGAAGGCTTTAGTTAAATCTATAAATAACGCCCCAGCCCAGAGCCCCTTATCGGTGGACTGTTTTATGCTATCTGTTAGTTTAATCAGTGCAAATTCGATAGAAAATTTAGCACGAAAACCAAACTGCTTATGTGACAAAAGGTTAAATTTTGTGAGGTAGTCCACTAGGCGATTCACAATGAGCTTCTCAATTTCGTTACTAAAGAATGGGAAGATTGTTATAGGTCGATAATTAGAAAAAGCTTTTCGGTCTCCCTTTTTGAATACAGGTATTCCTTTTCCTTGTTTGAGGATTGTAGAAAAAATGCCTGAACGAAATGCGGTGTTGATAAGCTCTGAGAGCACAAAAGACAACTCACGAGCAACAAGTTTGATTTTAGCTGGATAAATTGAATCCAGGCCACATCCTGTCGTCTTCAAACTTGTTATAGTGCAAAGAACCTCAGCAGGTGACGTGGGTTTTAAGAAAAAAGAGTGAGGCAAGCGAGACAACGAAGGTAAGTTAGTGACAGTCGATACCGAGCTGCTGAAAAATGATTCATTAAAAGAATTGGCGATAGTGACAGGGCAAGTTAGAACGCTGGTGCCATCCAAAAATTCCGTCTCAAGTGCATCTGGCTAGTCGAGATGCAAGAATTCTTTAATTACTTTCCAGTTTTTTCTACTGTCATTCCCATTTTCGAGCACTTTATTTTGATAGTAGGTTCATTTGGCTTTTTTAAGTAGGACAGTAAGAGTTTGTAAATAGAGTTTAAAGCATAAAGCGGGTCCTGAGGGACAGATTGAACGGCTGAAGTTTTACTTTTTTGTACAGGTTATCTTTTTTATTTATGCTACGCAGCAGTCCTCTAGTAATCCACGGGTTTCTAAGGGCTGAGTACCAACGCGATATGGTGGATACAGATGTACACAAGTTTATGATACCTGTTAGTTTCTCAGTCAAGGTACTAAACGCTTTATTAACACAAGGTTCTTGCGATAGTTTCCCCCAGTCAAAGCGGGATACCAAATGAACAGATTTCGCAGAATCAAAACGACACCCATTGACCATTTTATTTTTACAATTAGTTTTTTAATAACAGGAAAATTGGATAATGATCTGTTAGATCAAAATTTACCACACCGGCCTCCTGGACTGACATAACGTTACTGAGTATATGGTCAGTAAGCGTGTTCCGACCAGAAGGAGCACATCGTGTCGGAGGATCCAGCAGAGATGTCAACCCATGACCCATGAAGCAGTTAGCGTATTGAGCACAAGAACCGTCGTTAATATTTGTAATGTCAATGTTACTGTCGCCTAAAATGATCACGTTATAATTTTCTCGAAACAAACGAGCTTAGTATATCATCAAGCTCAACACAATGTCACCGTAAGATGATGATGGGGACTGATAAATTGAACCAATGATAGTTCTTTTGTTAGACGGAAGGAAATCACGGTCAAATTCGAGCCAGACCGATTCACATTTCGACACAGAAAACGCGATATCAGTACGTCGTTTATATGACAATGCGTTAGAAATAAACATGGCTGATCCACCATGATAGTCACCGAGGCGATGAAAAAATTTAGCACGATAGCCCGGAATGGAAAACATGTTATCATCATCTGCAGATAGCCATGTTTCTGATATACCTATAAGCGAAAAGTGATGATCGGTTAAAGAAAGGAAATTAACCATATCATCAAAGTTTTTCGGTAAGCTTCGGGTGTTAAAGTGCATGATTGAAATTTGAGAAACAAACAAACTAAGAAGTTGCTTCAGTTCGAGGACAGTGTGTGTCGCCATGATGGCTCAGAATGATCATGCTTAAATGCTATTTGGAAAACACGGCCAGATCACTAACACCAGAGATGCGGTACACTCGGCTGTCCGTAGACTTTCTTGCTTTGATGCGGCAGTTGTCAACTCATAGGAACTGCCACTGCTTTTCTTTCTTAAGTGCCAATGCCTGAGCAAAGAGCCGCTTGTTCTCTGGTGATGTTTCTGATGATGATGATGTTGTTTCTGGAAAGAAAAAGAAAGGCAGGTCTGACAAAGTTCACAAGGCAAGATATTTTCATGTTGGATAAATTCATTACCATAAACAGCAGCAAAATAAGATTCATTTTGAGTAGTCCAAGACACAAGCTATTTACCAGCATACTAAGAGCCAAGCACAAACTTTTTATTTGATTCTGTGTGGTGATAGACAGGAAGCACTTATTGCAAGACTGATCAGTCTGTAATTAACTGAATGAAGTACAATGCACTGTTCAATCCAACACCACATGGGCATCTTTGCTATAGCAAAGCCATGTGTCATTGATTCATGCACTAGATGGGACAATGCAAATGTAACAAAAAGGTGAAAAAAGAAAACAAGGAAAAAAAGAAGAAAAGGGGGGATGCAAAGTAGGAGCAGTGTAGCACTACTTTTACTTTGCATCCCCCTTTTCTTTCTTCCTTTTTCTTCTTTTCTATCATTTATCTTTTTTTTGCTTCCGTTACCCCCAACCTCCAAAAGGAGAACACTTTGTATCAGCGCAACCTAACTTGAAAAGAAGCAAGGGCTGCACTCTTCTGCGTTATAGGTTTTTTTTCAGACAAACATTTCCAACAGGCACACACGCTTACACAAAAGATGATGTCATTACTGACCCCATTTAAACTAACACGCCAAGGATGACAAGGTGACTTCTAAAAAATAGGTCCTCCTATCGCAACATCGGCCAGCCTCTCTGAGGCACCCCACTAGATGTTTCCATCTGTCGACTCACATCTTCATTTTGGGTAACACAAAGACGAGCTTACATTGATGATACGCACGAAAGTTTAGTGATGTATCATGTATCAGATTAAGCAACTCTTAAAAAATTGATACCTTGCTTCCAGGCTTTTTATACTGTAGCCTGAATCTTCGTAATGTCTTCTATGCACATGAAGCAGATTGACAACGTAATGCGCAACATGCTTAAGAATACTGCGAGGAACATGATAACGACAAAACGACCAGCCACCCAAATTTTTCGCTGTACATGTTTATAAAATGTTCATGTACACCCAAATGAGGGGCTTATGATACAAGCCGAAAAAACCTACAAGTAGGGCCTTGGAGCCTTCTGGAAATAGACGTAATGCATTTTTTCTGTGGAGGGCTTTACACCCATAAGTGAGGAACAAAACTACAGTATAATGAAGAATGTTGGCAGCTATCAGTTATAGAAAAACTTAATGCAGCTAATCTTCCCTGACGCATCTGTACATTAAGAGAGGTGACGGAGCTTCTTTGATTGTGGCAGTAACTCCAAAAGGACCAGTGCAAAAATTGGCACTACTTGGCTAGACAAATGTCAAAACAGGCCTGCCCGACTCCCTCTAGCAATCCCGGCTGAATCTGACACATGATTTCCTAACTGCTAGCCGGACAAAAACAAAACCACTGAAGCACTCACAATACGCTGCGTGAAGTTCCTCTGGAGTGGTCAACTTCGTCTTCTGCGATGAAAGAGCAGCACAGTGTCCTGGTAAGGCACTCCTTGCAATGGTTTTCAATGCCACACAGTGACCTTGCTGTTCCTGTCGAAGAGAGCGTGGGGAGCTTGGAGGGTGCTTGCTCTTTTCTGGGGGCTGCTGCCGTTCCTCGTTTTCTGCTCAAGGTCAACCTGCACAAAGTTGTAGACGAGGCTTTAGGAGTTGTATATACTGATATACAAATTTTCGCTGAACACACATTTCCTCGTGGCACACTGAGGAATTTCTTATAAAACTGAAGGCCTCGCATATGCAAACGTTTACAATCGATCCGAAGATGCACTCGACTCTAAAGGAGCAAGTTTGTTATGTAGTGTATATAAAGAAAGGTCATTCAGCACAACCACAACTATAGTTGCACACGAAAACGACATTTTACACGATCCTGTTTATTTACATGGTCCATTTTATTTTAGTTACACGGTTCATTTTACACGGTCCTGTTTTACACGATCTGGTCTGCATGAACTCTTGAACCAGGCACCAAATAGGTTGAAAGACACACGCAGAGTTTGAGACAAATCTAGTTTCCCGTGGAGCATCCTCTTGCACTATAACAACACATCTCAATCTAAATAGTTGGTCAGAACAAGCTGAAAACAGCTCGCACTTGAAAAGCACGGGCAGAAGGAATGACGCCTGCACCCTGTGCTCCCTGTACATTCTCGTTGAGGGTGCAGTTTTCACCTTATCCTTATGCAATTTCGCATTTATAACGTTGTTCGCTGCATAATTTTTGTGGCATTAAAGTGTGTGATACCGTCATGTGTATCCCATGTAATTTATAAAAATATAATACAAGGTAGCTTGATTCAAAAATAACAAAGCGCATCCAGCGCCATGTCCTGTAGCCAATTTTTAGGCAAGTGGCAGAATGATTTATTCTTCAAAACATATCTTACTTGTAACCACTACAAGAGCTTACTCGTACACTGGCACATTCTCTTTGCCTCTTCAGATTATAAGGTGCCTTTTTACACCAGAAAATCTTCGAGAAGAATAGAAGTTTTTTAATTGTGAAGAAAGAAAAGTAGAAGAGAAAAAAGATAACCTGCCCTGGACAGGGACCGAGCCTGCGAACTTCGAATAACATGTTCGATATTCTATCAACTGAGCTACCACGGCGGCTATCCCTCTTCCATTTTGTACGGTATATATGTGCATTTATACATGGAAGAGTCAGTCAGCGCTGCCTGTTACCATTAGGGCGAGTGTGGGACACCATTTTTTTGCCTACTGGCAATTACATTACGATTTCAATTACGTTACGATTACTTCCAATATCCCTATACTTCTTTGGCAGCATTATGCGTCTGTCAGTTCTCAGAAAATCTGCTAGTCACAGGAGGCGGCAATGGTTCGCCGTCCCACCTAAATGCATGTACTTGAACACATGCACAACTGATAAAAAAACAAGTCACACACCGCTAAGATTACTGAGATTCACTGTTTCAGATTCATGAGTAAAGAAAATAACTATAAATTTAAGGGTTTGTTGTCTTTGTTGAACACAATATAATGAGAAATAGCAGAAAATGATGCCAAGAAAACAATAGGGGATGTTATCAAAAGCAACTTTAACAAAATTGTGAAAAGAAAAGTGAACAAAAACGTAACTTGGACGTTTTTTGACAATTGAATTGACATTACTTTTTATAACATTCCTATATTTTACCGGGTAATGTTGTCAGGTAATTCCCATTATTAGAGTGGTGAGTAGGCTGACAAAGAAAGTATATGGCATTGATACACCTTAGAACACCTAATAGTTTGAGGACCTTAAAAGAGCGGAAGCTACTTTGAGTAGACCAGAATATTTAGTTGGAGCGAAAAAAAACGTACACACAATTTTACCAGGCTTTTTAACACATTTTGAGACATAAAAGTGTATGCTGCCAGTAATGTTAAGTACCATTACTTTTGTCACACTATGCACTGTAGCAGGTGTAGTTAGAGTGGTGATAGTGAAGGATTAATCAAGCACGCCACCAACTGAGTTCACATCAATGGTCGCGTATTTTAAAACTAAACCTGCTGTATAGTAAAAAAAAAATTCAGAGCATTTATGATTTTATCCAAATCAAGTTAAACCGACTGGGTAAGCAAACCATTTGCATAAAATAAAAAGGCATAAAGTGATTCATGTATTATAACTATGTCAACAATTTCAGAAACGCAGGGC
This sequence comes from Rhipicephalus annulatus, assembly GCA_013436015.1. Lineage (NCBI taxonomy): Eukaryota > Metazoa > Arthropoda > Arachnida > Ixodida > Ixodidae > Rhipicephalus > Rhipicephalus annulatus. The sequence continues at coordinate 26,529 of WOVY01012843.1, read as the reverse complement.
AAAGTGACAACAGTTCAATTAAAAACCCCTCTCATTATAACATGCATGAAAAGCACCACACCAGAATATTTTATAGTGCATGTAATATCGAGACTACTAGACTGTCTATTGACCTTTTAGAAGAAGGGTATCTCCTTCACGTTCGAGGGGCAACCACTTAGCCTTTTCCTGAGCTTTTCTGTGAATATTTCCTGAATTTCAGATATCATTAGGATTGATTTAAAGTGAACATATTTTGCTTACGCATTGAAACCTAGTTCTGTATGTAACTGCAATTATGGGTGCCAAACCACCTCCAATTAATTTTTAACATTTAACTTATTTTTTAACTGCAGCAGCACAACTAGCTACGAGTGCCCAAAAGTAGCTAGAAACAATACCGTTACCTCTTTGAGCCTTTTGGAAGTGTTCAGCTTCTCAGTGCTCACCTTACAACATTTTCTTTAAATACTGGTTTGTGTGCCCACTGCTCTTGCTCCTTGTACAGTGAGGAGGAGCACGTGGCAAGAAGAGACCAGAAAGAAGCATAGCGAAAAAAAGCAAAATAAGCGAGGACCTCTTTTGTATCGTACAATGTGTGTAACATTACTATTGTGACAACATATAGACAAATTATCACGGCTATGCATCCATTGTAGAGTCATACACAGCTGCAACACCACGACTAAATTTCAACCTTGTGTTGGTTTAGGATCGCTTTATAGTGGCAAGCTAATGATATCTGCATTTGTTTGGCACATATTAAGATGCAGTGAAATGTGATATGGTAATCTCATTTAGAATGCACGTCATGTGGCTTCATTGTATATGTGGCCACAAGTAACTCTGGTTGCAAAGCAATAAGGCAGAGCCTAAACAGACGTCACGGACCACTCCAATCTGAACTTGCATTTGCTACTTGCCCATTATCATCCCAGCAAAAAATGAATAATTGAATCTGCTACAGATATGTGCTAGCTTATGCTAAGAACCAAGCATGAAGGGTGTTTTGTCATTATTGAGATCAGTTATTGGTTCAAGAACACTTGCTGTCAAACACAAATACATTGCTGTCGAAGCATCAAGACTCAAATATAAAGCAAAAAGAAGTGTCTCTTTAAAAATTGCAAGCCACAAGGTGCAAGATAAATATTTGATATACTTGGGATGTAAGGCACTCACAAGAGGTGCTGCCATATTACACTTTTCCTTGTGTTGAAACATGCTTGCTTTACTCACCCAACACATCTGTAAAGATGCCGTGAAAACACCAAGGAGCTGATGCAGCATGGTTGAACACATGTCCAGGGATTCCACCATTCATATTCTCTAAGCAGCCCGACAGCCTCCACAGTCCTGCAACCATTTGTAAGATAAATATAGTTCTACCCAAAATTCTTGGTTTGCAGACACACATGCAAAACGCATAACCACTCTATAGGACGTTTGCATGATAATGCGCTGGGTAGCAAAACGGATGCCAATATCAAGTATCCCGGCCTGCCGCTTCTTTCTTTCCGTTCTTAATTTTTTTTGCAATACCCTCAGGGCCAAACGGCATTACAGAGGGGAGTGGTTGCAAAATAAAGGACAAACATTTTTACAAATGCAGTGGCGAATCTTACATCGAGCAGAAGACCTTAATTATACAGGTTAGCTAACAGGCTTTATAGCAAACAAAACGCTGAATGATGAGAATTACATCAAGACAGAAAAAAACGACAAGAAAATAACTACTGTACAGGAACAACACAGCATCGGGTAATTCAATACTTTGTTGGCTGTCATTACACATAATTAGCTAAGACACTTCTGAAATGAAGGTGAAATACAATGGTTGCCACTGATGCGGGAAGCCGGTTCCAGTCCTCGGAGGTGCGAGTTATGAAAGACTGAGAAAAGGCGCGAGTCCTGCAAGAAGGCAACCCGACCTTATGGGAATGATCCAGCCGGGGTGAGATATAACTAGGAGGCAAGATAAGACCGTCCCGCAGCGATGTGTGATGAAACAGCTTGTGAAACAAGTGGAGACGAAGCATTTTACGACGGGATGAAAGTGAAGGTAAGTTGAGGCTAGATTTCATGGCTGTTATGCTAGCTGTCCTGTTGTAATTAGAAAGCATAAAACGAATTGAGTTATTCTGTACCATTTCAAGAGAGTGTATTAGGTTGGCATGACTAGGATCCAATACTGCAGCGGAATATTCAAGTTTAGGTCGTATTAGTGTAGTGTAAAAAAGAAGCTTCATGAAAGAAGGGGCCGTTTGAAAAGTTGCGGCGGAGGTAACTTAACATTCGGTTAGCATTTTAATGACGTAATTACAGTGAACAGTCCAGGTCAGATCAGTTGTTATATGCACCCCAAGGTATGTATAGTTTGTCACGGATTGAAGAGGGGTGTTATCACGATAATAGTTTGGAAGTTGATGGTTCGCTCTCGAAACACGTAAAAATTGGCATTTCTTATTGTTTAATTCCATGAGCCATGTTTTACACCAAAGAGAAATGGAGTTAAGATCATGTTGAAGAGAGGTAGTATCGCCATCACAAGTTATTTCTCGGAAGATTACGCAGTCATCCGCAAATAAATGAATATTGGAGGTAATGCAGGACGGTAAATCATTAATGTATATAAGAAAGAGCAGAGCAGTGGGCCTAGTACGAAGCCTTGCGGTACGCCGGAATGAACGGCACTTGGTTCAGAGCTTACATAATTAACTGAAAAAAATTGAGAACAATTTTTTAGAAAACATTCGAGCCATGTTAGAAGCCTGGGATCTATATTAAGTTCATTTACTTTGTGCAAGAGCAAGTTGTGACAGACTTTATCAAAAGCTTTGGAGAAATCTAAGAATATGCAGTCGGCAGAGCTATTTTGGTCGAGAATAACGTTTAATTTGTGTGTAAAGGCTACAAGCTGGGTTTCGCACGAGAATGTTTTTCTGAATCCATGTTGGTGACGCGTAAAAGACGAGTTAGACTCAAGGAAGGTTGCAAGGTTAGAGTACAAAATGTGCTCCAGTATTTTGCATGGAATGCTAGTAAGTGAGATCGGTCCATAGTTTAATGGGGAATGCTTGTCACCGGACTTGTGAAATGACACAATTTTGCCAATCTTCCATTCGATTGGTAATACGCCTTCGTGAAGAGACTGTTGAAAAATTTTAGTAAGAATAATGGATGAGTAGGCACAGGTACCTTTAAGGAACTTGGTGGTAATCAGGTCGCAGCCCGGGGCGGATGAAAGTTTGAGGGACTTATGTTTTCTACACCAACAGAATCTATCATAATTGGGAACATGACTGAGTAGTTATAGCATATGTTCGGTGGCAGAGGAACATTATTAGTGCGACAGAAATTGCCAGTGAAAGAGATGTTGAGAGATGAAGCGTACTTCTCAGGGGCTATAGCGTCTCCAGAGCCAATGATAAGGGTTATCGTTTGTTCACTACTTGGGTTTATGACGCGCCAAAACTTTTTAGGATCGTTGGATAGCATGGATGGAAGAGTGGTATTGATAAATGTGTCTTTAGCAGATTGGATGACTCTGATGTACTCAGAAGACGCTAATTTGTAGGCATTCCATCGGGCAGCGTTGTTAGAACGCTTTGCTAATCTGTATAGACGCTTCTTTTTGTTAGATAGCCGTTTAATGTGGTTATTAAACCAGGAGGCGTGTGTGTTTGTAGTGATAGAGCGGACGGGGATGTATATGTTGGTCACTTCATCTACCTTGCGTATAAACAGATTCCAATTAGTTTGGACAGTGCGTTCATCGAAACCCTCCAGAATAGTGTCAAGAAAATTGCACAGGTCATTGTTAATGCCTTAAAAATTTGCTTTATTATAATCGCGAATTATTTTGATGCTCTTAAGCGGCTTCGGACGCGGGAGCTTAATGCTGAACGATAACAAAGAATGATCACTTAGGCCCGGTGCATAGGAAATGTTCGAAACAACGTCAGGACTGGTTGTTAGTACGAGGCCAAGGGTATTGGCGGTTGAAAATATTGTTCTTGTCGGTTCATGAACTACTTGAGAGAAAGAAAATACAGAGCACAGGTCGACGAATTCTTTGGCTAATGTTGATAATGGAAGTACGGTAGGTGGCTCGGTAGCCCAATTAATATTAGGAATGTTGAAATCACCCAATACAAATAGGCAGGCTAGGATAACGAGAACAAACTATGTGTTATGTCATGAAGGTCATTTATGAAGCCCGAAGTGTGATCAGGGGGACGATAGCAAACGCCCACGATTATTTTCTGATAACCAAGTTCAATGATGGCCCATAAAATTTCTAAGTTGTTTGGGATATGTATACAGCGGGGATATGAGGTCTTCCGAAATTGCCAGAAGGACACGGCCCCTTTGACGGTTATTTCTGTCGCAGCGATAAATTGGTGAAGTTACGAGTGGTTTGAAAAATTTCGTTGTTTTGTACCTGCGAGTGTAGCCAAGTTTCCGTTAATACGACAACATCGGCGCAAGTCGTATCTATGGCAGAAGCTAAGGAATTGCGTTTGTTAATCACACTGCGAATGTTGGTGAAGAGGACTGATACACAAGGAATGTGGCGACCACCGCCCCTCACGCCCCCCTATGCGCTAGACGAATGCGCAGCACTCCCTTTGTGTTTTACCGGCGCTACCGGGGTAGCGGTTGCACTCACGGTATCAGTTACAGAATTGTAGATATAGTGTTTTTTGTTCATTACAAGCTTGTTGTAACGAATCTGGAAATCGTCTGTGCGAGTGTTGGCAAATTCGTACAATTTCTTTCTTGCGTGACGCGTGGTAGGCGAAAAGTCCTCGCTTACTGAGACGTCTTTTCCATCAGTTTTTTGCGTACGGAGGGTAGTTTGTTTTTAGTCTTAAAGTTCGAGAATCGCACCATAATTGGGTGACATTTACCTGGATGATATTGCCTCAAGCGATGCGCACGCTCAATTGCAGTCTCGGGTAACGGGTCTAAAACGTCACGCAAGACTTCCCTTACGTGCACCTCGGTTTCCTCCCACGTTTCTCGGTCGTCCGGTATACCTCGTAGAATGATGTTATTGCGTCGCGACCTGTCCTCCAGATCATCAACGCGTGATTGCAGGGTATCTTGTTTAGATGTTAATGTTTCGACGGAACTCTGAAGGTGCACGATATCTTCATCCATGCGATCAAATGTTGTCATTTTTTCTTCTACGGCGTCTAACCTCTTCTGAATAGCACCAACTTTTGTTTCAATGCTTTTCTGCCCAGTTTTTTGGCTTTTATGTCGGCTATTAGCTCGGCGTGGTTCTTTGCCGATTCCATCTGCTAGGCATGAACCTCCTTGAGAAGGCGGAAAAGAATATTTGTATGCTCTGTAGGATCATCGGGTAAGTCCTCTAGGTCAATAAGGGCCTGGGAACGGGTATTACGCGGCCCGGGAGTTGTCTCGACGTCACCAGAACACAGCAAAATAAGGATCATAGAAAAGCACTCAGAAAACGTTTCACATAATACGTGTGGGCAAGGAAGCAGCAGTAAATAGCGGTTATCACTTCGCTTAGCATATAGCGAAAACCGTTTACACACCTGCGAAATGCAGAAGCGGGATGCGTGAGACATGATGTCGGCGCCGCCCGCTTGCCCACTGAAGCGGTAGTCGTGCCCGCAGCTGTATAAGTAGGCCGCTGGAACTGGCGACGTCACCGAGGATGGTGCTGCGCAGAAATCCCGGTGCACCATGTGAGGCCAAACGAAGAAAAAGCCATGTTCTTGATTGCGGTCGTCCGAAGGTTGGCTCAGCGGTGGCAGCGGGACTGGATTGTCGTTTGCCGTGAGTATCGTCGGTGAAAACGGCAGCAGAAGCAGCGTAACCAAAGCCTGCGAGATGCAGAAGCGGGATGCGTGAGACATGATGTCGGCGCCGCCCGCTTGCCCACTGAAGCGGTAGTCGTGCCAGCAGCTGTTTAAGTAGGCCGCTGGAACTGGCGACGTCACCGAGGATGGTGCTGCGCAGAAATCCCGGCGCACCATGTCAGGCCAAACGAAGAAAAAGCCATGTTCTTGATTGCGGTCGTCCGAAGGTTGGCTCAGCGGTGGCAGCGCGACTGGATTGTCCGTTGCCGTGAGTATCGTCGGTGAAAACGGCAGCAGAAGCAGCGTAACCAAAGCCTGCGAAATGCAGAAGCGGGATGCGTGAGACATGTCGGCGCCGCCCGCTTGCCCACTGAAGCGGTAGTCGTGCCAGCAGCTGTTTAAGTAGGCCGCTGGAACTGGCGACGTCACCGAGGATGGTGCTGCGCAGAAATCCCGGCGCACCATGTCAGGCCAAACGAAGAAAAAGCCATGTTCTTGATTGCGCTCGTCCGAAGGTTGGCTCAGCGGTGGCAGCGGGACTGGATTGTCCGTTGCCGTGAGTATAGTCGGTGAAAACGGCAGCAGAAGCAGCGTAACCAAAGCCTGCGAAATGCAGAAGCGGGATGCGTGAGACATGATGTCGGCGCCGCCCGCTTGCCCACTGAAGCGGTAGTCGTGCCAGCAGCTGTTTAAGTAGGCCGCTGGAACTGGCGACGTCACCGAGGATGGTGCTGCGCAGAAATCCCGGCGCACCATGTCAGGCCAAACGAAGAAAAAGCCATGTTCTTGATTGCGCTCGTCCGAAGGTTGGCTCAGCGGTGGCAGCGGGACTGGATTGTCCGTTGCCGTGAGTATAGTCGGTGAAAACGGCAGCAGAAGCAGCGTAACCAAAGCCTGCGAAATGCAGAAGCGGGATGCGTGAGACATGATGTCGGCGCCGCCCGCTTGCCCACTGAAGCGGTAGTCGTGCCAGCAGCTGTTTAAGTAGGCCGCTGGAACTGGCGACGCCACCGAGGATGGTGCTGCGCAGAAATCCCGGCGCACCATGTCAGGCCAAACGAAGAAAAAGCCATGTTCTTAATTGCGGTCGTCCGAAGGTTGGCTCAGCGGTGGCAGCGGTACTGGATTGTCCGTTGCCGTGAGTATCGTCGGTGAAAACGGCAGCAGAAGCAGCGTAACCCAAGCCTGCGAAATGCAGAAGCGGGATGCGTGAGACATGATGTCGGCGCCTCCCGCTTGCCCACTGAAGCGGTAGTCGTGCCAGCAGCTGTTTAAGTAGGCCGCGGGAACTGGCGACGCCACCGAGGATGGTGCTGCGCAGAAATCCCGGCGCACCATGTCAGGCCAAACGAAGAAAAAGCCATGTTCTTAATTGCGGTCGTCCGACGGTTGGCTCAGCGGTGGCAGCGGGACTGGATTGTCCGTTGCCGTGAGTATCGTCGGTGAAAACGGCAGCAGAAGCAGCGTAACCCAAGCCTGCGAAATGCAGAAGCGGGATGCGTGAGACATGATGTCGGCGCCGCCCGCTTGCCCACTGAAGCGGTAGTCGTGCCAGCAGCTGTTTAAGTAGGCCGCTGGAACTGGCGACGCCACCGAGGATGGTGCTGCGCAGAAATCCCGGCGCACCATGTCAGGCCAAACGAAGAAAAAGCCATGTTCTTAATTGCTGTCGTCCGAAGGTTGGCTCAGCGGTGGCAGCGGGACTGGATTGTCCGTTGCCGTGAGTATCGTCGGTGAAAACGGCAGCAGAAGCAGCGTAACCAAAGCCTGCGAAATGCAGAAGCGGGATGCGTGAGACATGATGTCGGCGCCGCCCGCTTGCCCACTGAAGCGGTAGTCGTGCCAGCAGCTGTTTAAGTAGGCCGCTGGAACTGGCGACGCCACCGAGGATGGTGCTGCGCAGAAATCCCGGCGCACCATGTCAGGCCAAACGAAGAAAAAGCCATGTTCTTAATTGCGCTCGTCCGAAGGTTGGCTCAGCGGTGGCAGCGGGACTGGATTGTCCGTTGCCGTGAGTATAGTCGGTGAAAACGGCAGCAGAAGCAGCGTAACCCAAGCCTGCGAAATGCAGAAGCGGGATGCGTGAGACATGATGTCGGCGCCGCCCGCTTGCCCACTGAAGCGGTAGTCGTGCCAGCAGCTGTTTAAGTAGGCCGCTGGAACTGGCGACGCCACCGAGGATGGTGCTGCGCAGAAATCCCGGCGCACCATGTCAGGCCAAACGAAGAAAAAGCCATGTTTCTTAATTGCGGTCGTCCGAAGGTTGGCTCAGCGGTGGCAGCGGGACTGGATTGTCCGTTGCCGTGAGTATCGTCGGTGAAAACGGCAGCAGAAGCAGCGTAACCCAAGCCTGCAAAATGCAGAAGCGGGATGCGTGAGACATGATGTCGGCGCCGCCCGCTTGCCCACTCATTAATCAATCCATGGTTATGAAATGCTCCCCCAATGTGAAGTGTACTGGCAGTCCGGTGTAGAATTGCAATGTATTTCAAACACAGTCCAATTCATGGCAAGTAAGCATGCAATAGCGATTTGTCAGCTGTTCGAGAAAAAAGCATGAAGTTTAGCTAAAACCCATGTTTTTTATAAACACCATTTAATTTGATATAAAAGTTGTGAGCATTATATGAAGGAACACGGATCCATGTTTAATCAACGATTTCTTATATAGTACTGATATGAATGCAACTAACTGAATATGAAACAATAATTTTGTTTGAGAATTTAGAGTTATGAACACTATCGCACTTGCCAGCTGCATCTTGTCCAAAACAGCGGCAAGATAGGCTAGTTTCTGTAGGTGAGCAGTAATGAGCAGTGCAAAGTAACAACAAGAAACACCTGTAACAACAGTAAGGGGCAAGCACAGACTGCCAACTGTATAATTTATTGCACCAAAGTTCGCCTGAATATCAGTCAGACAACTCGTGCAAATGAAGGTCCAGTTGGGAATGAACAAGTTACGAAATCAACAATGCCTGCGTTCACTGACAGGACCCTCATTCACAAAAAGTATGCAGCGATAGGCCCCTACCGAGGTACGTCACAGCATTATGTCACTGGCACATGTAGAAGGTGTGGCTAGAAAAACCCTCCCGCTTGTGGCTCAGCCCGGTACAGTCGTGCGGTGTTTGGGGCAAGTTTAGTTTTTCAAAGCTTACACTTCACGTTACAATGTCAACATTAGCTGTAGTATGTGTCAGCAAACACCTAGCTGTGTGGTAAACTGTGTGGTAAAATATTTGCCACGCTGTCTGTTTTTCTTGAAGAAGTGAACACACGTGGTGGCCTGTGTGAGGAACAGCGGCATAGTCTTCAAAAATGTGCACAGTTGATTGCGGCATGTAGTGTGCATTGAAAGGTATTGAGAATATCGGTTCAACTCAGAATATTGTGTGTGGTGTGTGCAGTTTCAATAACAATGTGTCTTGTTTGCGAAGACGTTAGCACTCATGGCTGGGACCAGTCGATGAAAAAACTTGATTTGACATTTTAATCAAGGTAAATATGCACTTGACGCGACAATCTGAGAGTGGGTACATCTCGGTGTTTGCGCTGTGTGCAGAAAAAAATTTCATGGTCACCGGGCTGGAAGATACCATTTGCTGAAGCTGCATGTATGAATCGCCCCGACGAGTACGCAAGCCCAATAAAGGTATAACTCGTTTTATCGAAGGCCTCATATGTCTTCATGTAATAAGCAGTGATTCTTGTTTCACATATACTCAGTACCTTTACCGCTCGATATTCATGAAGTGACAATGCAAACAACAAGTTTGCATTGTCAGTTGTCAGTTGTCAACAAGTGGCATTGTCAAGTTTGTTAGGTCCTAAGGGAGCAATGTAAATATGCAAATAAGTTGTAGGTGTCAGATGCAGCGTTGTAACTGCACAAAAGATTACGTATATATTAGGCTACAGGTTTAGAATCGCATACATCTCAGTGGTCTATCAGGAACGTCACAAACAACTTCCTTGCCAACCAGCCCTTGCACAGAGGGAGGGAATGGCTGGCACAGGGCTCGAAGTGACGTCACACTATTTGCAAACATAGAGAGGTTTGTTACTTAGGCAACATTTTGCACAATATATTTTTTAGATGCAAGACTGTACTCGTCCACATTGATCATACTGATGTCTTTTGTTGTTACTTTGTGCTGTGAATTACTAGGCATTTAGTCACCATGATCTTTAAAAGCTAATTTCAGTATTCTCTCTCTTATTGATGACAACTGTGTTGTTGCATAAATTGGGCAAGAAATTAACGCAGAAAGGCTGTCACAATAAATACACCAACATGGGTATTCTCCTGACAACAAAAGCCGGCACTGGTCCTGTCATTACCCGTCTTCCTTCTATCTTTGCCTTGTTTGTGCTGAAACAGCCAAACACCTGTTGAGTTAGATGAGAAATATTAACGCATCAAAACTATAAGTGCTTGCATCAGCATATACACAACAGCGTGATAACCGCACCCCTGTCACACAGCAGCGAAACATATTTTGAACATGCTGGCAGTGTATTATTTTATAAAAAGCAACTCTGGCGGAGTACAAAATCTCACATTGTGCATGCAAGTTTATTCAAAGTCACGCGTACAATGTAGGTGCTGGCCGGTACATTATTAGTTACAAGCAAAGGCGTCTTGCAGGTACACATGCAGATTGCACGAACACCTCTCTCTCTCTACACTAGGCACACACATCATATCTTTTAACAAGCACACGCCACTGTTTAGGGGCATAATAACACTCTACCGTGAACGTACGCTAAGCACCCCACTTAGGCGGTTGGCTAGGTGAATCGAGCCAAGTTACAAATTGTGTCGGCCGCGAACGTAAACAAAATGCTGCTTTGCATCAAATGGCACTGCAGGCTTCGTTTAATCAACAACGTAGCAAGCGCCATGTGCGTCTTCCTCACTACATTGCACATATGAAAAAATCGACCACCATACACATGCATGTTGCCGCAGTTGTCTCGAATTAGCTCCAATAAGGCCGCGCCGATGCGCCATGGCTCTAGTGGCGTTAGCGTTGTCAAAGCAAATCGGCAACCGCGCTCGCAAAGGCGCGTAAGGTTGCCGTTTCACGACGCCTCGTTCGAGTGCAGCAACACACACTTGCACTGAGTGGCATACTTTGTCTACATAAAAAAGTGTCCCCCTTACCTTTAGTTTCTTTCACACTGTCCTGAGGGAAGCGACCACAGATGTCAGCCGTCACCTCGGAGTCCTTCGAGCGCCCGCCCAACCCGCCGATTCCTTGGACGACTCGCACTTGATCCGCACTCGAACAACCGCGGGAATAGGGCGCAATCTTAGCACATCACACGCACGAGGAACGGCGCTTCCTTGCGTAAATTTAACATTTCGTGCTCTCGTGTGTAGCAGCGCGAACACATGAGAGACGCACCGAAACGGTATGCCCACGGAAACAAAGAAGACAAACAACATGTGGCTTTAGCTGTGAATAGATTTGACTTGAATATCTGTGTGAGGAAAATAAAAACAAACATCTGTCGCTGCTATAACCTGAAAAAAAATTATGTTACCTGGCAAAATAACTTTAAAAGTGATAAACGGTCATTCAAAAAAACAAGTTACAGCTTATGAATATTTTCGCAGGTCTTTGTTTTGTTTTTGTTCTGGCAGACGACAGCCTCCTACTGCTTCTACGACCGACGTAGTGCGGTTTTACGTTCGGTGCGTGTCGCCAACGCAAAGCTCTATAGTAGTCATATCAGAGTTATCAATTCTCAATGAATCATAGGATGACTACAAAGCAGTAACATTTTGACATAGTGCAGTACGCAATCTTTCAAGTTATGACATTTCTTTGCTCTGAAGCAAATCGAAGCAAGCGGGCCGGCGCAATCAGCTGATGTCGCCACTACGCGAAGCATGGTCGTGCGCAATAGCGTCGCGCCCCGCGCTCGATTGTCATCAAGCGATAGAGCTACTATGTGGAATATAGCTAGATGCAGGGATTAATGGCGTATCGCTCTAATTCCCTGTGGTGGCCGACTCAATCGCAAGAGAGCCCCGGGAAACAACCTTCAACTTCTCAAGCTTGTGTGTGGGTGTAAAAATACTTGTTTTCATCCGCGACGGGGCAGCAATCTATAGTTGAAAGACATGCGAAAAGCATGTGACGTATATACAATCACAAAACCTATGCACACAACAATAGATACGATCGCATATCGTACATAAATATGCCAACACATAGCGTGTAAAGAGCAAATTTATATACATAACCCAAACTAACGTGCACTCTTCAGCGCGAATAGCTTAGCAAGCTAACGCACTCAGTTCACGTACGCGAGCACAACTGAGTGGCGCAGGTTCGAGTCCCACCAAGTCAAATTTTTTGTTTTTTTCAACGTTTTTATTGTACTGCTATTTTTTCTAATGCCTTAGGTTCTAAAACAAAATAAAGAAATATTGGGTTCGAGTACGTATGTGGGACTGTGTTTTTGCGCAACAGTTATTAGTATTTTTATTTTCATTAGTAACTATTTATTTATTTCATAATATAACAAAATTAAGGACTAAGGGGAACATTGGGTCTGCTTGATTATGAAGGGACCTGAGAAGTGAGAAAACTCAAACAAAAAAATTTATTTGAGAAAAAACTGAGCATTTCACAGCCGGACCAGTTTCTTCAAGGGTAGGCCCTAGGTATGCGCGAGACTGGCTATATCACTCATCTCAAGCTGTGGCAGTTGAGGGAAGGCAATATCGCCGAGAAGCAGTTCCAAAATATATTTTGGTTGATGTTTTTTTATTCCTCCAAAATAAGGGCTGCACATTTGTGATCGAGCCAAACCAAGAATTGCAGGCACGAAGTCATGAGACAGAAAATGAATAATGTTGATTGTTTAAGAAATTGCCCTTAATAAAAGGAAGAGTTACGGAGTGCTACGTAGCTTAACTCGCAGTAGGAATTTTATATATACTTAAAGATAGTTTAAAATGGACAATATTGCACACACAGAGAATGATTAAATTTCTTTGCAGCACAGTTGAAGCATCTATGTAGAACTGAAGCATCAAGAGAAGCTCATGCGTCCTCACTTTATTGCGCTTTACATAGCTTGTATGCGTCCATGCAGCGATGATATGATATATTTTAAAGCATTTGTTTAACCTATATTCTTCTTATGCATTAAAGCTGGCCCATAAGTTGTGTCCTATGTAGCAGTACAATTGAAGTGTAATCTGCATGGTGGTCTGAAACAATGCTTTTAAAAATCTCAAAACGACCCAACTCTATATACGATCATCCGAGCATCAATGATAAGCACCATAATGTGTCCGTACATGTAAGTTGTGCTCTCATACTTCATTATTTTTCTGACCACTCTCTCTGCCCCTACCTCGTTTCTGTCGTGAAGCTGTGGCAAGTTGTGTATAGCTGTATTTATATTGTAGGAGCACATACTATCAATAAAAAATTATTTTAGGCTACATGCAATTAGTTTTCATAGATTTTCATTTCTTTTGTCGGTGGTCAGGAGAGCTAAGCTCATGGTCGATATTTTAAAATGACATTTCTCTTTGCCAATGTTAATGAGAACAGTTTCATTATTATTCACAAGTTCATTCACATTGAATTTAGTTCTCACTATTATTGTTTCTACCAAAAAACGAGCCTTTGAAGTTATGCTTTTTTGCTTGATTTGTTTTCGTGTGACAGCATGCAAGTAAAGTGACAGTTATTGTCATTCCTTGTGAATGACACATTTTCCGTGTGACAGACTTTAGCACCTGGTCATCTGCAGAAGTTGTATTCATTCTGGAAAAGGGCGAACAGTGGTGACTGACAACACAGACTATCCTGCGTTATTCTTTTGTACTATATATGTCACTGTGCATTCATTTATAACCATATCGAGCTCGAATTTCCTGCTGAAAATGTGACATCAACTGTAGATTTTCCACATTTTTGCAACAATCCACATGCCTTTCATAAACTATTGCACATTATCGTAAGCACCTTACAAAATCTGTATATTTCCGTAAGACCTTACATTCAGCATTTTCCTTATGAAAGCTTCTGTACACTCTATACACTTTCCTTATCCTTCCATATCTTCCATAATGAACTCTCCATATGCTCCATGAATTTCCTTATCTTTCCATATTTACCATAAACCTTACTCCGTCCACGCCATAAAACTTCCTTATCCTTCCATATACTCCATAAAAAGCTGTCCATATATGCCATACATTTTTCTTATCCTTCCGTATACTCCATAAAAAGCTTTCCGTATACGCCATACAATTTCGTTATCCTTCCTTATACTCCATAAGAAGCCTTCCGTAAATGCCATACAACTTCCGTGTATTTCCATAAAACTCCATATTTTTTCCGTATGTAGCATAAGGAAATGTTACGGAGCCCATATATTTTCCGTAAGATTTCATACAGAACGTTTCAGTAGGGATCCATCGCCAGTGTCAAGTACAGCCACCGTGAAAACGGCACCCCTGCGATGGCCCCATTCCATCTTGTTCGTGCCAAAGAACGCTACTGAAAGTCTGCGTGTTCTGAACAGGCAAGCGCTTTCGCTCTATTTTTAGAACACTGTGCCGAACGAGATTAAAGACGTACGGCTTAATACAAAAAACCATCCTGGTTGTCGATGTGCTGCACCCGAGTACGCTGAGCACACTGCAACAAGTAACACAACTGGGAAACATTTCAGTTAAATCCATCATACCAGACGATGGTGCGACCACATCAGGAGTCATTTACGACATTACCACGAAAATCCCAAACGCAGACCTTCCAATTCTTATAAAACCAGCAAGTCAAGACAACGTCAATGTCAGCGTTGAACGGCTTGGTAACACACACTCTTAGAGATTAACGTGCAAAGGTGACTGTCTTCCCGCATACGTGAAGGTTGGCCACTTTCGTCAACAAGTTCGACCGTTTATTCCTAACACGTGCAATGCTTCAATTGTCAGAAGATCGGCCATGTAAAGGGTGTTCGTAGTAGCTCCGCAGCGTGCCACCGGGGAACAACACGCGGAAGAGAACCGTAGCGCTACCACACTGAGGTGTCCTAACTGTCAGGGTGCTCATAAGGCTTTTTCAAAAGAAATTCCGCACAAAAAGAAAAAATTTTCTATTTTGAAGCAAATGGTACGAGACAGCTCAACCCACAAAGAAACTGCTGAGAAAATTCGGCGAAGACGACGTCGCCTATCAAAGGTCTTCACGTCGCACAGCGCCAACTTCAAGTAATACGTCGACGCATCAGGAAAGATCGCCAGCTGCAGTTTCCAGCACGGCCAACACAGATGTTCGAAAAGAGCAAAGGGGCAGACCAGTCTCTACAGAAGAGCGGCCTCCGCTTACGCGTACACAACGCTCAGAAGAGCCGCAGCAGAAGCCGTCTTCTTCAGAGCAAGCTGCTGCAATGGAGGACTTGCGGAACACAGATAAGCAAGTGATAGCTTTTTTGCAACCCTTAATTAACGCCATTCGCTTGTTGTTAAGCAACATGCACACAACGTCAGGAAAAAGTGCATTGCAATTACTGGACGCTTTGAGTCCAGTACTCGCAGCGCTTGAGTAAATAATGGCTCACCAGCCACTGTCTTTCAGACAAGACGTCCGAAAGGCAGCGATTATTCAATGGAATGCCCGGGAAGAGACGTCACGCATCAACGATTTCCGTCGGTTCGTGTACACCAATGAGTTTCCCATCATTGTCATCTGCGAGCCAAATTTGCAGAAAGAAATCAGACTTTCTGGTTATGAGTCATTCATGTCGTCTACAACTGCGGACAATTGTAAAATTCCGATGTTTATTTGCAGCGACCTCACCTACATTCATCATCCGGTGTCACCCCACGACGACACTCATTATATAAGTATAAGAGTGAAAAGGAGACTTATCGTCACGGTTGCGGGTGCCTACCTCTCTCCGTCAAGCGGTTTCGACCATACAAGACTACAAGGTATCTTGTCAGCAACTTCTCACCCATGTATTTTAATTGGAGACTTCAACAGCTATCACACAATCTGGGAAAGTTCGAAGATGAATGTCAAAGGGAGAAAATTGGTGTCCTTCGCCTCCGACAACGAACTTTTATTGCTAAATGATGGCAGTCCACATTCCTACGTGGTTCAATGTATAGCAGCTGCCTTGACCTGGCCTTTGTTTCGCGAGGCCGCGTCAGGCATGCTGAGTGGTTTCAGGACATAGGAACGCATGAAAGTGACCACAATCCCACTTACGTCAAAATCGAAGGATTGTCTCATGCTAAGATACGCGATTGTGTTCAAAGAGTGGACTGGTTGAAATTCGAGTCTCGCTTGGAAGAGCAATGTGAAGCAAACATATCAGTCGACATAGTGGAAATAATTAAAAGCACGTTACACGACACTATGTGTACCCTCACCTGCTCTCCCAAAGTAACGAAATTTGACATCGACCTAGAATGACTTCGAGCAATCCGAAGGCGCGCTGAATGAAGATACCGACGCACGGAGGCAATAAAAGACTAACGGATTGCTCGACATATACAAAAGAAGATTCAGCGCCGGATAATTAGACTCGAGTCACAATGTTGGACTACTTTTTGTGAGTCACTTGCCCCACGAAAACCTTTATTCCAATTCTGGAAGACGATACGAGGTCTCAGCACAAAACCCTCTCAGTGGTCATCATTCAGGGCTCTCGCACTTTCTGAACAATGACGCGGAACTGACATGGCAGAAGACTTCTGTGCCAAAGGATCTAGGCCACTCGCAGTGCCCAGTAGCCTATTGCCCTTGACTAATTGTATACAAACGCTGAATTCCCGCATGCATATGCCTTTTTCCGTCGTGGAGCTCGGAGCAGCACTAGTTTTGTGTGGACGCACTTCGGCACCAGGGCCCGATAGAATTTCTTAAAGGGCCTTGTGTCATCTGGGTGAACGCGCGAGAACCCTGCTTTTGGAGTTGTACAACAAATCCTGGCAAGATGGAATGCTCCCGACAAGTTGGAAGACAAGTCGCCTAGTTCCACTTCTGAAGCCAGACAAGTCACCATTGGAGCTCTCATCTTATCGACCGATCGCATTGGCCAGTTGTGTAGGCAAAGTTTTGGAGAGGATAATTCCGGGACGCGTGGAGTGGTTCTTGGAGTGTAACAAAATCTACCCAGATGACATGGCAGGATTTCGGCGTGGTCGAGCATCGATTGACAACGTAGTCGACCTTGGTCACTTACGTGCAACACGAGAAAGGCCATAAGCGTCTCTGCGCATCTTTGTTCCTAGGCGTCAAAGGGGCGTATGACAACGTTCCGCATGGCTGTTCTCACCGCTCTCGAAGATATAGGAGTAGGTGGTCGGATGTATCGCTGGATAAGTAGTTATTTGTCAATGCGATCCTTCTTTGTGAGCACTGAAGACGGTCCAACCTCTCCACATTACAGTCACCGTGGCGTCCCCCAGGGTGGCGTACTCAGCCCTCTGCTGTTCAACCTTACGTTAATTGCCGGGTGAGTATAAAACAATTAGCTGCGAAAAACTTTTGGAAATTAAATTCTGTCATAGCCTGGAACAAATTGTGCATGAACCCACGAGGGTTACAGGTTTGTCGAAGTCATTCTTAGACCTCGTGTTTTTGTCTCAACACATAACAGACTATGTTTTAAATATTTTAGATGGCATGTTCGACCACAAATTGTTGTCTTTAGTCATTAAGTTTAGTGCATGCACTATAGAGGAAACCGTTCATTCCAGTAAAAGTAAAGGACTTTAAAAGGCAGATGACACTTCCATCATAGATTTTCTCAAGATCCACTTTAATGATTTCGAGCGGGCATCACATGTTGAATCTGTAGAGCAATTGTGGTAGAGATTTAAGGGCAACGTCGTAACTTGCTTTGATCGCTTTGTCCATACTCGTATTAAGAAAACACGTAAACGAAATCCCTGGATAACACGCAGCATTATACATATGAAACGGCAAATTAAGAGATGAAGGAAAAGTAAAAAAGAGTGACGGAAGTGCAGCTAGAAAAATCAAGTTGAATGAAGTAGACTCTATAAAATATTTGGGAATCATTTATGATGACTAACTTAACTGGAGTCAACATATGGAGTATATAACTACCAAAGCACAGCGGGCTTCAGGCTTACTCCACAAGCTAAGTAACCAAAAATATGGGTTACTGAGGCACACCTTGATAACTTTGTAGAAAATGTATATGCGCTCCATCATGGAATTCAGATGCATACTATTCTCGTGTGGCCCTGCTTATAAAACGAAACCTCTAGTTGTCTTGGAGGGAGAAGCACTGCGAATGTGTCTGGGACTTCCTAGGTTTGTGACCAGGAAGCGCGCCTGCTAACACTACTTTGTCGATTTCGAAATTTGACTTTACAAGCATTTTTAAATATATATAGCTTACCGGCAAGAAGATCTCAATATGCTTGTATCGCAAACCCAGACGCCTTCTTTCTTGCTCTTTGGCCACGGTTTCACACACCTCAGATAATGTTTGTACAAAAGAATCTACAAAGTGTAAATAAGAACATTAGAAATGTAATTGATGCTTATGACTCGAATTGTCATGTTATATTTGAGTATGATGAGATATTCTCCCAAAACGCCAAGTTACAATCCCTCAAATTTTTAAATAACATAATATTAGATTATTTGGAGCATGCAGAAACTAAAAATATAATAGCCACAGATGCTTCAGTCAATAATCAAAAGGCAAGTGTAGGCATTGCCTCTGATTCGCTTGACTGGTCCTTTTCATTCAGACTGTCTGATTTTACTCCAGTTTTTGAAGCGGATCTCGTGGCGATTATTATAGCTCTTCAAAAACTTCCGTCAAATCAAAACAACGCAGTCATAATGACGGATTCTCTTTCAGTTTGTGCAGCTCTGACAGCTTAAGAGAACTCTCGAATTCTAAGCACATTCAAAACATTCGTACCCCTGCAGTTGAGACTCCGGAGGTTGCAATGGAGTCCGGGACACTGTGAATTAGGATTAAATTAATTGACCGATTCCTTAGCACGAGCCGCACTTGATATGCCAGTTTTATCCATACTGCCAGATGTTGAATATATTATGGCAATAAGATATCGAAAATCAGCAATCTCCACTAAATGATAGAAAAAGTAACTCCATGGACAGAACATAACCACCTCAAAATTCCATAGCGACACCACTGGAGCCAGTAGAGAAAGCTCAAAGTTTTATTTACTAACTTTCGACGTCATGTCCCCCTCCCACTCTAAACATGTATCCACACAGAGCTGGTCAGACAACATCACACCTCTGCGCGTTCTGTTGAGAAATGGAATCACTAGAACAATATTTTTTGTATTGTCGCCGCTACGCTGTACTTCGAAAAAGGTTACTAGTCATTCCATTTCTGAAAAGAGGCGTTAGAGTGACGGCGGAAACTGCGATAAGCTTTGGTGCCTCAGTTTTGGGACATTACCACAGGGATGCTTTCAATACCGTTTGCGATTATATTCAGACAACCAAGCATCTACCTTTGTGATGTTCAATCAAAAAATTATTATTTATTACTCCCCAGAGCAAAGTGAAGTATACACAGCTGAGTGGTAATCATGACACCTGAAATCTAAAAATTGCTCAACTTGACTGCTCATTTGTTTCTCCTTTGGTCTCTTATTATCTGGTTTTCCTTACATTGGTCATATTGTAATACAAATTCATTACACATAGTTAAAATGATCACAGAAAAACTGCACTACACTTCCTTGGCTTGTCCTCCTGAGTGGTTATGAGCCATCATCCCTGGGAAACAAACAAACAAACAAACAAACAATAAACATGGCTTATGAGCCAAGCCACGTCTCCCATTCATCATAGCCTCACACGAGTCGACAGGATGAAGACCTGCCAGCCCCATCATCAGTCGCACATCATCGACAAGGTTCTACGCAAGACACCCTGACCATAAGTGAACTACCGAACTAGCATCTAGCAGTACACATCGACGAGCATCATGAGGGAATCATCGACTGACCTTCCCATTCCCAAGTACACCGTAGCAATGGACGATGGACCTGTACAGGACTGGTGCAACCTGTTCCAGCTCAACGCTACCGCTGCATCATGGTCGGAACGGGAGATGATCATCAACTTTACCGACTACGTCTCCAGTGAGGCCTTCAAATTCTACCTCACCCACATATTTCATAACGACGAGTCATCGGAAAAGATAAAACAAGATATGATCATGTGGTTTTTAAACAATACAACGAGGACTACGACGAAGCCTCGCTTATGACCCACCATCCACAAATAACTGCACTCGGTCGTCACAGTCAACAGCAGCCTACACGCATTGGCCAACCTCCTGCTTTTCCATCGCGTGGATTTTCAGTCGCTCACAACGCGCACCTAGCGTCTCACACGTACACTATTGTCGGAATTGAGCAGAGAAACTCGGATCATACTCAGTCAAGCCCGGGACATACAGTTCAGTTTCATCCGCCAGAAGAGCTCGCATCGCTCGTTGCACAGAAAGACAGTAATTCCCAACTAGAATCTGACCAAACCACGCCCATTGCGGTGTCGCCATTGAGTGCACAGCCTTCTGAAAGCTCAAACACAGGAGGCTCGGAAACAACGCTTACAGGTTGCCAGGTGCCAGAAGCCTACGTAACGAATGCTGTCGCAGGCGCCTCTGATGTTCCTCCAGTTAAATCTGTCCTACCAACTTCGCTGCCTGAAAAGAGTTGCAACAGCTACCAACTGGACACTCTGTCGAATTGCCAAGAAAATCATTGTCTAATTCCAAAAAGGCTGCCACCTGAACACTTTTCGCAACATCAGCAAGACCAGAACAATGAAATTGGCCAGGTTAGGCGCCTTCTTATTCGACACGGACAACTAGAGACGTCAGGAGAACACGTATGGCGTCAAGACAGACGTTTACAAGTGACTCGACCAAAGTGACAACATATTCAATATGTCTGATTCGAGACAAAGAAAGCATCGAATCCCAGACATTTTCCCAAGGGACGTCGAGTAAGTTTTCTCCAGCAGAGATCAGTACTCAGACAACATGACATGCGACGACAGAAAATGCGCCAACCAACACCCTGAACCAACACGCGGAAATCACCGCAACAACCTTGGTCAACAAATTCGCAAGCGAGTGGCACCACATGTTTACCAATCAAGGCAAAAAGCACGACGCCTACGCAAGTCATGCTGATGGTGCTCCAAAGCCTTCACACCACGTTCATTTCTCGCAAGAAAACAAGCAGTGTCATCATCAGTTTCCACACTCAGTGTGTACTTGTGTTTTCCAGAACACAACAGTCAGCCTCGCCCACCAGAGCTGTACTAACAGCGTACTGCTGTTCTCTCTTGTGAAATCTTTGTGCGACATTACGGAACTTCAATCTGATGTGGAACTATAGCCCATTTAGACATTTTTGTGTGTTCTAAGGCCCGTATTCACAAACCCTCCTTCACTCAAGGGCTCCCCTCGACTTGACGAATTCAAGGCGGAGCGCGCCCCTCCACTCAAAGAGCCGCTGCATTTTATGAACGCTCCTCCACACTTCCTTCGCCAAGGGAGGCCTCGGAAATGCTCCTTCCACTTGAGTGAACTGCTTTGGCCGAGAAAAGCGTCTGATAACGAGAGTTTTCGCAATTGCGGTTAAGAAATGCCTATCTTTGTGTAATAAATGAATGCTTTTCTTACTCATTCTTTTTTACAAATGAACATTACTGCAAAATACATGCATTTAGAGTGGCAACGTGGTTTCCCTAAGCCTTGAGCTGGTAGAGTTTGCAAAACCCCTGATTCAAGTCTGGCAACAATTGCGCCCAGGCAGCAGCTGATGGCATTTTGTCTGCTGCTGAACGTATCTACATGCTTAGTTTATTTCGTCTCGTTTGCGTCTAATATTTGCAGTTTATATTTACGGTAGTGTCTGAGTGGGTGTTTGAGACCCCTCTTACGCCGGGATGGCAACTACTTGAGTGATGGCAGGAAGCAGAACATAAGGTTTGTTGCTTTGCTTGCTTTCGCTTTGCTGAGAGCCTTCTGATCACTAGTGTAGCCACCGAACGTGTAAAGCGATGGAGTGAGTAAGTTCTACTTTTTATCACATTACATTGGTGTGCTGTTAGAATTCACGTCCGACAAATATTGCTTGTACCTGAATTCACTTTCGCTGCGGGAGTACGTGAACAGTTCCTGATTTCAGGGGACTGTGCTATGTTCATTATTCTCATTTACTCCGAATTTCAACGTGGTACTTTCGACGTTCTTCTGCATGTAATAGAAATTTTGGAAGACAATGATCGCAACTTCAGTTCAAGGTTACACCAGTGTAGCGTTGATTTGATTAATATGTGGGATTTAACGTCCCATAACCACCATGTGACTATGAAAGACGCAGGGTAGCGTTAAAAAGTAGGCATGGTACTCTCATGGCTGAGCGTTTGAATTAAACTGCTATGCAAATTAAGAAAAACTATCGTTTGCCTTTCTTCAACTAATGGCGAAATTATCATTTTAATGTTGTTGTTTTCTTCAATTCGTAGCATATATAAACGGTTAAGAATGCGTGCTTGTGTTTTTGTGTTTCAATTTTATTATTCTAATCTTGCAAGGATGCCTGAATAAGCAGTTATTTTTTCCATCTTTTTTTTTTCGCCCTGCATTTGTGGATGCTCTAATAAGACAGATTCGAATAGACGTAACCTTTAAATCTAAGTAGCTTCGGTCTCCGAGTCCACACAGCGACCCCCGTCCTAAAATTTTTGTCCTGTATTCTTTACCTGCAAGCTCAGAAGCATATTTATTATAGCAGGAATGACATTTGCATTTAAGTTTTGGCTTTTATTTGTAGAATATTATTGCCGGGAATAGGTCTTGAAAATGATCGTGCTTTCTGTGCTTCATTATAAAGCCTCAAAAGTACATAATTTATAAATATGTTTTATTTTTTGGAATAGATAAAATAGAACGCGCTTTTGACTTTTGCTGCTGTTCTGTCTTAAAAATGACCGTGGTGGTTCACTGAACCTTGGAGAAAGTGTCGTCAAAAAGCAGAGTATTTTACTTTGCTGATTTAACGAAGACCAGTGCAACAAAGTAATAAAAAATGCTCGAGAGTATTGCAGACATCGCGGATATATCTGGTCAAACCCCTGTAGATAATATATCCGCTACTGTTGCAACATTAGCATGTCTACACGCTGGAACCACGCCATCTCAGTTTCACGGATGCAAAGTGGTGCTGGTTTGTATAAAACAAGGTTAATTTTTGTAGAACTGCTCTCCTGTAGAATCAAAGAAGAGGGTTTTGTTATTCTGTCTCATCCTGAAAAAGCGAACATGATGATAATTATGCATTCAAAAATAAACAAAGTAGAAATTACGAATGGCAAAATAAGCGTTTATTACTTCTGACTGATGAAGAGCCATGTGGCAAGCTGAAGCCTCCAACTGCAAAGTGTGCATTAATTAAGCATATGCAGCTGACACACTGTCGAAATAAATTTCTAGACTGTAAGACATGATAAATTGGATCGAGGTAGTAGACAACCTAGCGTGTCTTATGCAGTGCAGCTGCACGCATTCACTGTAGATTTTGTCCTTTTGTATACAGTCGTGCAAACTCTGCAATGCATTGCGAATACTGCACATTTTAGGAAACCTTTCCTCTGTGTTATTCCGTTGGCAGCCTGGCCCCTGCACAAAAGAGGCAAGACATAATATTAGAAAAACGTAATAGCTAGAACACCAAAGCCGCATTTTTTATTTCTCGGAATGCACTCATTCATTATATTTCTTGTGTTAAAGAACCGACTTGGTTGAGGAATTGACCTTTGCCTATTTTGACACATGTTTGGCTCAGGCTCTTGGGCAGCTCACCAGGCATATGGTTAAGCAATTTGATAGCTTAATTGCTTGAATCAATGGCGTATCAAGCAATACCTCTTCGGATCGGGGGTTCAACCATTAAAAACAATCTTATAATGTATCTGCTGTATTTCTATTTCGTGTGTTTCCGTTTTTATACGACACTCCATGCATTCTTGCGTGGGTGCAAGTTTCATCAGAGCACGAGCATCTGCTTGATTCCCTGAAGCTGGGTGTGGTTGTTCATTGGTATTGCGAGCTACATAGACACTATATCGAAGTGTGGCAGTTTGGGCTAGTTGGTATGGCATGACGATAATTATAGCGCGAGAACAAAACGATGACACAGAAAATAAGGGCACGAAAGACACGAGTGCTCGTGTCTTTCGTGTCCTTCTTGTCTCTGTGTGGTCGATTTGTTCTCGCGCTAAAACTATCATCATGTATATCGAAGCTGTGTTTCACGCGTAGTAGCCACAAAAGCGCACTTATTGGGCCCGATTGCAGTGTTTTTTGTTCTTTTTAAACTGTATCCAATAGTGATCTGACCTGAGCAGGGGGGAAATGAACAAAAAAAAACAAGAAAAAGGAGAACTTAACTTCTCGAAGATACCGACGATCATCTAACGCAAGTGTGCTTCGCTGTATTTTTCGGCTAGGGTAGCAAAGATTCACCGGAGAGGAAGCCGCTCAGGAGTATGGTGAATGCAGCGCATTGAAAGTTTGCTATTACGTTTTCTCTCCGCTTGTTTGTCAAGCTTTCGCGCCACGGTTGAAATGGGGTCGTGCGCAAGCTTCATCAAAACACTTGAAAGCACTGGCATCTGCAGTAAGTCTTGGAGCAGTCGCACGACGAGTATACGCACGCTCGAAGGCAGGTAATCCACTGGCTCATGCACGAAAACACAACACAACGCGGCACTGGTGAGTGCTCCGCATGACACCACGCCCGCCTGTCCCGGTGCCACAGTAGCCGTTGTCGAACCATTACAGACAGCTTCGTAGTGAACCTGCACCATCACTGTTGAAATAACGCGGCGGTGGCAGCCAAATTGATCGGTAAACGCTGTCAAAGCGAGACGGGCGCCGCCATGGACGCGATGTTGGCGCAGAAACTTTACTCGAGGGACGATTCAAGGTAGCTCCATCGCTTCCTTGACAATCTGGAGGAAACGCTCGAGATTTTCTCAAGTGAAGGAAGCGTTTCAAGTGTAGGGCGGTTTGTGTATGGAAAAAGGCCACTCAAGGAGCGTTTCGAGTGAAGGGTCGAGTCGAGGAGCGTAAGACTCGACTCGACCGACGGGGGTAAGACTGCTTGTTGATCATGCACTGTAATATGCAACGCGTGTATTCTTTCGGGGGGAGGGGGAATCCTGTAACGTGAAAAGGTAGCGATTGTTAGCAGGTAGATGCCGAGAAGGAAGAAGTGAGAGAAGAATAAACATGGCGCAGAAGCCAAGCCACATCTCCCTTTCATCATAGCGTCATATATATATATATATATATTATATATATATAATTATACTATATATGTATATATATATATATCTATATATATATATATATATATATATATCTATATATATATCTAATATATATATATATATATATATATATATATATATATATGGTGGGGTGAAAATTTAATGAATCCGTGGACAATGCGGTGAAAAAGAGGTCGACAAACGTGCGAAAAAACCTATTTTTACTAACGTTCGGCAGGTGGGCCTGGCTTCGTCGGAGTGAATGGTTACACATGGCACACAGGGCGCATATATAGAGCACTTCTTTGCGTATCACATGGCTAAGTCATTATCAGTAGTTAAGGAAACAAGATTATATATCGCCAAAGATACGTGGCTATAGTGCATATACAGCTGAAAACGCGTATCATTATAGAATAGTGAATGGGCACGTAGTGAATACCCTACAACTTGTGTGGAATGAAACAGGTCAGCAAAATAACAGACTACGCACGCAGTAGCTCACTTGGTCATACGTTCTGCGGGATAATCACAGCCTAAAAACATTCAGTAAACCTTTAAAAAAAGGAAGTTTAGAGAGATAAACAAATCACAAAGCAGGCAAAGCAAAATGAATGCGAGTAAAATTGTGAAGCGACAAAGGCCACCTACATTATGTAGGTAATATTTGACAATAGGCCAACATCTTGCGAAGAATATACACCTTGTCAGTAAAAAAAAGGTATTTACTAAGGCAATAGGCAAGTAAGCGTACCCGGGCTCTCGTTCATGCCGGCAGATAGGGTTTTGAATTTATGAATTAAAAATGACTCTTCTACTTCGCATTCATGGCGTGATTTAAAACCCGATTCCAGTATTGTAGCTGTCATGTTACTGAATGAATGACCTGCCTCTGTGACATGCCTTGAAATCGGCAAGTTAGGAAAGGCATGCACATGAGCTTTATGGTTACTGAAACGGTATCGAAAAGCAGTTTCAGTATGACCTATGCATTGTACATGACAGATTGAGTATTCTAGCAAATATACGACATTTGCAGTATCACAAGTGAAACTGCCCTTAATTTTGAACTTGAAGTTCGTCGCAGTACTGGCTGCCAGTGTTGTTGTGGTCACGTGTGCACACACTTTACAGCGGGGCTTATTACAAGGACGGCAACCAAGCGTCTGGTCGTTATTGCTCTGTCTAGTTTTAGGAGAAGTTATTAAATCTCGCAAATTTTTGCCTCGTCTGTACACAACACGTAGTGGTTCTGGAAACGCGTTTGCAAGGCCTTCGCTCTGCATATGTGTGTTGTGGTGTTTACGGAAAATAGATGCGACGTTAGGTGCCGATGCGTT